>VZTH01006997.1:7073-55520 GCA_013397815.1 Aleadryas rufinucha | reverse complement strand
CCTCTCTCCTCCTCTCTCCTCCTCTCTCCTTCTCTCTCTTTCTTTTTCTCTCTCTTTCTCCTTTTTTCCTGTTTTTTCAATTTTACCTTTATTTTGCTACCTATTTTATTTTTATTTATTTTTCTCTCATTTTATCTTTTCTTTCCCTTCCATTCTTTCCAGTGAAGCACAAGTTGAACTGAGGGCTTACTTGCCTTTCAGTCTGAGCTTCACGAGCATCAGCTCTGAAATTCGACTCCGAATTCGCAGTGGGGACTGTGGTACTGTAAACACAGTAAGAAATAGATGAGGATTTTATGTAAGGATTTCCCCACTACAGCATCACAAGCATATTCAGCATTTGATATGCCTTGCACAGGTGGTTCTTGCCCACATCTTGACCCGTGGTTCATCTTTTTAGGCAGTGTAGAGTGCCCTAAGCAGATGTTTCCAGATGTGACGTTGCATGGGGGTTCATGGGCAGGGGTGGGAGCAGGGCGAAGCCTCTGGTCCTCCAGCTCAGTGATGGGGTGTGCTGGGCGAATCCCAGCACAGGAAACCCAGCAGGCAGCTTTCTCCTCTCCTGCAAGCCCTCTGCGGACCAGAGTGTCCCTCGCAGCCACACCAAGGGCAGGTTTTGCCCTTTCCAGCTGCGAGGCTTGAGAGCAGATGGTGTCTTCTTCCGCTTTCACGCCACCCCTGGCTTCCTTTCCAGTTTTCCTGAGTCACCTTTTTCACAAAAGGGGTTGAGAGGAAGAGACTGGCACGTCCATGGGGGCAGGTTGCTTTTCCCCTCCCGTGCTGCCTGGCACGCTGCTGTTGGAGAGTGCCTGGTCGGGGTTCCTGCAGCATCTCTCTGCCGTAACGCGCCCGTGCTTCTCCTCTCCAGGGTTTTCCTTGCTGGTTATCTGTGCCAAGCAGGAGGCAGGAGGTGAGCTGCTTTGCTGGCTGTCTGGGGGGGAAAACAGTGCTGTGGCATTGTTTTGTGTCGGATGGATTCAGGCGTTGCTCCATAATGAATTCAGAGACTGCTTCCTTCCTTCTCTTCCTCCTCCTTCTGCTTCTTCTTCCTCTCCTTCTCCTCATCCTCCTCTGCTTCCTCTCCTTTGCTGCTTTCTTTCTTCTCCTCCTCTCCTTTTTTTCCTTCTCCTCCTCATTTTCTTCCTTCTGCCTTCTCCACCCCTTCCTTCCTCTCCAGCTTTTCCTTCTTTCCCCTTCTTTCGTCCCCTCTTTCCTTCCCCTCCTTCCTCTCCTTTCTCTCCTGCCTTTCTCTCATTCTTTTCTCTCCTTCCTTCCTCTCCTTCCTCCTCCTCCACCTCTGTCACAACCATTACCTCATGCTGGTGCTGCTGCAGGATCCAGATGCTGCACAAATCCAGAGCAATGTTCCCAGCTCTGAGTGCCATGTCCACGACCCTTATCCCATGCCAGAGCTCTCTCTCCCTGGCACTGCAGAGGCAGCTTTTGCAGAAGGGAGACCCCAGAGTGTCCCAGCAGAGGGCTGGTGCTGTGGGACCCCTGGGAGCACTTTTGAAGGCTCCTCCCTTCAGGTCCCAGGGGTGTTTGTTGCCAGGATCAGTCCCACTGTCACTCTCCAGTTGCTGCTGGGGTGTCTCAGGGCTTTGGGTGGCCCAACAGGACAGCAGCCTTGTACCTCCTGGGTTACACCCATGGGAGCAAGGAAGGTGTGAAACCCCATCACTGTGAAGCTGCTTTCAGAAGGCTCCATGCACAGGGACCCATTTTCAGCAGGCTTTTATCCTCTGCAGGGTGAGTGCAGGGTTGGCTGGGCTGCATCCTCAGATGTTCAGGAGCTGCTTTGGGTGGTGTTTCAGGTCATAAAACCCAAGTGCTGTGCCTGGAAAGACAGATTGCTGCCACAGCATAAACAAATCTATTGAACCCAGGCAGCCAGCAAACTCACCATGTGCAATGTGTGTGTCTCTCCACCCCTCTTGTGCTTTCCTGGTCAGACTGGGAATGGCTTGAACATTGAGGGAAAGTCCTGTGGGGAATGGCTGAAGGAATTGAGGCAGCTCAGGCTGGAGAAAAGGAGGCTCAGGAGGGACCCTGTGGCTCTGCACAACTCCCTGACAGGAGGGGACAGCCAGGGGGTGTTGGGCTCTGCTCCCAGGGAACAGGGACAGGAGGAGAGAACAGAGGCTGTACCAGGGAATGTTCAGGTTGGACATGAGGAGGAATTTTTTCACACAGCAGTTGATTAAAAAATTGGCAGGGGCTGCCCAGGGAGGTGTTGGAGTCCACATCCCTGGAGGTGTCCAAGGGAGGCCTGGACCTGGCACTCAGTGCTCTGGGCTGGGTGAGAAGATGGGGATCCAGCCCAGGTTGGAGTCCATGGTCTTGGAGCTCTTTTTCAGCTGAAATGATTCTGTGATTCTCTGATTGCTGCCCTCTCGAGAGGGAGAGAGGTGATGTGTGTAGGGTGGCAGGTGCCTGTTACTTAAAATGAGCCCCACATGGGTCCCACGGAGCTGGGACTGGCATGAGATGGCACTAAAGCTCCGTCAGAGCCTTTGTCATTCCTCCATCACACCCCTGCATCACACCCCTGGAGCAGGAGTGAATCTCCTGTCCTCCAGGTGGCTTTGGAGGAGCTGTGTAATGATTGCTGGAATGTGGATGTGTAAATCCCTCCTTACAGGTCCCTGAACTTGTGGCAGTGGTTAGAAATTAAAGGCTGTTTATGTTGAAGGATGGATGAGCTGCAGCTGATGCTGCTCCTTTTATACACCTTTTCCATCCCCTAATGTGAGGGGTGCAGTGGCCACCAGCAAACTGAGCAAAAGCTCTGCAGAGCACCTAAAAAGGGCTGTATCTGTGTGTGTTTGGGCTGCAGAGGGGGAGTGCATGTCCACTTGGGGCTTAGAAATGGTTCTCCTTTGGAAGCCTGAGTGAGCACCACTCCCCGGGAGTTGCCTAATTTAAATCATCTTTGCTCTGTTTTTGTCCTATCCATTATTTTCAGCTGTCAACATTAAGTGCCACAAAGACCCTGTAATAGGCTTCTTTCTGCTTCCCTCTAATAATCCCAGGAACAGTCTCTGGTCCCTTTGTCCGGGGCTCTGTGATGGCTCTCGGTGTTCAATTTGCTGGAGAGGAACCACTTTGTGAAACAGTCGGACAATCAGTGAGGCAGTGGCTCAAGTGCTGCCCTCCTCCCTTTGAAGAGGCAGGAGAGGAGCGAGATGGAATTGTGTTTTGCCCATCGTGGTTAATGACTTTTAAGAAAAGCTTCAGTGACTGCTCAACAGAAGTTATCCTGGCTTACAAAAATAGACGCTTGCGTTTAATTTGCCCCAGAGTTTGCTGGGGTTTAGAGTGATCCTTGGGGACGAGTGAGAACTGTGACATCTGGTGTTCAGGTCCTGGTTAGGACTCAGAGTCTGTGTCCATCAGGAGGGTCCAAGCCCTGTGTGTCAAGGCCAGGATGAAGTCCAGCAGAGGTAAATGTTGCCTGACTTTCTTGGCTTTTTGGGGCGTTGGGAGGATCTTTACAAGTGAAAGTGGAGGTTTCAGCGAAGGGTCTTTACGTTGACACCAGGTCCACTAAAGGAAAGGTGACAGGTGAAACACCAGGGTCCTGTCAGTGCTGTGGGTCCATCCTTGGCAGCCCTGAACTACACAGACATTTCCTGTACGTCCTCAGGGATGCCTGCTTTGGGCTGTGGGGGGAACCAGAAGGCTTCTTGAGGGCTCTTTTGGTACTGGGACACTACAGTCTTTCTTTGGGGCTGTGTAAGGCATCCCATGCCTAGCTCAGCATAGGTTGAGGGAACTCTACTCTGGTTTCTCATGTTTTACTGAAGTGGAGGAACAGCAAGTGCCTCTGTTGCATGAAATATCTCAAAATATCCAGCATTCCATGTGATTCCATGGTGATTTTGTGCTAAGCTTTCCTTACCTTGCTTGTGCTGCTGCCCTCAGCCTTGCCCATGTCCTGCCCCTTGTGCCATCAGTTCTTGCTCCAGGTCTGCCCTCCCAGGCAGACACCAGTGTGCTTCAAAAATTCCCCTTGTCAAGGGATCAGCTCAAGGCAGGTAAAAGTGCCCTGATTGCAGCTAAAAGTACCCTAACAGTGCTGCACTGGGGGTTAGGAGACTGTTTCTATTCATTAGTCAAAAATGGCTCTGTGACAACCTTTTTCTAGAGATTTTAGGGAGAATAAAGGTGTAAATATGGAGCTTGGTTTTGAGGAGCTCCTCCATGCACTGCCTGTGGTTCCTTTCTCGTTCAGCCCTCTGGTCCTGGATGTGAAAGGTACCAAGATGGAGGGGAGTCAGGGATGGCTCAGAAAGCAGGTGAAGAAGGCTGATAATGCAGCTTTTCTATAAGTGCACGAAGAAATGAGCCATTAGGGTGGGAACATAAACAATGAGGAGAAAAATAACTTTCCAAGTAAGCGTTGCAAGTAGAAGTAAGTTTGATTTTTTAAATTTGAGCTATGCATGCAGAAGCACAGGATGGTTGTTCTGAGTCTGTTTAATCCTGAAACTTAATTCTTAGAGGGACCATTGTCAGGGGTTGTTTTTGCATTGGTTTTATGTTGACTGGTGCTGCATTTCATCTGCCACCACTCTGCTCAGTCCCTTTGCCTGCTGCTTGGCTTTCCTGAGTCCTGCTGGAGTGTCTAATGGGTTTTTGTGGCCTCGAAGCCTTATTCCACTCCATGCTAAGACAGCAGCTTTAAGAATGAAAAACGAGTTTAAAAATGCTATTGAAGAAAAGCTGTTGGTGTAACATGATTTTTGCTCAGTCCCATATGGCTTGGGGGGTCCTAGCCTCATTAAAAAAACCCACTTAAAGTGTGCTCTGCCTCACAAATGTCCCACAAATATCCCCTTGATGTTGGCATGGCCCACAGCTACTCCTGGGTGCTTTCCACGGAGTCCCAGGTCTGCAATTGGGCAGAGAGCTAAAAATCTAAGGAAAACTGTCATGACAACATCCAGGCTTGTTTTAGCCCGTTTGGTTGTGGAAAGAAAAGTTGCAAACTGGACCTCCGAGCAGTCCCAAAGGAAAAGAAAAACACTCAGTGTGTTTAGAAGGAAAAAAAACGAAGAAAGACGGGGCTGGAAGTGTTGAAGGCAGCCTCATGGGTTTGGGATGGCGTGAGCACGCAGCTCTGGCCGGGGCTGGCAGTGAAGCTGGAGCTGTGGTCGAGGAGAGAACTCGCCCTCGGGCTCTTCCTCGGAGTCAGGGAAGGTGGATTGTTTTCTGGCGATGAAATTTCCTATTGGAAAAATTGAACGCTTCCTTCTCTGCCTTGTGAATGGGACGCCCGGGAAGCGAAGCACGCTGGTTCCAATTACCAGCACAGCCAGGCCAAGTGCTGCAGTCAGTCAGGAATTTATACCTTTTCAGACGTACTAGAAAAGATAAAAACTTTTTCGTTTCTTTTTTTTTTTTTTTTTTTAAATTTTTTTTTTCTTATTCCTTTTTTCTTTTTCGATCTGTGTAATGAATTCAAAGCAGGAGCCCAGCCAGACTGCTTTTGATTTGTTCCCATATTAATGTTTTATGTCTGAATATGTGCCTGATCACTCAAATTAGTCAAACTCCGCTACTGCAGTTGAGCCCAAAAAAATGGTCCCAAGCAATGCAGGCTCATTGATAGGGCTGGAGCACCTCTCCTGTGCAGACAGTCTGGGAGAGCTGGGATTGTGCAGCCTGGAGAAGAGAAGGCTCTGGAGAGACCTTATTGTGTCCTTTCAGTACTTTAAAAGTGGGCTTATAAGAAAAACAAAGGACAGGGTTTTTCATAGGGCCTGCTGTGATAGGACAAGGGGTGATGGTTTTAGACTGAAAAAGGGGAGATTCAGACTCGGTGTAAGGAAGAAATGTTTAACTGTGAGGGTGGTGAGGCCCTGGCACAGGTTGCCCAGAGAAGCTGTGGCTGCCCTATCCCTGGAAGTGTCCAAGGTTAGGCTGGACGGGGCTTGGAGCACCCTGGGACAGGGGAAGGTGTCTGGAATCCCTTCTCCCCAGACCTCTCCCTGCCTGTGTGGGCAGGGTGGATGGCCCCATTAACAGGCAGTGCTGTCTGGAGCTGGTGTGAGCTGTGCCTGCAGATGGGCCCAGAGGCTCCAGCTTTGCATGATGCCTTCTGCAGATACCTGGCAGAGCCCAAAGACCTCGTTAAGGCAGCCAGTTTGGCTACAGGTGCACACCCCTTCCAGAGCACAATGGACTAAGTGGTGCTGCTCCAGGACCAGGCTACTGCCACCCCCATGCTCCTGTTGATATTTAAAATAAGAGCATACATCTCTACTGTTTGCATCCAGTGTCGCCTACAGCTCTTCAGGCAGGATCCCCGCTTCCCTGCAGGGTTGCACAAAGCCTCAGCAGAGCCAAAGCTTGCCCTGCAGTCTGAGACAAGGGGCAGCAGGCAGATCATGGAATCACAGAATCATTTACAATGGAAAAGCCCTCTAAGATCGTTGAGTCCATCCGTTCCCCAGTCCAGCACTGCCCAGGCCACCACTGACCCATGTCCCCAGGTGCCACATCCACATGGCTTTTAAATCCCTCCAGGGATGGGGACTCCACCACTGCCCTGGGCAGCTCTGCCAGGGCTGGACAACACTTTCCATGAAGGAATTTTCCCCAGTATCCCATCTGAGCCCACTCTGGTGCAATTTGAGGCCGTTCCCTCTCCTCCTGTCCCTGTTCCCTGGGAGCAGAGCCCTACCCACCCCTGGCTGCCCCCTCCTGTCAGGGAGTTGTGGAGAGGGAGAAGGTCTGTCTCCTCTCAGACTCCTTTTATCCAGGAGTAACAAGCTGGAGGAGAATGAAAAAATACACAAAGCAGCTTACAATGTATGTAAATGTTGCATATAGATCTGTGTGATTGCAGAAGATTCCCGTTGTGCAGTTGTGTTACTGGGAGTACACGGTCATTAGGAGTGAGCTGGAGTGGGAACACCTGGAGGGCCAGAGTTAAGGGTGATTATGCAGCCCAGCCCTGGCTTTTCTTCACTTTGGAGAGCTGCACAGCATAATTTCATCACAGATTTATATACAGCTAATTGGCATGTAGTTTGATATGCAAATAAAACCATATAAATATCAAGAGAAAGACTTAAAGCTGTGCTTTCCACTGTCATGCTACAATCCTTGCTTTTCTGGTCAGTCTAATCTACTGGATTGCTCCTTTCATCATCTTGTGTTTTGAAGACATGATATCTCTTTCAAAGAACATCTGTCAGACGTATATTAATTAGTTAATTTTTCTGCATGGAATGTAAACACGAGGGTGGAGAACCCAAAGCCCTGAGGATCCGATGAGGTGTGTGGCCAGGTAATTATTTTGGGGTAATGCAGAGATGTGGCCTGTGCTCAGTCTATAAAGGCAAGAAGCAGGTTTCCTACCAGAGACAGTCACTTTATGGTAAAGGCTGAAGTGGAATGTTCTTGATGTGGGCACTAAGAGCCTGTGCCGTGGACACACCGCAGGGATGGCACTTCCAAACTGAGCTTTCTAAGCCAAGGATGCTACTGGCAATGGTGCTGAAGTATGTTTAAATTCAGTTTTTAATTAAGAATATTAAGTTTAAGTAGTTCAAGCATGGAAGAAAGCGTGGAGAGAGTCAATATTTTTGTGTTGAAGGAAAATAAAAGGCGTAAATTTGTTAGCTGGTAGCACCAAAGTTTCACTCCTGACTTGGGGCTGCCTGGATGCTTCTCATGTGGTTCACACCGGGAACCAGATTTACTGGGATTTTTGTGCTGAGATTTTTGGATGAATGTCTTTTGCTGTCACTGTGAGTCTTGAATCAGATACATTTCGTGTGATAGCAAGAAATGTATTTTTGTGTGAGGGGACTGTGGCCTGGTGTAGCTGCACAGCAGCTGGGCTGGAGAAGAGCTTGGTGTGCAGTTTTGAGGGCTAAATGTGGTGCTGGCAGTAATGCAATGCAGAGAAGTGAATTGAAGCAGGGCCATGCATGTGTAGGTGCAGGACAGGAATTCCCATAGGGTTCCCCAATCCTGGAGCACATCACTGGTACTGGAGCATGTCTTGTCATTGGGGACATCCAGAAATCCTGCTAAGGTGGGGTCCTCTCTGTCAGATCCCTCCTTGGCCCCTCTGGTTCTCCGGGGCTGAGGTGTCCCCAGGCTCACTGGTGGTCAGTGAGGTGGGTTCCCATTCCTGACCCCACGTGGGACAGCTGCCCCTCCATCCTCGACAGCAAGGCTCTTCTGTTTGGCAGGAAACAAAACGCAGTGTCCTTTCAGCAGAATGAGTTTTGGATTTCTGCAGGTTGCACCGAAGCCATGTTTAACTTCCACCATCTGTCTTTACCATTTCTGCCTTTCCTTATGTGTTTTATTTTTTTTAGTTTGCTTCCTGGCTTCCAGTCCTCTTGGTAATGTGTTCAGCGTGGGCTATTAATGTATCCCAACAGGAGCAACCCTACTTGTGTTTTCCTTTCGGAGTAAGGGTTAGAGGATATCCCTTATCCCTTCCTTTTTTTTTATCCCCACCTTTTTGGTTTCTTCTTTTTTCCATCCTTCTCCTTCAGAGCTGAACTCCACTGATTCATGAGTTCTTGCAGGGGCAGAGGACCTTGAAGGCTGCAAACTGGTCTGGTCTCTAGGAGCTGTGTTTTTTCCCAGGTCCCTTGGGGTGGGAGGAGGGCTGGAAGTTGACTACACTTATTTTAAAAAAGAATTTCTTTTCTGGCTGGTGGATGCTTCATGGTCTGCATCCAGCTCTGGGGTCCTTAGCATGGGAAAGACAGGGAGCTGCTGCAGCCAGTCCAGAGGAGGCCACCGAGATGCTCCCAGGCCTGGAGCCCCTCTGCTCTGGAGCCAGCCTGGGACAGCTGCGGGTGTTCAGCTGCACAAGAGAAGGCTCCAGGGAGAGCTGAGAGCCCCTGGCAGTGCCTAAAGGGGCTCCAGGAGAGCTGCAGAGGGACTTGGGACAAGGCATGGAGGGACAGGACACAGGGAATGGCTTCCCAGTGTTGGAGGGCAGGGTTAGATGGGATATTGGGAAGGAATTCCTGTCTGTGAGGGTGGAGAGGCCCTGGCACAGGTTGCCCAGAGCAGCTGTGGCTGTCCCTGGATCCCTGGCAGTGTCCAAGGCCAGGCTGGACAGGGCTTGGAGCACCCTGGGCTAGTGGAAGGTGTCCCTGCCCATGGCTGGGGTGGAATGAGCTGGTTTTTAAGGTCCCTTCCAACCCACACCACTCTGTGATTCTCTGAGTTGTGTAACTGTGCAGTAGAGTGCAGATCTAAAGGCTTTTTTTTTTAAAGACAAGCATTGTTTTGCCATACCTGTCCAGCCAAATAATCACAAAAATGCCTCAAGGAGAAAGAGAGATGGCATTCACCATCAGCTGGGGATCTGTAAACCACCGTGTATCACGGGACTGTCAGTGAAGCCACGACACCAGCAACGCTAGGCAGAGGATTTTTTTGCTGGGGCTCGTGGTTTCCTTGCCTGGCTGGTTAAAATAAAACCTGCCAAAGCAGCGGCAGTGAGCTCCCATCTATCTGTTCTCATGCTCCCAGCCGCTTCTGCCTGAATTATTCATGCTCGGTAAGTGATCTGCAAACAGCTCCTGTGATCTCCCTGTGATCTGTGGGTATGCCAGACTCACCCCTGCTTAGGTCAGGGCATTTTCTTGTTTCCTTCCCCGCGGCAGGGAGTCTGTGGGAATCTCCAGATTCCTCACCGCCTCCTTCTGATTAGCCCAGACGTGTATTTATTATTTACGTGGCAGGATTTGTTCAGCTGTCCCAGGCACACGGTATTATCAGTGGATAAGCAAGAAGACTCACTGCAAACATCTGTAGCTGTTGCTTGACAAATCCTGTTTGTATAAATAATATTAAGGAGCTGCAGAGGCTGTTGTAGAGTAAATACCCTCGTGACTGAAGGCAGCACTGCCAGCTTTTCACCTGCATGTGCATCTCAGCAGAGATTTGCTGGGCTGATTTGCACACATAGAACACACACACACACACACACATATATATAAAATACTTCAGTTTATTTTTTTAGTTTAAAGGCCTCTTCCAACCCAAATTGTTCTGCAATTCCAACATATACACATATATGTGTTTTGTGTATTTGCCTTTTTTTTTCACAAGCTCTCCTCCGGCATTCATTTCAGTTTTTAATTTTTTCTTCTCATTTGGTCGTGGAAATGGGCTGGCGAAACCAGTGAGAAGGGCAGTTTGTGGGCAGGTAATTGGCAGGTAAATTCTGTGTGCTCTGCTGTCCACATCATTAATGGAATGGGCTGTAGGCCCACCTCTCCCACCACACCCACCCCAGCTACCTCTTGGATCTGCCTCTCCAGCATAATCCACTTCAACCGTGCATTTATTTTGGGATGAGGGCTGGGATGCTTCAGGAACCCATTGCCAAGTGGAGCTGGAGCTAATGCTCTGAGCAAGGGACGTGGTACCCCCAGGTCCCCTTCCCCAGCTGAGAATTTGGGGTGAAAAAAGCTCGATTTAGGCTACCTGCTTTTTTTTTACACTAGCCCTTAGGAGAGCCTGTGCCTTGCCAAGGATATCCCTCACCTACGACATAACCAGGATACAGTGAGTTTGTTAAAATGTCCTGTCTCTCTGCCTTCTGGAAAGAGGATTTTCTATTAAACCTTAGGGAAATTACTGGCCTTGTTAAGTAGTGTGGAAGTAATGAACCACAGCAGGGTGACTCGGGAGATTTGGGCCCTCACTTCGTAAGACTGCATTGTTTCTTCAAATGAGAGAAATAATTTAAGCAAACAAACGAACAAAGAATTTCTGGAAATTAAAGTACGGTACAAATGGGATGATTTGCTCATCCTCTGTTTAATAGGAGCGGTGCAGTGAACAATTGTGTGGTCGACCTCAGAAATCTATCCATGGTAACTAGTCACAGGAGAGAAAAATAGACAGCCTGCCACCAACTTGGTATTAAAGTTCTATTTTCCATTTTTTCCACGGTTGCGGGCCAGTCAGGGACTTTCCATGAGCAATCAGCACAGCAGAAATCCCCTTCTGCTCCCTAGCAGCCATCTCTGCTCTACAATCAAAGGTGGTTTTTGTACTGATTTTGGCTTAAATGGGGTTTGGTCCCAGTTTTCAGTGGGATCAGGCTGGGGCAGACCCTTCCTGCCAAATGCATCCTGCTGAAACAGGGCTGTCATGGAATCACGGAATGGTTTGGGTTGAAAGGGACCTTTAAACCATCCAGTTCCACCTCCTGCCATGGGCAGGGACACCTTCCACCTGACTGGGTTGTTCCAGCCTGGCCTTGCCCCTTCTACCCCGTGGCCGAGGCGTGTTTGTGGTGGGGTCTGGTGAAGGAACATCGCTTTTGGTTTTGTCGCCTCTACCAGGTGCTGGGTGTTAAATCCCTGGTGGGGTTTGAGGTCTGTGCCAGCCCTGCACGACCCCAGTGGCTTTGGGTGCTGGGTGTTAAATCCCTGGTGGGGTTTGAGGTCTGTGCAAACCCTGCACGACCCCAGTGGCTTTGGGTGCTGGGTGTTAAATCCCTGGTGGGGTTTGAGGTCTGTGCAAGCCCTGCACGACCCCAGTGGCTTTGGGCGGGTCCTGCAAGGGCCCAGAGGAAGGACAGAAGGACTCTGCCAGGCTGGAGTTCACTCAGGAATAAACACAGCAGAAATACTGGGCCTTCAGGCTCCATGGCCTGTTCCTCAAAAGACGATTTTGGAAGGGATCACTGTGCTTTTGTTCTTCCATTAGGCAGCTGAGGAGAGAGCATTGTTTTCCTCCCCTCATGCGTTCCCCTTGTAGGGGAAGAAGGAGGACTTGGCCACCCTGAGCTGAGCATCCCAGGGGACCCCCCGGAACAAAGGGCTGGATAGAAGGGAGGAGGATACCGTCATCCTGTCCCCGTCATCCTCTTCCCTCCCTTCACCCTGCCCTTGGCACGGCCCTGCCTGCCCGCGGCCGCCGCGCTGGGGAGCACGGGGAGGGGAATGTTCCTCCTCTTCCTCCCTGGAAACACGGCTAACTTCTCTTATCTCCAGGTGTGCTGCTGCCCGTAGACTTGGCGGGGCAGCCCTGGGGTTGGTCTTCTGCCGGGAAGGTGTGTGAGCCCTGGGATGGTGTGGCAGTGTGGCAGCGCCCGGGTGCGGCGGCTTGGACAGCGCAGCGCTCCTGAGGAATGTCGTGTGGGTGTTCCTGGGTGTGGATTGGAGCTCTGTGGATGGACACATCCCGGTGCAGTTTCTCTCCTGTGTGCTGCAGGCATCCGTCCTGGTCTGCAGAGAGTGCCTGTGGGTTGGAGAGCGTCTCCTCAGCCGCGCTCTGCATGACCCTTGAGTTAATTTCCCACACAGGAAAACATGGCTGGCACGTGGAGCTGGAATGGTTTTGGGTTTATTTTTTTTTAAATTATAGGTCATGTAGGTTTATATACAAATAACTGGACTAAGACCAATCTATCTTGTTTTGCCCAGGCTCCAAGACTGACCCTGCTGAGAGCCCCTGAGATACTGAACTCTATGAGCGGAGACCACTTGACTGCACTCAGCACCTTTCAGGATCAGGCTCTAGGTAATTTTTCTAATTCTCTGCCTGCATGATGGGGGAAATTTGCTGTTCTGGGCTGTGCAGAGCACCTGAGATTGCATTCCTAGTTGTTCACCCCATGAACCTGTGGATTTTTTTTTCCTACTGAAGGTTGTCACTCTAGGTCAGTGGCTTGACACTACAATAAAACCACTGATCCCTCAAACACAGAACAAAATACCTGCCCTGCTTCCAGAGGGGGAATCACAGAATGGTTTGTGCTGAAGGGACCCTAAGGACCGTCTAGTCCAACCCCCTTGCAATGGGACATATTCAACTAGATTGGGTTTCTCAGAGTCCCATCCAACTTAACTGGAATATTTCCAGGGGTGGGGCATCCTGGAATTGCTGGATCACCATTCTGGTAATGGTCACCAGCTCTTGTGCTTGGGAAGTTCTCCAGAAGTTAACTTGCAGAGAGCTGTAAAAACAATCAATCAATATCAAAAAAGGTTTTCACTCCCATCAAAAGCAGTCAAAGGCTTAAAATGCCAATATTTGTTGGCACAGATGCTTGTTCAGGTCAGGCCTTTAAGAATTTAAGAATTGCTCAAAACCTACAGCTGCTTTTTAAAATAAATCCAGTATCTTCTTTATCTCGGTTTACAGTAGCTTCCTTCTCTCCTCCAGACCTGGCCTCACTGTTGTGCCTTTGAGGAACTTTAAATCCTTGCTCCAAGGTGGATAGATGGAAATCAAAGAGCCTGGGGCCTGGTGCTGTCCTGCTCTGCATCTTCATGGAGATGTGTCAGCCTGGTGCCTTGCCTGGGGGGTGTGGGCAGGATTAGACCCAAGATTTGTGCTTTTATCCCAGCAAGGCTGACTCAAACACAGAGCGTGAGCTCGAGAGGTGAGGATCTCAGGGGTGGGTTTTAGAGGAGTGAGAAGGAAGCCAGCAGGATGCTGTGGATGTTACTCCAAAGCACTAAGGATGAAGGATTTCCTGCAGGATTAACTTCCTGAGCGAGATGACATTCCACACAAAATTCTCTATGCTGACAAAAGTATCAGTCAACATAGAGTTGTCATTTTTAACCTGGTTTGCTGAGTTTTCCCCCAAGTCAATAAAAAGCAGCTCCACACTGGTTTCAGCAGAGGTTAAAGCCCAGCTCTCAGATCAGAGAGGCGTGAGGGCAGATGGTCTCGCTGCCCACTCTCCCAGGGCATCCTCTGTCCGTGCGGGAGCAGAGGGCTCTTCTCCATCCCCTGCAGCTCTGTGTGGTGACATTTTCAGGACCCAGGCAGGAGGATGTTGACTGGGTTGTTTCCTGTTTTGACAGTCTCCATTTCAAGCCCTCTGAGACACAGCACTGTGCAGGGAATTAGAACACCACAACCCATGTCCTCCTCCCTTGAATGGTGCACTGGAGGGCTAAGCTCATGTTTCCAGTGGGGAGGGAGAACACACGGGTCGTGAAACAGGCTGAGAAAGTGAAAGAGAGGAACATGAAGAATGAGAAAGAAGAAATATGTTCACCATCAGGGCTGCAGTGTGATGTTTTTCCATATCCACTCAGAATTTGTGGGAATGGGGTGCTCCCCCGGTGCCAAAACTCATACACTCTGTATTTAAACTGCTGCTGTCAAAGCTTGGAGAATAACTAAAACAAAAAGGTCGCGGGTCAAGTGGATGTTTTCCAATTGACCGGAGCTCAGTATAAATCCTGGGGAAGGAAATAACCCAACAAACATCCAGCAGCCCTGTGTCTGTGTCCCCTGCCCTGGTGCTGGCTGCTGGTGGCAGGTCCTACTGGGAGATGCCACTGGCAGGCAGCTGCCTCAGCGCCCTGAAACAGTGCTCAGGCAGCACCCCCTCCCCGATACATTTTTGTGCAAATTCCAAATTTAACAGAATCAGATCCAGGTTTGATCTAGGTCAGCAGTTAGGAGGGTCGAGAGGTTGCTTCAGGTGAGCACGGAAGGAGAGAAAACACCTGCCTGTGAGGAACCTGGGCTGGAGGCTCATCTTAAGCCCCTGCAACACATCTTCAGCCGAGGGCTGGTGTTTGCTGCTCCGAATCCAGCGGGTTTGGGTAGGCAGTGCTCCTGGGGAGAACGTCAAGGCAAATCTGTCTCTGCCACTGCTTTGCATCATCCCTTGCAAAGTCCCCCCCGAGGTGTTGGCCTGGCCAATTGCTCTTCCATGAGCTGTAACCTGAAAATAGGGATAGATAAAGGCAAAATGTTCTGGGAGCCATGCCAGGCCAAAGGCACTGAGTTGTTGAGAGATCTGTATCTCAATAACAGATTTTTTGCTCTTTATCAGCTTTTAAGAGAAAATGTGGCGTTTGCGGGAGCAGATTGGGATCATCCTGAGGAATGGAGCTCTCCTTTTAAAATTGCATTGCTTTTATTACTACTATTTTAATAACAATAATAATAATAATAATATTTCTGCAGTGAAGCCATATATGAGAATGTTATTTGTGTAGGAACTGGAAATGAACCTGAAGTGATCAGCGTATTTTTTAAAGGCACTTTACAAGTCATTTGGCATTGGAAAAGGTACAACTATCCATCAAAGCCGGGCTTGGGGATAAAATAATTAGAAATCACACAACCATAGCAAAGGAAGATTAGTGCTAAAATTAGAAACCATAAAGTTGTTTTTAGATTAGGCTGGAATCCGAGCAGGCTGCTTTATTGTAGCCTGTTACTTTAAAAAATGTAAGGTGAGAGGTGTGAGTTGTCTGCATTTGGTTGTGCCCTAATGGAAATGCTGTTGTGAATGTTAGGTGGGATGATCTGTGAGGTGATTTCCAGGGAAATCCTTATGGGGTGGAAGTACAGTCCCATGTGAAAGATGACCAGCTGCTAAAGGAGCTGGGTTCAGTGCTGAGCTCTTCTCCATGTGGATGTCCTGTAAAGTTGGTTTGCTCCTAGTTTTGTTTCGGGGTTGTAGTGGCCAAGTACCCCCATTGCATCTAGAAACAGTGGTGGGATGGCTGGAGTTGGGAATTGAAATTGGAAGTTCCACCCACAGGTGGGGTGGGTGTGAGTTGGAGCTGCTGTGGTCCCCAGACCTGAGCTGTGTCCTTGGGGCCAGACAATGACATCAGGTGGGCACAGCCCATGGAGCTTCATCACTTTGTTTTTCTGCTGGAACTCCTTAAGCATGAATAGGAGTGGATCCTCTATCAGAGACAAACGTGAAATTGATCAGAGGACAGACTGGGAGAGCTGGGGGTGTTCATCCTGGAAAAGAGAAGGCTCCAGAGAGACCTCAGAGCCCCTGCCAGTGCTTAAAGGGGCTCCAGGAGAGCTGGAGAGGGACTTGGGACAAGGGATGGAGGGACAGGAAAAAAGGGAATAGTTTTACGCCAGGAGGGGAGATCCAGACTAGATAGAAGGAAGAAATGGTTTGTGATAAGGGGAGTGAGGCTCTGGCACAGGTTTCCCAGTGAGGTGGATGCTCCGTGTATAAATGCCTTCCGGAAAAAGGGTCTTGATACTGAAGCCCTTCTGGTATAGCTGGAAGGGTGTAACATCAGCAAGAGGCTGGAGGACAAGGTCAGGCACATCCAGGTGCTTTCACCAAGGAAGATGCCAGGTAGAGGTCCCTTCACCCAGAGAAAGGTGACTTCTTCAGGGCTGGTGCCTCTAGGTTTGGGAGTGGGGGATTTCTGGGAGGGAAACCCGAACTCTGTGGGATGTGCTGCCTAAATATGGACGCAATTAGGTGTACCCCTTCCCCTGGTCCCACCAGAGGTACCAGATGAAAGGGTCTCAGGTTCCCTGCTGGCTGGGAAGCACCAGCCCCGTGTGACCACCCACAGCATCTTGCCTGCACGTGCATTTCCCGGTGCCTGCAGGGGAAAAGTGGAGTTGAGCAGACTGCCTGCTCCCCCCAGAACGCTCCCCGCTGTGCCTCCAGCTCAGTGAAAGCAGGACAACTCCTCGTGGAGTCTTTGTAGCACGAGAACAGAGCCTTGGAAAAGTCCGGCAGCGGGAACTTTACTAATTCCGGCTAATGACTCCGAAATACTGACTGAGGGGAACAATTGCGCGTCATCAAAAGTCGCAGACAAAAGAAACGCACTGCATTGTAATAGCAAACGAGGCTGAATTTGATCTGATGGAGCACCTTTCATATTCCAAGCGTTTCAAAGCCCTTGGCAGAGTAATGAGCTGCATGCTGACAGCGGGGCCGCTGGACCGGGCTTTATGTGACCAACAATAGCCGGCACAGTTGTTGGCAGAGGACCTGCCCGTGGTGGGATGGTGGCTGGGATGTTGGGGTTATCCTGTGCATTCCTGGTTTTTTTTAGTGCTGTTGGATCTCTAGCTGGCATTAAGATGGGCACTGGGAGTGACCAGGCAGGATATGTTGGTCTTTCTTAAAGGAGGCTTAGAAGAAAGATACAGACAGAGTTTTTAGTAAGGCCTGTCGTGATAGGACGAGGTTGATGGTTTTAAATTAAAAAAATAATTTTTAAATTAAAAATTTAAATTAAAAGCAGGGAGATTCAGACTAGGTATGATGAAGAAAGTCTTTATGATGAGGGTGGAGAGGCCTGGCACACGTTTTCCAGAGCAGCTGTGGCTGCCCCATCCCTGGCAGTGTCCAAGGCCAGGCTGGACGGGGCTTGGAGCAACCTGGGCTAGTGGAAGGTGTCCCTGCCCATGGCAGGGGGTGGAACTGGAATTTAAGGTCCCTTCAACCCCAACCATTTCAGGATTCTGTTAAACAGGGGTGGAGAAACATGCTGGGACACACATGAGGATCCCTTGGTGCAGCTGAGAATAGCCCTCGGCCTCCCAGGTCACCATCCGGCCCTCTAATCTTGCGGTCCCCAGGACAGTTTCATGAAGGCCCACGTACAACTTCAGCTCTTTAATTTTAGCTAGGCCAGAATAGCATTGGTGCAGCTGTGGGAACAGATATCTTAGTCCTGAAACTATTTCTGTGGCAGGGAAGTTTCTTGCCCGTTGCGAGGAGAGGAAAAGGTTAATTGCATATTTTTTTCCTTTTTTTTCTTTCCTTTTTTTTCCCAAAGAGGAAATAAATGTACCTACCCCACCCTAAGGGGACAGCACAAATCTGTCAGCCCCTGTTGGGTGGGGGCAGGCAGCTGGGCTGTGTTGAGGAAGTCGCCCTGGGGAGGGAAGGGGTTCGAGGCATGGGTGGGGGGGCCTTGGCTGCCTGCCCAGAGCTGCAGGCAGAGAGGGGGCTGTGGTCCTGGGCTGCATTAGACTGGACTCTAATGCTGTCTGCAGAGCTGTAGAATCACAGAATGGTTTGTGTTGAAGGGACCTTAAAGCCCATCCAGTCCCATCCCCCGCCATGAGCAGGGACACCTTCCACTAGCCCAGGTTGCTCCAAGCCCCATCCAACCTGGCCTTGGACACTGCCAGGGATCCAGGGGCAGCCACAGCTGCTCTGGGAAACCTGCACCAGGGCCTCCCCACCCTCACAGCCAGGAATTCCTTCCCAATATCCCATCTGTCCATGCCCTCTGGCACTGGGAAGTCATTCCCTGTGTCCTGTCCCTCCGTGCCTTGTCCTAAGTCCCTCTGCAGCTCTCCTGGAGCCCCTTTAGGCACTGCCAGGGGCTCTCAGGTCTCCCTGGAGCCATGGGACTTGTGATGAGTTTATCTCACCCAGGGTTGGAATAGAATATGTGTAAATAAGCCTGGTTTGGAGTTAGAAAATATGCTGGGGGGTGAAGGGGATCTCAGACCTTGTCCTGTGTGACTGAGGTCCTTCACTAACTCCTCCTTCCTTCGGCTCCCTGCTAACCAAGACAGATTCCAGCAGCTCCACGGCTTTCCTGGAGGAGCACGCTGGGCTGGTGTTGGGTTTGCTGCATCACCCCCATCCCAGCAGTTAAGGGAGGGTGGGAAGCTGAGCTGCTTTGGAAGCCTGGATCCTCCTCACTCCATCTGTGTTTCCGTGCGCTCCAACTGGGTCGGGCTGATGCCATGGCAAGACTTCCTCCTGCAGACAGCAGTCTTGCATGCTGTCATCCTGCAGCGGGGGCTTGATGGTGTGCAGATGGATTTGCTTCCTGTTTCCCCTCCCGTCAGCCTGGTGCTGAGGCTGGCCAGCCCTGCTTCCCCAGCAGGAATATCTCGAGAGGCCGGCTCAGCATCGCCGTGATGACCCAACCCCGTGTAGGTGGTTTGTTTCCACTGTTGAATCAATGCTCAAAGGATTATATAAAGAACCAACGTTTTAAGTTCCCCTGGGAGCTGATTGCAATAAAAAAAAAATACTCAAAGCCTGTCCAAATCTTTCTTCTTGTGGTTTTATATAAGCAGGGCTGGTGTGAGCAGCCTGTGGTCATCATCTTCTGGGCATAGCAGGAGGCAGATCAGCTTGGGGGGGCTCAGGGGAGACTGTGCTCAGAGGAGGAGCAAGGGAAGGTGGAGTCAGTGTGGTCCTGGTGGTGTGTTTGAGGTGGATTTACATCCTTGCACTTCGCCAGAGGGATGCTTTGCCCATGGTTCTCATTTCAGCTGAATGCTGTGGTAGGGACAGGAGGGAAGACATTGGGAAGTGTTGGATTTGTAAATCCAGGCCAGCACTGTTTGGTCCAGGAGAGCATCAGTGGAGCCTGGGAGCTGTTTTCCAGAGGAAGGGTGGATCTGCTGAGCCTGGGCATCCCCATGGGGCTGTGGGACAACGCTGTGCCCAAAGGCAAGCCACAGCCCTGGGGCAGAGGGGGCTCTCACTGCCCCCTCTGGCACAGCTCCAGGGCAAGGGGATCCTCTGTATTCTACCAGATAGGTTTCCTTGCCTCCTGTCTGGGATTCACCACGTGTCTGAGCTTTTAGTATCACTTCATTCTCCCTCCCTACCTCCCATGCCCCTGTCCCAGATGTATTTGTTTAAGTGGCCTTAATTAACTTACATTTTCCTGTGCGTGACAGCTCCTTGAGGCTTTGGTAGCTGTTTTCTGTCCTTCCACAGTTGTCACTGACATGTAGCACTTTCCCTGCAGACCAGCTCTCAAGCCTACCGTGTTTTTCCCCTGCTCCTGCGGAATTATTTTAACATGCTGAAGGAAATGGTTTCCATGTGAGCGTAGCTGCACACACTCAATTGATTATTAGGGGTGATTTTCCTGATCCCTGCTGGTATCTACAAGGATTTTGAGCAAGGAAGCCAGAGTGGCGTAGGATGATGGCTTAGGTCAGATAGATTTATCTTCGCGAGTGACAAGACTGATAACTCTGGAGTGGCATGGCTACAGGTGTTATCATTTGGGTGTCTCCTCAAGAGTGAAGGTTAATGTCTTGCCACTACTGATCCATCACAGTGTTATCTGCAGGATTTACAGGTCTTCTCGTGCCTTTCCAGCAGCAGCAGCAGCAGCAGGTCCAGTTTTCTGGAGCTCAGAGCTGTGTGCCTGCTCCCTGCTTGCAGCAGCCATAGGGATCACATCAGCAAGCCCTTGCTCTCATGAATTTGTTTGAACTCTAAGTTAGGGATAATTTCTGCTTGTTGCTGCATAGTTTTATGCTTCCCCAGTGGAGGAAGGTGGGATGGATTGGGACAAGCCCAGGGGTTGAGTGCTCTGCCAAGGGAAGGCATCACAGGATGGTTTGGGTTGGAAAGGACCTCAGGGCTCATCTTGTTCCACGCCCCTGCCATGGGCAGGGACACCTTCCACTATCCCAGGTTGCTCAAAAGCATCAGGCAGATGAAGGCAAGACAAGCCTTGATCCTGCCTTCCTGAGGATCACCCAAGAAATCTGACTAGGAGGATGGAAAAGAGCAAAGAGGGACTCAGATCTGAAGTAAAATCTCTTGGTGGAAAAAAAAAATAACATAAAAGGAAGAGCAATAAATCCAGCAAATTAAAATGAAAAGGCAGCTAACGTGAGTGACAATTGTACAGCATCAGATAACACTGCATCCTGAATTCCAGTGGGATAGGAAATATGAAGCAAAAATCACTCAGGTGCTTCCAGATAGCGATAAGGAAAGCAATTCCCATTTACTGGTAGAAATAAAATAAGAGGTCGTGATAAACCCTCCATGACTAGACTGGATTAGGGCTCTGGCTGTGAAAATTCATTACAGGCATGCAAAAGAATGCGTATCGTGCCAGCTAAACTGACTACAAACACCATTTATTTGGAGAAGAGACGATTCACTCAGAATAAATAGATTCCTTTCAGAGGGAAGGGAGGGTGATCTGACACAAATCTATATTCCTGACTCGTCATTTATTATGCAAATAAGTCTCACACCTTTCTAAGCCATGAGGGATGAGTTTATGTTAGAGTTTTATGTTGGGAGAATGATCTCAAGCTGCTCCAAGGACTCCAGGGCCAGGCTGGGGTTCCTTGCACACAGTGGCAGGAGATGATGATTTCAGGAGGGGTTCTGATGACAGTGAGGGTGATGCAGCTTGGTCAGATGTTTTCGGATTTCCCATGAACAAACCCATTCTTTCACATTTTTTCCCTACTATTTGTGATGTTTTACTTAGGATTATTTTATTTTATTTATTTTTATTTTGCTTTGTTCTATTCTATTCTGATCTATTCTATTCTATTCATAGAGTCACAGAATCACAGAATGGTTTGGGTTGGGAGAGACCTTAAAGATTTTCTAATTCCACCCCTCCTGCCTTGGGCAGGGACACCTTCCACTATCCCAGGTTGCTCCAAGCCCCATCCATCCTGGCCTTGGACACTTCCAGGCATGGGGCAGCCACAGCTTCTCCGGGAAATACATTTTCTTGTATTTTCTAGTGTTTTATTTTACTTTATTTGCCCATTTTCTGTAGGAATGACTATATATGGGGGTCATGTCCAGAAGGGAGCCTGTGGTGTATCATCCATCCTTGTGTTCTGTTCATTTTGGCACCAGCACCCGTTAAAGCTGCATCACTCTGCTGGGCTCAGTGGAGCAGGACATGTTTGAGGTCCAGGCTCTGAGGTGGTTGTAGGTGGCTGCAGAAGCACTTAGCCCGATGTGCAGGGACCGAAACGTGACCTAACACCTCCTGTTCTAGCGATTACATCTCTCAGGATGCTAATTTTAGAAAAAGAATTGAGCTGGCAGGGGCCACAAACAGAGGATGAAACCCTGATGTTCCGTTCGGTGGAGAGAGAGGGCTGAGGCAGTGTTAAAGGAATGAGAAACAACAACAAAAACGAAACAGAAAAGTATCTGTAGAAGGTTTTTTCCTGACAAGGAGGTTGTAATTTTTGTAGTTGTGTTTTGGAAAGACTCCTAATGAGTGGTGTGGTCCCGAATTATATACGTGTGAACAAAGCTCCGAGGGAGGAATCCTGACCCACAAATCCACCAAGCTCCCGTCTCTGAGAGGAACTCTTGAGTGTGATTCAGGACTAGTGGGTCTTCTAAGGCAGTGTGGAAGTCAAGGGGATGCTTGGAAAGTAGAGGGATCCAGGTGGGACATCACACAGTTGTAGGACTCACAGAGAACCTGGGTTGTAGCAAAAACACGCTTGAAGGGCTTCCCTAAATGCTTGATCCCAGATCCTTCTCCATGACAGCCAGACAAGGTATTTCCATGGATTTCTGTTCCTGGTGGTCTTAGCAGATCATGACAGTAGATGGCTTGTGATGGGAGTAAAGGGACAGGGGACAGGTCTTTGGATGAGCAGGAAGGACTGACCACCCAGCCTGTGCTGCAGCCAAGGGGGAAGGCAGTGCACGCTGCCGTCTCACTTCTCCAGGGATATTTTACACTTGTGTTTTGCCCTCAGCATTTCTGTGGTGCTGGGCTGGCTGGGCTCTTGCAGCGCTCTGGAGAGATTCTGCTAATGGGATCTGACCTGATGGCTTTGCATGTTTTAAGTAAATTAAACACAGCTGCTAGGAAAATCCAGTAACCTTAACAGCACCACGGCTCCGTTGTCTGCATTGTAATTACAGCGGCAACCGCTGGGAAGTTCTACTTTCTGGTTTATTTTTAAATAACTTCTGAGCCACCCTTTGATCAACTACTTCATCCCCAAGTCCTGCCTGTCCTCTCCCAAGGTTTAACCCTTGCTGTATCTTCAAGCATCCGTCTCCATTGCACTTTCAGTCAGTCACAAAGGCAAGCAGCTGATTGCAAAAATTACTTTTCTCCCCGAATATATCCTGTAGTTTTGAGTTGAGGGAGAATTTCAAGCCAGAGCTTACAGGGTGCATGCAGGCTGCAGACACTGAGTGGAGTTTTATGGCTCCTGGGGAAGTGCAACTTGAAATATGCAACTTTTTGTTATGGTTTAGCCAAAATCCTTTGTACCCCTGCGGAGAAGTGGGTTTTCTGTCATAGTGACAACAGCGAAAGGACTCAGATTTATGTAGGAAGCAAAATTAGGAGCCTAATTAGTTTTTCCCTTGTCAACCCTTGAGTGGAGCCCAAGCCTGCAAGAGCAAATGGTCAGCTCATGGCACGGGTGTAGCTGCGTGTTCCTTCCCTGCATTAAAAACTCACACCATCTTCTCTGTAGGAGCTGCATGGGTTTAGATTTCTGAAGGACACCCAGGATTAGGGAAATGACTTGGGGTATTCCATCAGAGCCTGCAAAAGGGCTTAAAACAGCTATGTTTTGAGCATGTCCCCGTGCAGGGAGGTTGGCTCAGCATCCATGACATGCCAGTGCCACCTCGATGTGCTCCAGGGCACCAGAGCTGCTGCCCCTGAGGTCATGTTGTATTTGATTATATAATCATAGAATGGTTTGGGTTGGAATGGACCTTTAAAGGCCCTCTGGTTCCATGCCCTGCCATGGGCAGGGACACCTTCCCCTATCCCAAGTTGCTCCAAGCCCCGTCCAGCCTGGCCTTGGACACTTCCAAGGATCCAGGGGCAGCCACAGCTGCTCTGGGCAACCTGTGCCAGGGCCTCAGCACCTTCATCATAAACCATGGTTCTGGCTACCCTTCATCCTGCTGGACATGGGATGAACTCTCTCACAGAGNGAGCTGCTGCCCCTGAGGTCATGTTGTATTTGATTATATAATCATAGAATGGTTTGGGTTGGAATGGACCTTTAAAGGCCCTCTGGTTCCATGCCCTGCCATGGGCAGGGACACCTTCCCCTATCCCAAGTTGCTCCAAGCCCTGTCCAGCCTGGCCTTGGACACTTCCAAGGATCCAGGGGCAGCCACAGCTGCTCTGGGCAACCTGTGCCAGGGCCTCAGCACCTTCATCATAAACCATGGTTCTGGCTACCCTTCATCCTGCTGGACATGGGATGAACTCTCTCACAGAGATCTGAGGGTACGTTTTCCATCTCGTTTTCCAACCTGACTCCTTCTCTTTTCATCCAGGCTGCCCAGGACAGGCAGATCCCAGCTGTGGTGCCCTGCTCTCCCATTTGCTGTCAGCACCACGTTGTTGTGTCTCTGCCTTGGAGAGCAAAGCAGGTGCCTGTGCATGTGATTTGGGTGAAAACACTGGCTGAGTGTGATTGAGGCTGTAAAGTTTATGAGACTCTGCGTTTTATGGTAAATTTTAAATTGACACTGCAATCAGGAGCATTAGGGTTTGTAAAGGAAAGTCAGTGTGATGTGTTGCAGAACACAAGGTGATAATTTCCTCTCCTATATTGATCCTATCAACAACAAAGAATGAAGCAGCTGCTTCTTGGAGGATTGTTTTTTTAATGCATTCATTTTATGTAATGTGTAGAGTATTATTTATTATGTGGGGTTTTCCCCCCTTTGCTGCCTTTCCCTCTCCCCCCATTTCTAGAGGAGTGCAGCGCTGTCCTACCTACCTCTTCTCACCTGTAGGTTTCAAAGCCCTTTCCAGCCACAGCTGACACTGTTGTTTCCATTTTCACACAGGAAGGGGAAAACTGAGCATTGGAGATTGGAAAGGATGTCAGCCCAAAGATGCAGCCAGGTCACTCCTCCTCCTGAGCACGATCCACACGCTCAGTTCTTTCCGAGCTGGGAGGGATGATCTGTCTCAGGGCGGGCTTTTTTTTTTTTGCTGGAAGAAACAGTTGCTGGCAATAAAAAGCCCCCAGCAGTAATCATCCCAAACGCTCTCCTAGGCAATGAAATGTCCATGTGTGCCAGGGCATGGTAGAAATGCCTTTTCAGAGTATGTTTTCCATGTGGGATTTTCTGCAGGGATGTGGGTGACTTGGCTTCTGTGATGCTAGAGGGCATCTCCAGGGCACTGCCCTGTTTGAGGCAACACAGGCTTTCACTGAAGCTCAGGAAGAGTCTGGGAAAATTAAAGACTCTTCAGAGCATAAGAAGGAAATAGGCAGAGGCCTCTGGGAGGAATTTAGGGGTCACCTGGGCATGTAGGGAGACATGAGATGAGCTCTTCCCCACGCTTAGACTCATTGCAGCTGAATCACAGCAAAGGGTTTTCTAATGGTGTTTGGTTTTCAGATATGCCAAGAAGATTTAAAAACAACTGATTGCAAAAGTCATGGGCATTTTAAAGTGATATTTGATGGGGATTTCTTGAAGGTGCTGTACTACAGCCTACTGTAGCAGCATCTGCTTCCCAGATTAACAGAGGGTTTGCAAACAGCACTTGGGAAGCAACCTCCAGGATTATTTCAAAACTGCAGAACAGATTTGGTGAACGATTTATGACGTGGATTCACATGTCAGTTGTTGTTTCTCCTTTCTTTGTCAAATTTACTTGTTCCAGTCCTATTATGCAGGAGGCACACGAGCACTGGAACAGTCCTGGAAGTGTGGATGTGCCAGGATTCTGCTGCTCATCCCAGCAGGGGCCTGAGAGTGCAGAGCTGCAGGGCATCCCCATCCCATGCAAATGGGTTTTATTTTGGAGCTGTTGAAACTTAAACCAGGAGCTGGAGGTAGGCTGCAGTGGAAGATAAAAATATTAACTTGGAGCTCAATCTCCCTTTAGAGTCAGTGGATGTTTGGCCAGTGGAGTCTGGAGGGTGTTTCACACCCCAAAATAGATACTGGAGTTTGAGTAACTAAATGGCTCACCCAAACCAAACACCCAAATCATGTTCACCTGCACAAGGGAGGGCTCCAGGGAGATCCCAGAGCCCCTGCCAGTGCCTAAAGGAACACTTAGAAGAAAGATGGGGACAAACTTCTTAGCAGGGTGTGTTGCAATAGGACAAGGGGTGATGGTTTTAAACTGAAGGGGGATCAATTTAGATCAGCTGTTAGGAAGAATTTTTTTACAGTGAGTGTGGTAAAACACTGGCACAGCTTGCCCAGAGAAGCTGTGGATGCCCCAGTCCTGGAAACATTCAAGGTCAGGCTGGACAGGGTTCTGAGCCACCTGGTCTAGTTAAAGATGTTAAAGATGTCCCTGCTCATGGCAGGGGAGTTGAACTAGATGGCCTTTAAAGGTCCCTCCCAGCCCAAACTGCCCTGTGATTCTGTGATAAAGGCTCTTTCTTCGCCTGGGCTTGACCTCAAGAGCAGGACAGGCATTCCCCATCACCAGTTTTATCTGGGAATCATCCTCCCCAGCCCGGCAGCTCAGTCCAGGCAGGGGATGGGGAGGTCGGTGTGCTGAAGAGAGGCAGAAGCTCCCCTGCTGGCGACACGTGGTGAGAGGAGCAGCCCCGCGAGGGAGCTGATGTGGCACCGTCAGGGATGCACTCAGGGAGGGTAATTAGAAACCTGAATGTCATCTGCAGGAGGGCGTGCTCGATTCATTCTGCAAACCACCCCAAGAAGCTAAAAGGGACCTTGTGGCTGAAGGGGAAGCCACAGGCAAGCCTGGTTGATTTGTAGCTTCTCGTCACGCGTGCGTTTTGGGAACGGGAGGATGAAGCCTGGTCTGCCCTCTGCAGTGCCCATCCTATTTTGGAAACTGCTACGAGGGCACCAGGGCATCTCCCGGTTCAGAGGGTGGATCATGAGCGTGTTTGTTCACAGCCACTCTTCTCTGAAGGTTTATGAAACTGCGATTCAGGTGCAGCCTTTTCTTAGCCCAGAAACTCCCATTTATTGCCTCATGAGAATTCTTCTGTGCCTCAAACAGTGATTTGAATGGTTTTTAGGTGGAATCATAGAATCACAGAATCATTTAGGTTGGAAAAGCCCTCCAAGAACGTCAAGTCCGACTGTGCCCCAGCTCTGACAAGGACCATCATGTCCCCAGGTGCCACATCCACATGGCTTTTAAATCCCTCCAGGGGTGAGGACTCCACCACTGCCTTGGGCAACCTGTGCCATGGCTGGACAACCCATTCTGTGAAGAAATCTCTCCTCATATCCCTTCTAAACCTGTCCTGGCTCAGCTTGAGGCCTTTCCCTCTTGTCCTATCGTGTGTGAGAAGACACCAACCCCACCTGCCTACAAGGTGTTGCACTGCAGGCTGAGCTCCCCTGGCTGCGGGGAGCAGCTGCAGTGAAGGACCTGTGGAGAGAAGGAGACTTTGGGTGGAAGTTGGAGCTGAAGCCCAGCGTTGCTCAAGGAAAACATGGTGCCAGCCCCTGCCCTGGTGCCAGAGGGAGGTTGTGCATTGACCCAAGCGGAGCCAATGACCTCTGCCGTGAAGCCAGGATCCATTGCAGGATTTTTGCAGCCTCCCCTGTGAATTTTGCCTTAAACAAAGATGACGGTGCTGGCCCAGTGTGGGCATGTTGATAGCAGCCTGCATTAAGCTCTTTGCCCCCTTGCTGACCACTTTTGGCCGTCGAGTGGCAAACGAGCCATTAGTCCTCGGCAGTAGTGGGTCCTCGTGAGTTAATGATCTGAACGGGGCCCTGGCTAAGGAAGGAGGTCGTGCTGGAGGGCACCAGGTCACAGCAGCTGGATGCTCTTGAAAGCACATGGACTCATTAGCTGCAGGGAAGTCCCGTTCCTGGGGCTGACCGTGGCCCTGGGGCTGGCCTGCAGCCACTCCGTGCTCCACCACTCACATGTGCTCCATGCATTGCCTACTGCCTGAATGTCCTCAGATTGCCTAAATGTCCTCACTCCCGTGGTTGTAGAAGCATAGGAAGGAAAATCAGAGGCCATCAGAAGGGTTACCCTCCATGGTTTTGCTCTGGTCCTTGAGTGTACGTGCACAGAAGTTATTTACCAGTGAAGTAGGTTGGGTAGGGTGATCACAGCCCGTTGGTTTCTCCATCCTGGGACAGTCATCCAGGTGTCAGCCTGACTTGGAAAATGTTGTTGACACTTTCCCATGAAAATAATGAGAATGAGAATCCCATGAAGGCTGAATCAAGATCAGTGGCTCTGTCTGAAAGCTGGGAGAGGATCCCAGTTGCCTCCCTGTATCATGAGTAATGGGAAATAGTGGACCCTATGCTGGTGAACCCGCTCAAGGGCTGCCTAGAGAAGTAAAAGAGATGCTTGGGTGATTGATTCTGTCAGGAACCTCTTGGAGAACCTGGGAAGAGAAGGCAGTGTCTCCATCTCCATCTCTGTTATCTCCCTGTGATAACAAGTGTCTCCTCACCTTGGTTTCAACCTTCTCATGTGCAATGGAGAGACTGCCCACAATGAGTGGCTGTTCCTTGCTTTGCACACCACTAAGCCTTGGCAGGGAGATCCTGTTTCCCTTGCAGCTTCCATGAGCAGGAGGGAACGTCTTGACCCTGGCCAGGACTCAGACACAAACCCAGGTTTAAGGACAGGTGTGAGCTGGTGGTGCCATTTTGGGGAAAATACCCCAGATCGTAGCTTCTTTGGCATGCAAACAGTGCATTTCCATCTGACTGCTGAGCCACAGGAGCATTTTCCACCTGAGCACTCCTACATCTTATATGCCCAGTCTTATAATAGCCACAATGGTCTTCTTCTCTGTTCTGACCCAGGAGAAGGCCTGGGCCAACCCCCAAACTGTCCTAGGGGGACTCAGGACCCTGTTGATACAATAGCTGCCTGCTGGTGGGGGTCTCACACCTTGAGATTGTTCTGAAGTGCGGTAAAGTACCACAAAACATCCTTCTGCTGATGTCCTTCATCAGCCCTGAGTCCTGCCAAGCTGCTGGGCCTCCCACATGGAGGTGTCAGCTTCAGGAAATGCAAGCCCCCTGTCTCCATCACTTGCAAGTGCAAGTGGTGGCCAGGAGTTTCTGTGGAGCTCCATTTCTCCAAAAGGTTTTCCCAAGCTGAGAGGGACAGGGGACTTTTATGGGCAGAGTTGGGGGGGAAGCTGGTCATACACCTTCCCTCCGTGCACCCCAGCACTTGTGGAATGTGGGTTTGCTGCAGGTGCTGCTGGAGGCACCACGGAGCTACCCCTGGTGACTGAGCTGTGGGCCGAGGAAGCCCCGGGAAGTCGATAATCCCAAGGGGAGCAAAGTGTAACGTTTATCCGTGGGGTGGGATGGGTGGAGCAGCCCAAAGCTGCCTCGGTGTGAGCTGTTCCCGGGGTGCTCATCTCCCAGCTGTCGCTGGAGATGTGATAGGGTGGGAGGACAGGGTGGGCTCGCACCCCCATGGCGCGGCGTTGCCAGGGGACGTTGTGACACAGGGCAGGGTGGCGAGCAGATGGACTGACCGTGGAAGCACGTGTGGTGGGACAGCAGGAGCAGGCCTGGCTCTGAGTTTTCTCATCATCCTGGCAAGGCTTCTCCAGAGCCGGCCCTTCTTAACCGCGTAATCAGTCCCGGATCTGATGAGGGGTTTTGTTTTGTTTTTTTCCCTTTCTGTTTTTCCTTAGGAAATGGTCAGAGGAGCGAAAGGAGCATCACCATTTTGAGACAAAACCAAGGGTGCTGGTGAGTACACACCGGGGTGAGCCTTGTGGGGGAGAGCCGGCAAGCGGGATGCAAACTGAGGAGTGCGATGTGGTTGTGCTGATACCTTTGTGGGGTCTTGGGGTTCTGATCTGCCCTTCAGTTACTGAGATTTCCTGTGGGAGAGGAGGTAGTTTGTCGTGTTAATGGATCAGCACAAATCATCCACAAATCATCTTTACCACCACCATGACCACGATTCTCTGCTGTCGTCAACGACCAAACCTCTAATTGCTCTTCCTGTAAATCCGTGGAAGATGCTCTCATCAATATGTGTGTTCTCAGTGCTGAGTGCTGGAGGGAGCAGGCGGCAGATACGCTGGCAGCTGCACAGGAGTGCACCGAGCAACAATATTTGTTAATGCTTGGAGTGCTTTTGGCTGTTGTTGTGCTTGGCCCCGTCCAGACCCAGTCATGGGGCTGCGATCTGGGTGGCATTTCAAGGTCCTCTCCAGACCTGTTTTCTGCAGCTGTCACACAGGAGGCTGTGACTTGGATGCCTGCCTGGAGGTCTTGAGCAGGAAGAAAGGAGAATCCTTTTTTTATCATCTGAGCTGGTTCAGATATGTCGGAGCCAGACTCTGAGCTGATGTTTTTGAGCTGAGATGTTTTGCACTGTGTCAGGTGGGAGGCTGGGTTTTCTCCCACCATCTTCTTGTGAGCAGCTTCCTAGTTTGCACTGGCCAAACCCTCAGCAGAACCATGCTGTGAGTCCCTGCAGGTTCCCATCCCTCAGGGACCAAATTCCCACATCTTTCCTCTGTGCCTGTGTGATGGGTCTGAGGAGCATCTCGGTGCTGGTTTATCACAGAATTGTAGAACTGTGGTTTAGGTTGGAAGGGACCTTAAAGCTCATCTCATTCCACCCCCTGCCATGGGCAGGGACACCTTCCACTAGTCCAGGTTGCACCAAGCCACGTCCAGCATGGCCTTGGACACTGCCAGGGATGGGGCAGCCACAGCTGCTCTGGGCACCCTGTGCCAGGGCCTCACCATCCTCATCATAAAGAATTTTTTTCTAACATCTATTCTTGCATCTCTGCTGTAGCCTGGACTACAGGAGCAGTGCTGGTGGAGGCTGGATCATGAGGAGATGCAGATTTTTAAGACACACCTCAGCTCCTACAGTACAGTTTGAGTGTAGATGAAGAGAGAAGCTGACACAATGTGGTTTCAGTCTTCTGACATTTGAAAACATAGGGACCCTTTATAGTTAGTGGAGATGTTTTTATCCCATGTTACATCTGATCTAGTTTGGGCAGCACTCGAGGATGAGCAGAAGCCTGTCCCTCTTCTCTGGCTGCAAGAGCAGCCCAGGTGAGGGGACTGTGTATCTGCAGGGCCATCTCCTGTTGAGACAGCCAGAGAGGGTGCTGAGACCCTGCTTTCCCCGAACACCCCTGCCAGCAGAAGAGCTTGAGGAGGGGTGCTTTGTTCACAGGCATCATCCCTGACTCCAAAACAGGTTCTAATCAGTGCCTGGAGCACAGACTGAACTCCTTTCTGGCTCCCACACCTCCTACTGCTTCCCTGCTGCCTCCCTGCAATCAGCTAAACAATAAGCCCAGACTGTCTTCCTGCGAGCAGCAGCCCCTTCTCCTGTAAACAGGGCAACCAGGAAGGCCACTGTCTGCAGAGCTGAGTGCCGTCACCAGCCTGGGGTGGTGAACATGCTTCCCCCACCCCAGGGACCTCCTGCACCCATCTGCTCCCAAATTCCAGCTGTGTTTCCCCTCCATGCCCCCCAGTCTGCTGGCAGAGATGGTGACGAGTGTGTATGTGAAGCACTGGGTATTTAATCACGCTGGCTTTCCAGACTTACACCAGTGGGGGTTTGGCCCCCCAAGCTCCAACAATCCTGAAGTGATCCAGCTTATTAAACATCCGTTTGCGCTGTCTTTAACATTAAATAATTGGTTCCTCAGCATATTTGAGTTGGAGGGTATCTAATAATCCTGTGAACTATCCATCAGGCTCCATTATCATCCCTGCACTCCTGCGCCAGCTGCCTCGTGTCAACTCTGCCCGGGGTTTACAAATAGATTTCGTTTCTCCTGCAGTTTTGCTTCTTTTCTTCTGTCTCCCTCTCTCAGAGGAGCTGTTTCAGGCTCCTTAAAAATTTGTGCTGACACCCCCATCAGCATCCTTCTGCTGGCTGGTGAGTGATGGGTCCCATCCTTGTGCTGCCTTCGCTCCTGACGGGGTCCCCGAGCAAAAACTCTTCATTTACCTCAAAAGGAATAGAACTGTTGTCTTGACTGAAAGGATTTCCACCTGCACACTGATAAATCTTCACATTGTTTGAGTTTTCTTATGGGCTCAGAGGATTTGTAGGATGCACAATGATAACCTGTCAGCTTGATGACTTCTCTACCTGCCCTCTGGCAGACCAGCGAGGCACCACTCGCGTGTGGGGCACAAACCATGTGTGTCCTCATGGTATTTTAATAAGGATGCTTAAGAGGGCTCCTAAAAAGCCTCCTAGCCAGGTGGGTGACGTGAGAGCTGAGAATAGAATAGAATAGAATAGAATAGAATAGAATAGAATAGAATAGAATAGAATAGAATAGAATAGAATAGAATAGAATAGAATAGAATAGAATAGAATAGTTTGGGTTGGAAGAGACCTTTAAAAGACGTCTTGTCCAACCCCCCTGCAATAAGCAGGGACATCTTCAACTAGACCAGGTTGCTCAAAGCCCTGTCCAGCCTTTATTGTATTATTACTGGTACCTGTTACTGCTACTGCCATGTCATCTGTGGGAGAGATGCTCATCATCCTTCAAAAATCAGGCTTGTGCTCACCTCTCTGGGTCTGCAGCATCCTGGGGGAGGTGAATGGGTTGGGAGATTATATCCTTGTGAATCTGATTTGCTTCTAGAGATAATCCTAAAATCACACACACCCGGGCCAGGGGCTGAAGATGCATGTATTCCCATTTTTACAGGCTTTGGAGGTGCTGCTGTATGTTTTGCCAGTATCAGGGAAGACGTTGCTGCGTTTTGCTCATGCAAGATGAACTTCTTGCTTTTTATATAGCTTCAGAAATGGTCTTTGCAGTGAAATGTTAGGGTTATCAGGGCTGGTCTCAGGCTGACAGGATGGGATTGCAGGTCATACCAAGGTGTAGCACTGGGGCAGGCAAGGGGAGTCAGAAAAACAGGACCTGTCTCTTTTACAAACATCTTCCCATGTAGTCTGAACACTTGTTTTCTGACTTGTTCTAGAGGCATCTTTTGCTCCTAGGGTATAAAACATGAAGGGCAAATTCCAGCAGCTTCAGCCCACTTAGGAACTCCCCAGCTCGTACATTAAATTTTACCCCTGCATTTCCAAATTGCCCTTTAAAAAATCTTTCCTAGTTCTAACCTGTCAGGAGGAGATTGATAAGAGGAGATTAATATCCTAAAATAGCCACTTGGTGCTTGTGTAAAAACATGTCAGTGCGATTGTCTAAAGGACAAAACCATGGCATTTTGTACCAAAATGTGTTTGCTTCTGCAATAACAAGTTTCACTTTGCATCCCTGCCCTGGGTCCACTGTATCGTTGGACAGGAGCCATCTCTTAAGTGAGCTTGCAGTGTAAAGAGGAAGAAACAGGGTGAAAAAACCTATGAACAGGGTAAATTATTACGGAACAGGGTAAATTATTACGGAACGAGAGGTATTAACTGCGGTTAACACATGGAGGAGGCTGATGCTGGATGGTGTAAAGCGACCCAGCAAAGTCCACATACCTTCAGCAGAGGCAGAGACCTGCTTTTCTGAGACATTCGCAGCGTTTTAAAGCCTACAAATCCTGCTTGTCCAGAAGACGTGACAGCGCTCCGGTGCCACCGTAAGACAAAAACCTCCCTGATTCCTGCGCCTGTGCCCTAATGTCATTACTTCCCTTCTCTTGCAGATCCGCATAATGACATTCATGGTCACACACGCACACAAAAATACTTTATGTAAAGAAAATGAATCTGGCTTCAGCCGGCTCTCGCCTTCTGCTGCGGTTACCTCCAGACCCCGGCTCGCCCAGGGTGAAATGAAAAGGGGAGTTAATGTGGCGGGGTCATTTCTCACTGCTGAATTGGTCAGCCGTCTGCGGAGCCAATTTCTGCAGCTTTTCAGTGGCGTGGCAGACCCCTGGGTAATATTTGCCTGAATAGAGCCCTAAGTGTTTAAGCTGTATTGCCAGGAATGGCTGTTTTATCCTATGCATCTGAGATTTCAACTCATCAGACATGAAGCGGGTCAAGACTCTCATGCCATTGTGTGCATTACAGCGAACAGAACAGAATATGCTTGATAAAAGGGAGGACTTAAAAGAAATGCTTCTTTAGACCTGAAACTTTCAAGTCCCACAATGCATCAAAGACCCCTCGTATAGACTTTGAAAGGGGTGAAAGGCATTACCTAATATTTGGAGGAAATGAATAATAAAGCATCCCAAGTGCCTGGAAACTAATTTAGGAGTGCACGCTGCACTGTATTGCCTCTGCTGGATTTGCTCCCCAGAAGAGTTGCTAACAAAAGGTTTAAAAAAAATAAAATAAAATGACGTTTGGCGACCAACTTTTCTGCCTTGAAATGTCCCCTTTTTTGTAATGTTTCCTGGTAAGAGTTACTTATGAAAAGATGAAATACAGCCTGTGCTGCAAACACCAGGTCTCAAATGAATCTCGGGAGCCCGTAAGGTTTCCCACCATTCTCCTCCCCACCGCAGCCTTTTGTTCCTTCGTGTTGAAAGCACTGCTTGCAGGATGCTTGCAGGATGCCCAGGCACTACCTGCTCGTGGAGTTTAGTCATATCCTAGGAAAAAAGAAAAAAAAAAAATCAACCTATTTCTGTGGCCTTTGCTTTTGTTCCAGCAAAACCACCTTTGTGTAAAGGCAGGGCTGCTCTGTTGGTGACCTGTGGCTCCTTGCAGCTGGAGCTGAGAGCTGGGTACCCTGCTGAAGGTACCAGCTGTGTTTCTGGCATCCCCATGGATGCTGGAGGTGCTGTTTGCAGCCTGAGATATTTATTGTAGAGTCACAGAATGCTTTAGATTGGAAAGGGCTTTCAAGCTCATCTAGTTCTAAACCCCATGCCGTGGGCAGGGACACCTTCCCACTAGACCAGCTTGCCCCAAGTCCCCATCCAGCCTGGTCTTTCCAGAGGTTTCTTGCCATTGCTGCTTCTGAGATGCAGTGGCTCCTAATGCAGTGCTCTCCAAGGCTCTCATGGGGTTTGGGAGCTGCAGAGCTTGTGTGGGCCCAACCTCTGCCTTGTCTCATGAGATGAGCGTGGTTGGTGGGACATCCACCCCGCTGGGACTGGTGGGAGAGGCCTGGTGGCTCTGGGAGCGTGGGATTCAGCAGAGGGGAGGTTTTTCTTGCAAGGATAACCTGCTTCAGAGCAGGGAATCAAACCTTGTGGCATGCAGACTTTCTTCAAATCCCGTGAAGTGTTGGGAGATGAGGACAGCTGGGCAAGGATGTTTGGGCAAGAGGGGCTCTGCTGTCCTGCTTGCCCTGCCCTTGCCCGTCCCCTCTGCCCGTGTTTGTCTCACTGAGCTCTGTTTTTACCATCTGTGGAGATCAGTTGAATTTGAGTGCTTTCTTACCTGCTTCTCCCCCAGGCCACGATTAATTGAGGGCAGGAGGGCAGGCAGGATTGCTCAGGCAATATTTACATGAAGAAGGGGATGTTAATGGGCCAGCAGGGCTGGACCAGTGGGGGATGGAGATGATGGGCAGTGGTGATGGGGGCTGTGAATCTCCCCCTTTTTTTTTTTTCTCTTTTCCCCAGTGACCAGGGATGATTGAAACCTCAGCTTTGTGTCCAAAGGAGTTAAATCTGGACTTCTACCCCCATAAAACTCCCAGTGCTGGGGCTGCTGTTTCAGTGGGACCTTCTGTAGTGGGAAAACAATGGGATGGGGGAGGACGCCTGTGAGTTGCCAGTCACTGCAAGGTAGGGGGAAGGAGAACTTCTAACAAAATAATGTTTTCTCTTACCAGAGCTCAAGCCAGCAGCCCTGTTAGGCTGGGACCAGTTATTTCAGTTATCAGTTATCAGAGAGGTGGTGGATGCCCCGTCCCTGGCCATGTTGGAAGGGACTTGGAGCACTGTGGTCTAGTGGAAGGTGACCCTGCCCATGGGAAAGGGGGCTGGACTAGATGGCCTTTAATAGTTCATTTCCAGCCCAAAATATTCCGTGTTTCTGTGGATCTGTTTAGCATGTGTCCATAGCATCCTTCCTGACCAGGGTGAGTGCAGTCACTGGTTCAAGGCCCTGATGGTCTCAGCCACAAAGCCCCGTGGGTGGATGAGGCACAAGCAGTGGTGTACAGGGCTGACACGAGTCCCAGGCCTTTCCACCACCTTTTTTCCTTAACACTGGGGTGCCAGGTGACAAAAGCCTGACCCATCTTTGATGAAACAGTAATCAGAAACCAGGATAACTTCTCATGGAAAGGAAACCTGGCAGCGCTGCGAGGGGAGTTTCATGCCCTGTCTTAACGATACGTCAGTGTCCGGGGACTTTTTAGTCCTGTGCTTGGGTTTTATGATCCATATTACTTCTCTTTTAATTTTTATTGCTTGGCTTTAGTTTTTGATACAGTGCTGGAAGCACCTCTGTGGGCGAGGATGGCTCCCTTAGCACCGGCTGTCACCTTGTGGCTTGACCCACATTTCAGGGAGGAGCAGCGGGGCCGGACGTGGGCTCGAGAGCCCTTTGGTGTGGTGACACCCCTGCCTGTGTCAGCTTCTGCCTGCCAGCACTGCTGGCTGAGAGATTGGCCTTGCTGATCACCCCCCTGGGCTGTGCTGCTCTCTCCTGGGCTTCAAGCAGAGCGTGGCAGGACGTGATCTTTTCCCCTGCAGAACATCTCATTCAGGGGGTCTGTGACCCGTGCTCAGGATCCTAGGACATTGCTGAGGCAGGAAAGCCAGGGAGGGCACTGCTGCTGGCTGGCCCTGGTTTCTTCCTCCCAGCAGATCAGGTGAGGTTTGCTTCCCTTCCGTGTGGGTCACCCTTGCTGTAGTTTTGTTTCTGGTTTGCTACCCATTGCAGAGAGAAATAAAATCTTCTCTAAGATCATTCTGATAGATAAAGGTAGTAAAATGTGGAAAACTATGAGGTTCATCTGGGAAATTTTAACACTTCAGGAGCACAGGGGATGAGCCACGCTCTCCTGAGCTGGACCCTCAAACACAATTCTCCCTGGTGTGCTGGTGGCTCTTGTCTCAGAATAGCTCTGGATAAGATGTGCTGTCAGGGAAAGCAAAGGGAAGGGATTTATTTAGCCTGACTGGGAAGCTGGCACTGTCCAGGCTTTATGGTAATGGGGTGACTTATGTTAAGGAGATAGTCGGGCTGCACTGGTTGGCACCTCAGTGTGACGGGACGCCTGCCCTGGGTGTCCCCTGGGGCTCCCTCCACACCAGCTGATCACCCGTGTCCTTGAGGAGAGGTTTTCCTCCTTGCTGCTTGGCATTTCTGCTCGCTGCTCCGGGACAGATCCGAGCCCCGCCGGCGTCAGGAGAGATTTTCTCTGCCTTCAGCTGGCTCCGTCCTCCCAGAGAGAAGACGTGACACAACTTCTGTGTCGCGGCTTATTCCTGGTGACAAGTGCACCTTCCCCAGTGACCTTTCACACCACTGAATGGGATGCTGGTCCCCTCCCAGGCAGCCCAGGAGCAGGGCTGTCAGAGCCAGGGAGCTTGCACGCCACTGAGAGAAACCCTCCCCTCAGTACCCAAGGGACCCGAGTGCTGGTTCAAAAGGTTGCAAAGCACTGTCAGCTCCTGTTTGGGGCTGCTGTGCTGAAGGGAGATCCTGCCAAGGAGGTCACAGGCTGAATTTGAAGCAATTGTGGTTTGAAATGGTCTTTCGGGTTTGTCAGCCCCGTCAGAATTCAGCTTGTGTAAGAGCAGCCAGAAGTTTGGGGTGCATGGGGCTGGGCAACCACCCCGAGGGCAACCACACCTGCTGAGGAATGAGGGCATTGCCCAGCAAGGCAGTGCCCCAGTTCATCTGCAGCAGGTGATAAAGTGCAGGTGGCCACAGGAAAGGAAGGAGCAGTGACATCAACCTCAGCATTGAGTCTGCCACTGTGCTGAGGTCCTTCTGACAGCAGCAATGTGGTCAGCATCCATCCATCCATCCCTCCATCCCTCCATCCATCCATCCATCCATCCATCCATCCATCCATCCATCCTTCCATCCATCCATCCATCCATCCTTCCATCAAATCTTGCCTCCATCCATCCATCCATCCGTCTGCTCACATAGTTCCCAGGCCATGGGTGTCCTTCCCCATCCATGTGGCTCCGTCCTTTCCCTCTTCTCCTGATCAGATCTGACATTTGCCCATGTCCACAGTGGAGACTCTGTTGACTTCCACAGCTCAGGGTGAAGCTCGCTGTGCTTGTCTTCCACCGGCATTTTATTTGAAATCCAACCGGCTCATGAATGCTCTTGCTCCAGGTTTCTTTATTGAAACACTTTGTAAATAAAATTAGAACACCAAAGCAGCAGAGCCTGGAAAAAAGTAAGGGGGAATATTTCTTGGCATGGAAAACTATCCTCAACCAAGCAAAAGTCTAATTTATTCTGGTGAAGCAGAGAGAACCCAGCAACCTCACTTTTGTTGTGCAGTTCACATGTACTGCTGTATTCACACCTGAAATCTTTTGCTGAAAGTTTGGCATCATTTCTTCCCCTTTTGCTCAGAGAACTGCTAGATTCGGAGCGGTTTCATCCTTGCTGGCTCTGAAAGAGCTGATTCCCACAGAACCCACAGCTACCACAGAGGTGGCATCGTTGGGCTGGGAGCTGCAGCCTGCATTTCATCGCCTACCAGGAGTCCCATCTGTCAGTGGGAGCTGCACAGTTCTCCCCTGCTAACAAAATTATTTATTTTGTCCTGTCATTAAGGATATTCATGCGGCAGAAATGGGAATGATCTCTGCTTTGTGAGTTTTAGAAGCCCATTTTGTATTTGTCTTGGTGGTAGAGGAGCAGTAAAGAGCTCTGTGATCTCGCCTGTTACGATAAGTGAGTTTTGGAAGAGGTTTTCTGTCTGATACTCTGTCTAAAAGCGTGGGGAAATGCCATTCTAAAGGCTGTTAAAACACAATTGCTCGCTGATTTACACCGTCAAGGAGTGCCTCTTTACTGGGAGATGTACACTGAATAAAAGCAGTTCAAGTGGTGCTTTTAATAAATAGATAATGGAACAGCATTTTATCTTCTGCTTTAATCCGTTATGTTAGCATAGGGTAGTGTATCCCTCTGATAGATTTTGAGATAGCAGAAGCTGCGAGTCAAACCACTTTCCTTCTGTGCCTTTGAAGAGAAATTGCACACTGGTGAAAGGTACTGGGTTCTCAGTGGACTGGGATCTTTTCCCCATGGATGGGTTCCGTTGGGTCCCACTGGGTTGGTGTTCAGGGCACTGGTCTTAGAATCACGAGTATCATAGGGTATCTTGTGAAGAACGAAGGGAACAGAGCTGGGGAAGGGGCTGGAGCCCCAGGAGCGGCTGAGGGAGCTGGGAAAGGGGCTGAGGCTGGAGAAAAGGAGGCTCAGGGAGGACCTTGTGGCTCTGCACAACTCCCTGACAGGAGGGGGCAGCCAGGGGGAGGTTTGGGTTGGATATTAGGGAAAATTCCTTCATGGGAAGGGTTGTTCAGCCCTGGCACAGCTGCCCAGGGCAGTGGTGGAGTCCCCATCCCTGGAGGGGTTTAAAAGCCATGTGGATGTGGCACTTGGGGACATGGGTCAGTGGTGGCCTGGGCAGAGCTGGGGAATGGTTGGACTCAATGGTCTTGGAGAGCTTTCCCAACCTAAACAATTCTGTGATTCTAAATTGGAAGGAACCCATAAGGATCATTGAGTCCAACTTCGCACTCCTTGCAGGAGTATCCAAGCATAAGAACATCATCCAAATGCTCCTTGAACTCTGTCAGGCCTGGGGCCATGACCACATCCCTGGGGAGACTGTTCCAGTGCCTAACCACCCTCTGGGTGAAGAGCCTGTTCCTGATCTCCAGCCTGACACCTGTCTGGTGCAGCTTCATTCCATGATGGCTTTGGCCATGGGGCTGTCGCCTTGCTGGGTGGCAACACCCGTGCTTCACATCCCAAGTGCCATGTGGGGTCCTCTGTAGCCCCCATGGGTTTAGTGGGAAGGGTGTGGAGCCACAGGGAAGGAGGTTCCTCTGTGGAAAGCTCCTCTCTAAGCCCTTGGGCTTCTCTAGAGGCACCAGGTCGCTGGGGCTGAGTGCCTTGAAGCTAAATGAGCTGTTGGCTGCTTGGTTAGGAAAGAAACAGGACACTTTGGGAGGCAGGAAAAAGGTCATTTATCCTGTTGCTGCTCATCCTTGTTAATTCATTGTTTCCGTTGAAAACCCTGCACTTAGCTGCTTCGTGAATGAGCCCAGTGTCTGTGCCTCCAAAAACAACTTGGCCTGGTGAAAAATAAGACCTCCTTTCACCTCCTCTCTGCTCTGCCGTGTTTTTTCCCCCCTTGTTTTCTTCCACTCACATCCATCCTGCCTGGGTGGCAGTCCCAGTTTGTCCCCGTGGAGCGGGGCTGGAGCCCACAGGCCGGAATCACAGAGCGGTTTGGGTTGGAAGGGACCTTAAAGATCATCCCATTCCACCCCCTGCCGTGGACAGGGACCCCTTCCACTATCCCAGGCTGCTCCACGCCTCATCCCACCTGGCCTTGGACACTGCCAGGGATGGGGCAGCCACAGCTGCTCTGGGCACCCTGTGCTGGTGTTTTGTCACCCTCAGCATAAAGGATTTCAGCCCAGGGGCTGCTCCCTGAGCACAGGAGTCCCCTCTGTGGGTGAGGTTTGCTGGGACTGGGACTGCAGGGGTGCTCCCAAGCCAAAGGGGATGGGAAAAGCTTGAAGGAGACGTCTGGAGAAGGGGAAGTGACTCAGCTGCATGGCAGGAGAGACCGTCAAGAAGGAAGGGTGGGTAGGGAGATCCAGATAGGATGGGGAGGCTTAGTGTGGGGGGCAGAGGGGCTGGAGGGTGACCTAGATGCTGGGATGGGGCTGAGACATGGCCCAGCTGTGGCAGCTGTGGTGAGCAAAGCCTTTCCCAGCGATTGCCTGGGTGTGGAAGGGCAGATGGAGCGGAGGAAGGGGCTCTGCACAGCGGTAGCCGGTCTCCTAGTGCCCTTTAGCAGCTGGAGTGGAGCAGAGCTGGCACCACATCAGCACCGAGCTCTCCAAGGACCATCTGTGAGCCAAGGGCAATGAGAACAATTACCAGCCAGAGGAAAAAAACACTGAGAGAGAGGCTGGAAAAAGCTGTGGGGGAGGCTGAGAGCCAAGCAGAGGCAGGGAGAAGGGGATCTCTGAGCTAATGAGTGGCCAGAGAGAGTACACTGTCTGATCTCCCTATCTCGTAACACAGGGTCTGTTTAAGGAAGCAGCTGTGTCCATGAGAAAATGTTTTCCCCTTGGGCTGAGCCTGTGAAAGTGGCTGCCAGGGGATGCCTCCAAAGCTGGGAATTCAGCACTCAGATAAGGCTCGGATGTTGTTTGGGAATGGTAACGAAAACGAGAGCTGTAAGTGAGACCTGGAAGAGTGACTACTCTTTATTCGGGGGTTTAAAGCAATCTTGGGCTTGTTGGAATTGAGAGGGCACCTTCTTGGAAGCACAGCTGGGGTTTGGTGCATCAGCCTGTGGGTGTTGGGCTGGTCAGGGCAATTGGTGAAGCCTGGATGAGATCTAAAGCCATAAAGCCAGGCTGCTTGGGCATAGAGAGCTGGAGAGCTCAGCCTGAAGAAGGGAAGACTCCAGGGAGACCCTAGACCCCCTTCCAGTATCTAAAGGGGCTCCAGGAGAGCAGGAGAGGGACTTTGGACAAGGAATGGAGTGCCAGGACAAGAGGGAATGGATTCTCACTGCCGGAGGGCAGGGTTAGTTTGAAATTGGGAATAAATTGTTCCCTGTGAGGGTGGGGAGGCCCTGGCACAGGGTGCCCAGAGAAGCTGTGGCTGCCCCTGGATCTCTGGAAATGTCCAAGGCCAGGTTGGATGGGGCTTGGAGCAACCTGGGCTAGTGGAAGGTGTCCCTGCCCATGGCAGGGTGTGGGATGGGGTGAGCTTTAAGGTCTCTTCCAACCCAAACTGTTCTGGGACTCTGTGATTGCTGGCCTTGTCCTCAGAGCTTTTCTCCGAGGAATCCTGCCAGCAGGGAGAGCAGCTTTGAAGCTTTTCCCAGGGCAGGGAAGAAACCAAGGAAAGAGTAGATATTTCCTAAGAGTAATCTGGCTGGCCCATCTGGTGCTCCCAAAAAGGCCGGTGAGATGGCACAGCACGGGGGAAGGCTATAAAAGATTGGAGGCATCAAAGTAGAAGGTGATTAAAACCCAAGCAAAATAGCAGCAAGGATGGTCCCCAGGGAGGGAGAAAGCCTGGCAGAGTTCCACGAGGGAGGGTTAGCAGAGGGAGGCCGGAAATTAAAGCAGGGCAGTGATGAAGGTCAAGCGTATCTCCAAGGCTTCGGGAAGTAGGAGTATCACTGACTCTGAGCTGCAGAGCCTGCTGCTCCAGGGAAGGGGGATGGGAGGGACACATTAATTTGTTAAATGGGCAGAAATAAATTAGTGTATAAACCTGTAACATTTGTTTCCCCAGTCTGAAGGGGAGAGCTGCGCTGAGCCTGGGTTGGGCTAGTGTTCTTACCAGGTTTGCTGAGGCTTTGCAGGTTTTTAAGCCAAACCTCCCTTTTGGATAGTCTTGATTGTGAACTCTTCTCTCTCCCGTCTCTGAAACTGCGTGGACTGGAGATGCAGCTTTTCTGACCTCTCTCTTAAGTGTTTGGTGGCTCCTTTCTCCCACAGACCTGGAATGCTGGGGAGGGAACCCGAAAGGGGGTGGATTGGTTGGGTCACCTTGTCCTAGATGTGTCTACTTCATCAGTGTCACCCCAGCCCTAACCTGGCTTAGGCTGCAAGCCCCTCCAGATCTTGTCACCTTTCCAGGGCTCTTTCCTTGCCTGAAAGGGTCAGGATTCTGTCATCCTGCATCCCCCACCTGCATCCCACCCAGCTGCAGAACAAAGTCCTTGCTGTTAATGAGACCCGTTAGGCTCACATGGGGGAGTGGATGTGTGGGGCCCTCACCATCTCTCATTCCCTGCTCCTGACTGTTTCAGCCATCTCTGCTGCATCCTTCAGCTGGGCCAATGCCTGCTCTGGCACTTGGACTGAGGGGGTGTCACTGTCCCCACCATCAGCAGGAGCCCGTGGTGATGGGGTTCGGAGGTGGGCAAGGGAAGATGCTGCCACGACTTTTGGTTCCCACTCTTCTGCTGAGCTCTGTAGAGGTTTTCACTGCACCCACTGCACCTTCCAGCTCAAGGAACCTCCTGGAGCAGGTGGTGTAAGCGTGGCTTGCTGTGGATGGGTCAGAATTTGTGTTGAGGCGGCCTGGAAGCGCCCTCGCCCCCAGCTGCGTTGTGGCTGATGGGGGACAATTCCAGCCCACACAGGTTTGCTGTGGGATCAGAGCCTCGCTGCCCTTCCCCAGGGACCCACCACAGAGAGGCAGGACCACCACCTCGGCCTGGAGCACCCGGAATTTGGGTGCAAGTGACCCTTGGCTAACCTGGCCCAGCCACCCCACCACGAGCACAGGGGTTGTGGGGTCTGGGCTGCCACCAGTGCCAGGGCAAGCTGAGCATGACCCAAGTGGAGGAGCCTTTAGCAAGACCAAGCGCTGCAAAATAGCTTTTTGATGTAGAGCACATCTCCCGTGATTGCACTCCCTGAAGCGACTTCTTCTCATTTACGGTATCTTGACCTAAAGACCTGTCCCAGCAGGAGAAGGAGCAGGTGGAAATCATGGTGCTCCCCTGCCTCTGCAGAGATCCTGATTGCCTTTTTGTTTCTTTGCCGAGTTTCTCTGTTCCCATTATCTCATGATGGGGGAGTTTTTTAAATAAGTAGGTTTGGGAACAGCAAGGCCGTGGAGATAAGAGCCGAGACGACTCCTGCGCTCAGAGATTCATTACCTGCTCCCGTGTAAGGCAGGAGGGAAGCAAGCCTGCTTTTCTTTTCCTTTTTGTTAATAAAAATATTACACTGGAAATTTTTAAAAATCAAATTAAAGCACAGAAGGACCTGAGAAAGTGTGGGGGCTACAAACTACTGCTGGAGCAAAAGGGCTCATTAAAATACAAATTATTTAGGAGGACAAACTGGAATGCCATTATACAAAGTGTCACTGAGTCCAGCCTAGTGTTTGGCTGCACTTGATAAATGAGTCCATTCAGCTCCTCCTCCTCTTTTTTTTTTTTTCATGTAGGGGAGAAAAATATGCAATTACAAGTTCAACCTGTTGAAAAAATCACGTCCCTCTGGAGCGGTCCGAGCCAAACCTTTCAGGACTTACACATCTCCCTAAACGTGAAATCTTGGGTCCTACCCACCTGCTAAAAATCTGGGTGCCTGGGTGAGCACTGGGGGTCCCTGTTGCTGAATTTGGGAGGGTGCTGCAGTGGGGTGCCCAGAGCAACCCCAGCACAGCCCCTGCCTACACAGCATCACCTGAGCGCGGTGCCAACCTGCCCGAATGTGCTGGCTGAGTAAGGGTTTTAAGACAAGAAGCCTTTGTCTGCTGTGGTTATTTAATTTTGGGTTTTTTTCCCTTCTCTTCTCAGTAATTTACTCTGGCTGCACCCTCCCTCGGGCTCGAGTGGAGCGGGGGGGATGTTCTGCCTCGTCAAGCGTTAGCTGTGGCGGGGGAAAAACACCCTGTCCCAGGGAGCTGAGTTGGAGGCGAGGAGGAAGGTGGGAGTGGAGGTAATACCTTTTTCAGAGGGATTGGAGCTGCTTGTGATCGTGCTGTGCTCCTCAGCCTGGCTGCTCATGGATGCAGAGCCGGGGAGGAAGAGAAGGTGGGAGGCAGGCAAGGCAGCGGGGCAGTCCCTGGCAGGGCTCTCACCCGCTGAGGGCTTTGTGCCAAGCACAGAGACTTAAAGGCGTGCTGAGGAGTGATGCTGTGGTGATCCTGTCTCCCCTTCAGTGCACAGAATCACAGGATCCCAGAATGGTTTGGGTTGGAAGGGACCTTAAAGCGCCTCTCATTCCAGCACCTTGCACTGGGACGGGTTGCTCAAAGCCAAATCAAACCCGACCTTGAGCGTTTCTGGAGATGAGGCAAATACGTCCAGGTGAGATAGAAGAGGCAATCAAAACTAGTGACTCTCTGGGGAGATGAAGTTTCCTGTGAGCTCCTGGCAGTTTGGGTAGTGGGAGCCACAGCAGGGGAGATGATCCCGTGTACAAGGTCTTTGGCTGGTGCCTGCTGGGTCTTCCCAGTAGCATTTACAGGTGAGACCCCAGATGGTCTTTTTTTGGATGGGCACCTATTTTTTTTACCTCGTTGCTGGGCAGCCCAGCAAGGTGGCTGCAGCATTCTTGAAGAAGGCTTCACCTTTGGTTTGGATCACCTCACCAAAACTCTGTTGGTTGGCATTCAGTGATTTTAAGACAAACTGGCTTTTTTTCTTTTTTTTTTTTTTTTTCCTTTTGGCAGAGGTTGAAACATTTTGTAATGTCTAGCGTTAGCTAAGACTTTTGATTTAATGCCTTGTCCCTTCAACTCACCTTCAGCAGTAACAATGTATTCTAATCCACCACTCAGGTGTTGATGGATGGGGCCTGTTCGGGTTAAATATTTGGGATTTGAATTGTTGACCTCATTCTGCCCCTGGAGCAGAAGCAGTCAGAGGAACCCTTGAGGAACAGTGTGAGCAGCAGGTTCTCCATCACTCTTTGATGGCAGAGTCAAATGGAAACATGAGGCCAGCCTGGCCCTTAGCCGAGATTTCATCTCCAGTTCCCATGGGAAACTGAATGTTTAGGACAGGTGCCATATCAAGAAGCCCTCTGCAAATCCTGACAGATGGAAAAAAATAGGTTGGAAGCTAAATTTTTCTGTGAATTGGATTCAGGAGGACAGAAAGACATGAGATCAGAAAAAAGTTTTAGCTTTTCTGTGAGTCTGTTTCATAGAGACTGCTGCCCACCTTTGCTACGTTGGTGCATGTGGAAGTGAGCAATCCTTGAGCTTGGATCAGGCTGGGATCAGGGAACAAACCTCCCACATCACTCTCCAGGAGAAATGCCACAGTGTCAGTACAGTGTGAGACCCTCCTCCCCATCCTTGCTGCTCCAGGGACCTCCATGAGGTCCGGTGAGGGTGCCTAACCTTGATGTGGTCATGACATTGGTCAGGGCTTTCTTAGCTCTTGAGATGAAGAGGTTTCCTCTCATCTTTTGCATGATTGAGCAGGTCTGGTCCCTTCCAAGGCAACTGCAGAAGCAGCAGGAAGAAGAGAAGGTACCAGAGTGTCCTTCCAGACCCAGGGGAAGAGACAAGTGAAGGCTGGGCAAGAAACTCTGCTCCTGTGACCTGGCTTGATGTGTCCAAATTGCTAAGGACCTGTTTCCTTGCTCCTGTGATACTCTGAGGACCAAAGACGTGGACCTGCCCCAGGGTTGAGAGTGAGGAGCCCACATGAGCTGGTGGGCATGCACCCTTCTCTCTCCCACAGGGCCCTCTTCTGCTCTGAACCTAGAGAAATGCACTCTCATGTGAATTTTCTGAGCTCCTCATCTCTCCAAAATCCACCCAAGCAAGGGATGGATGTCGGCTGGCCATGGACAAGATGAGCAGCTTTTCCTAAGCACCATGTGCCCCATGTGAATATGAGTAACTTCTGGTTTTCTAGGATGGAAGTGTAGAAATAAACCGAAATAAAACTGAATTGAAGTGATGATGCCTCAGGAAAAGAAAGAGATGTTGCTGAAGAGGGTGCTAAGGGTAGTGTAAGTGATACTGGTGTAACCATGATACAGCAAAGCTGCTTCATGTAGGGTTGTTTGAGCATTTAGGCTTGCTAAAGTTTTCTCAAAACCTTTTGTTTCAGCTAGGTTTATGGGTCTGGAGCAGCAGACAAGGCCTGGGTGTCCAGGTGTTCAGGCTGCCCACAGGGATGTCACTGGTACCTCTGCACTTCCCTTTGCAGGGTCACTGAGGTGTCCGCCCATGCCTGAGTGTTTTCCCAAGGGACAGATAAAGCTCAGGGATGTGAAAGGCCAGGTGAGATATTCCTGTTAGAAAAAGCTGGTTCAAGATTTAGTTGATTTCCTCAGGGTCACAAAGGTCATCATCAGAATAAAGCATGGAAGGGGCTGGTCTGGGTCATGCGTCCTTTCCTTGGCAATATCCAACCCCAGATGCAAAGTCCTGCAGGATGGAGTCATTCATCCCGACCTTCCTCATCCCACGCTCTGATTTACCTCCTGACACCCACCCCAAGCAGTTTTCCTTAGAGATGTGTGGCATCCAACCTTCTGCCCTCCCGCTGAGCCTGGGGTCTGCATCTCCCTAGGGGCATGTGGTCCCCACCACCACCTGCTACGGCATCACCGCCCCGGTTCTGAGCATCCCACCTCTGCTTTTCCTTGACTGTCCCCTTCCTCTTGCCTTCTGAGGTGCAGTGATGGCCCCAGCCAGGTGCTGGGCTGTCATCACCTCAGCTCTGCTCGGATGGCTTGGCCTCTCCTGTTTGTCTAGTACGTAGCTGATTTATCAGCTGCGATGATGTATTTGCTTCCAGATAAGAAAATGCTGAATATTGGAGCTGGGATTGAGCCTTGTGAAATCCCCCTGGAAACAGCCTGATTCCCCTCTGGCAGCTATTTGTTGGGATCCCCTCTGAATCCCCTGCACATGTGCTTTATTCTCATAATGCAGTGCTCCTTTTATAATCAACATGCTGCGCCCTAGTAAATCAAATGCTGTACAAAAGCATATGTATATTATCTCTAAGCAATTATCTTTATTAACCAAACTTGTAATCTACTCAGAGAACGAAATCAGCTTTGTTTGACATGGTGTGTTGGCCGCAGAACCTCTCTGACAAACATGAGCTGCATTTCCATCCTTTAATTCCTCTTCTGGGTGACTCTCGGGAGGGTTCCCATTATTTTACCCATGGCTGATGGCAGGCAAGCCAACCTGTTCATCAGGCCGTCCCACTTGCCCCTTTAGCAGATCAGGGCAGTATTTGCATGCTTCCATCCATCTGGATCTTCCTTGGTATTCCAAGATTTATTAAAAATTAACATCAGCAGGCCAGAGAGCTTCTCAGCCAGCTGTTGGAGGCCTCCTGGGAGCAAGTTATCCAGGCCTGCTGATTCAAAATTGTTTATCGCTGGTAGATGCTGTTTAACAACCTCCTTGGTTACTAATGGACTGGAAAGTACTTCATCCTCCTCATGTGATACAAGCGCCTCATCCTGCCTGCTTTCCAGATGCGGAGCAGAAATATTGATTGAGCACTCCTTGCCTTTTCTGCATCATTACTTTTCTCCCCGTCTGAGGCTGCGCTGCTGATTTACACAAAGGCATTATGATGTCGCCGGGATTGCTCGCCGTCCCTTTCCACGTGCAGCCGAACGCGTCGCGAGCTTTGCTCTGTGACTCTGCGCGGAGCAGAAGCCTCTGCTGTGTTCCCTCCGTTGCTGGGAGGGCCATTCCTTGGCTTGGCACAGTGTGGGACTCTGGAAGAGGCCTGAGGACCAGAAAATTCCTCTCTCTGCCCTCCATCGCTTTGCATTCATTAAGGAGGAGTTATGAATTTGCAGGGCCACCTCCAAGAGCTCCAAAACCTCAGCCCTTCCACAAAGGATGAGATTTGCCCCCAAAGCTTTGAGGTTTTTTAAGTTGTGATGATTCTACATCTCAGCCTGTCTGTTAACCCCCCATCTCCACGCTGCCATGCTAATTTTAGGTTCATCATCTGTGGATGTACAAGCCCTCATCTCTCCTAGCAGTCTCTGGCTGCTTGCTCTCTCCCCTGACCTAAGGCAGAGCTGCTGTTTCTTTCTCCTGTCTTCCCTTTGCCATTTTCCTTTCCTCCTGTTTTCCCAGCTGTGGGTTGTTGCAATAATAAGTCCCACAGCTTGTGGCAGGGGGGGCAGATGCACTCGGTGGTGGGGCAGAGATCTTCCAGGGGCTTCTTCTACTTNTCCCTTCCAATCCAAACAATTCTGGAATTCTGTTGTGAGATACTGTGGGAGATGCTCACAACTCTCATCCTTACTCATAGGATTGTAACTTTCAAATCTCCACTTTGGGAGGAGAGTCAAAATGTTTTATTTAGCAGAAAAAGGGTTGGTGTGATGAGATGCTAAGAAACTAGAGCTAAACATGTCCAGGCAAAAAAAAGGGGAAAAAAAAAAAG
>VZTH01006996.1:296706-366232 GCA_013397815.1 Aleadryas rufinucha | reverse complement strand
CACCTAATTTTCATGTATGACAATGTCTATGTTGGAAATGTATGACATTATTTGAAGATCTAGACATAGTTCTTGAATATTTAGAGATTCAAAATATTATTCTGATTTATGTAACATAAGTTATTGTCAACTACACTTTGAATGAATCAAAGCACCAAGTGATATACTGATTATTTTGAGCCTTATAATCAAGTCTTGTCTACACACTGAACCTGTTGCAAAATAGGCTGGCATATGAAATTTAAACATGGTGAGTATTCCATGCTGTCTTCAGTTAAACTAAAGTGAACTAAACTACCTGAACATAGAAATTTTTGGACTAATGGAATAAGAGTGTCTGTAGGAGAAGCTATTATAGGTTGTTTTCCCTGGGTAGATAAGCCCAGAGACAGCAGAGGAGCTGGGTTGAATCTGGGTCATCTGATTCCTGCTTGTGTAGCCAGTTCTCCCCACTAAAAGCTTCGTCTTGTGGAATTACATGGTGATGTTTTCTACATTTGCACTTTGTTGTTAAAGATTGTTATGGGATATCTGTTGTTATGATTTTATAGTGTCCTACTGAGACATCTACTGAGTGAATAAGTTGCAGTTTCTAAAAAACAAATTACTGTCCCACTGTTGTTTTGTGCTTTTAGTAATACATGTGCTGTATTTTCATTGTTTGACATAGGCAAAGAACTTTTTTTTTTTCTTGTATCTTTATTATCATTTGGAGTAAAATAAATCACTTGCACATTTCCTTTTTGAAAGCTGGGTAAATCCTATTTTGTGGCAGTTCAGGACTGAACAGATGATGTAGACTTCAGGAGACAAAGTACACTTGTGAAATATGTAGCTAGGTCATGTAGATCTTGTTACAGATTTTGGACATGACAGTTGCCAGGTAAATTTAAAAAAAAAAAAAGTGTGTAAAATTCACAGTTGACTATTAGTGGATACCAGTTTCAAGGTATGAGAAAAGATTCTGGTAGATAAATAAGAAACCGACATTATATTTCTTGACTTCTTGTATGTTTCTGGGGAAAAATAGGTGCCTTGGATGAGGTCTAAAGGAAACTGATAACTACCTGCCTAGCATGCCTGGTACTAGCTGCAAGAAGCCTGTAGGAAATGATAGACACAGCTGGTTTGTCTGAAACTCCTCTTCTCCCTGTAGATCAAGCTCCTTTTTCATATTATCACAGTATGTTCAGGATGGCACCTTCCTCCATTTGCCATCTGCAACCTGATAAGTACAACAGAACTTCTGCAACCCTGATCAATTCTTATTGTTGCTCTTAACTGGAAGGAGATATGTATGTATGTTACTGTGAGATGGTTAGTGGTACCTACATTTTCTGTCTTGGAGATTTTGGCTTTTGCATATGAGCTTGTTTCTCACCTTGAGGGGTTCAGTTGCAGCTCTGGCGATGGAGACTGGCACCTGGGTGTCATGTGTGCTGTGGTGGGAAGTCCCAGCACCTGTGCAGCTCTGCAAAGGCAGTTGTTCCTCTGCACAGCCAAGAACTGCCAAATTGAGGAGCAAAGAGAGGTGAGAAGCATCATGAGTCAGTGTCTGCTGATTAAGGTTTTCACCCAGGCTGTGGGAGGTCTGGCTTCAATTCCTGTTCTAGCAAAGACAGCTTAGGTGTAGTCTCTGGAGGAATTATTTTAAGGATAGAAACATTCTGACTGAAGCAGGGGTAGAAAAAAAAGGAGAAAACTCTAGGTGTCCATAGGTTATGGGATAGTGATAGAAGAAAAATCCTACGTGCCCAGAGAGCATTACACTGAAAAATAAGATGCTGAGGCATATAGACGGAGCCTTTTGACACGTGCATTTGGGCACCAAATTCCTGACCTGCTACCTAGTTTAAATGCATCCTTGTATCAAACCTTTTTTGTTGTTGTTGTTGTATAAATACATGTCAAAACTTCTTTAATGACTAGTTAGTTCTGCCAAAATGGTCTATACCACTTCCTTGGTCACTCAGGTTTATTGAATTTAGACAGACTCCTAGAAGTTCTGGACTTTTGTTACTAATTCTTATTTTTTCTTCCAAATTTTATCAGAAGGGCTGGATATTACAAATAAAGGAAAAAAAGTCCACTGATTGTTCCTTAAGCTCTCTTCTGAGTCACCGTAAGCTTTCTGTGACAAAGTTTTCACTTCTTCTATATGAGATATGAAAGACAAAGGCTTTGTTCTTTTGAGCTTACTGCAGCCAATCTGTTAAATGACACAGATGCTCACATTAATTTTAACAGGGGAAAAAAAAAATTTAAAACCACAGTTAGCAATGAGAGGGAAAAAAAATGTTAAGAAAGAGTTTATGTAGTTGCATAACTCTGCTATGAAACAGCAGTAGTATCTGGGAGTCCATAAGGTTTTGACATCCAAAAATATTGCATTTGTTTGGACACTAGGAAACTTTCCTTCATTGTATGACTTTCAAATTTATTATATATTGCCATTATAGTGTTTTGAAATTATAAGCACTATTATATTTTGGATAACTTCTTATAATGCTGACTTTATGCATTAAAATTATTCTGGCTTAAGATACAATTAAACAATGTCATTACTGTGTCATGAGAGATACTTAGGGTTTTTTAAAGCATTGTGTCTTTTTTTGGACTGATCTTACCATCTGGGATAGGATTTATTAAGAAAAACTGTATGAAAGTGGTTGTTTAGTTAATATACTGAAAATAAACTTGTGCCTGACTACTGAGAGGCAATGTTGAGAACTATAAAACCAAAAATGGTCTTAGACTCACAGAATTGTGTAGGCTGGAAGGAAACTCCATATACCATGTACTCCAGCTACTTGTACGAAGCCAATGCAGTTAGATCAAGTTACTCAGGGCTGTGTCCAGAATTTGAATATCTCCAAGCAGTGGAGATCCTGCAGTGTCTGGGGGTCATGTTCCACCATTTGACCTTTTGCGGGATAATTTTTTCCTCCTTGTATCTAATTGGAGCTTCCCAAGTCCATTGACTCTTGCTCTGCACACTTTGTTTTCTGTATCCTCCAACTTGGTAGTTGTAGACTCCCAAGCCTTCTCTTTGCCAGGCCAGACAGATGCAGCTCTCAGTCTCTCCTGTGTGGTCCTGTGTTCCACCTCCACGACCAGCTTGGTGACTCTCAGTGGATTCATTCCAATACATCTATTTCTCTGTTGTACTGGGGAGCCCAAAACTGGGCTCAGCACACCAGATGGAGTCTCACAAATGGTAAATAGGGTGCAAGGATAATTTCCTTATATCTGTTGGTAATGCTCATACAGCTCAGGAGGCTGCTGGCCATCTTTGCTCCAAGAGTACACTTCTGACTAATACTCATTTTGTTGTCCAGCAGGACCCCACATCTTTGTATGCAAAATTGCTTTCTAGGGAATCAGCCCTTCATCTGCAATATTGTATGGAATTATTTCTGCCTAGGTAAAAGACATTTGCCTAGAACTTCTCTGTATCTGTCAATGAACTGTAGAATAGTTTGGGTTGGAAGACACCTTTAAAGGCCATCTAATCCAGTCCCCATGCAATGAGCAGGGACATCTTCAACTACATCAGGTTTTCAGAGCTCTGTCCAAACTGACCTTGAATGTTTCCAGGGATGGGGCATGTACCACTTCTTTGGGCAACCTGTTTCAGTCTTTCACTATCATCATCATAAAAAATTTCTTCCTAATATCTAGTCTAAATCTACCATCCTTTAGTTTGAAACTGTTAACCCTTGTCCTATTGACAACAGGCCCTACAAAAAGTCTGTCCACATCTTTGTTATAAGCCTCCTTTAGGTGTTGAAAAGCTATGGTAAGATCTCCCCAGAGCCTTCTCTTCTGAACAATCCCAATTTTCTTAGCTTGTCTTCATAGGAGAGGTGTTGCAGCCCTCTGATCATTTTTGTGACCCTCCTGTGGACTCCAGCAAGTACATGTTTTTCTTGTACTGAGGACTCCATCAATAGATGCAGCACTCCAGGTAGGCTATTGTGAGAGCAGAGTAGAGGGGTGGAATCACCTCCCTTGACCTGCTGGCCACATTTCTTTTGATGCAGCCCAGGGTAAGATTGGCTCTCTGGGCTGCAAGTGAACATTGCCAGGTCATGTCCAGCTTTTCATCCACCAGCACTACCAAGCCCTTCTCAGCAGAGCTGCTCTCAATTCCTCCTTCCTCCAGCCTGTATTGATACCAGAGACTGCCCCAATCCAGTACCTTGTACTTGACCTTGTTGAACTTCATGGGACTTGCATGGGCCCACTTCTCCAGCTTGTAGAGCAGCACGTGATATTTCAAAGTAACACTGCTGACAGATAAACCTGTTTGTATCCTAAAAACTCACCAGCACTTCCTTGTTTTTATACAGTAAATGATAGCACAAGGAGTGTTCTCTGGACATTGTTTGCAAAGAAAATGAGGTTAATTGTTTGTTTGTCCTTCTATGTTTATTGCACTCATTAAAGCTTGCAGAATGCTTGCAATATTCAATAGTTAGCAAATTAGTAGTGCCCTATCAGAATCTTATTTTGAGGACAGGTTCACAGTGACAGTTTTCTGCTCCCAGTGGCAGTAGTTTTCCAGAAAAAGTAATGCTTTTGGGCTCAGAAAACAACAATTTGGAATTAAAATCTCTTGAAAACTTTACAAGCATTTGGTTGACAGAATTAGGGTAGTCCTCAAATACCTGTGTTCTCTAACTGCTTGTTTTGTTTGAAAAGAAAAGAAAATAAAAAGACATTTTATTATCTTAGACTTACAAAGAAAATAGACATTTTTCATGACAGGCTTTCTGAAAGAATGCTGTTTAGATCGAGTGTGATCAAAAATAATTTTATTTTGGTTGTTTATTGACTCAGATGACAGAGATTTGTTTTTGTTTCTTGCTTAGTAAACTGAAGCAGTTGAAAACCATATTGAATTTGATTTTGAATAAGCTCCTTTCTTAAGGAACTTGAGAAGCCTAGAACTACCTTCTTCATGACAGGTTTTTACATATGGTGTTCTGGGTGCCCATTTCTAGTAATACAATTGGTTACCATATAGCAATGTAGAAGATGCCTGACATATGTTTGTAATATGCACATTAAACAGTAAAAAAATAGATTTTTTTTTTTAATTGGAACATCTATTTTCAAATCGGGAGATAGATTCTAAAATAGTGGAATTACTAAGATATTAATTGAGCTATATTTCAATGCAGGTTGATAAAGTGATGCTATGGAGTTGCATTGCACATTAGAGTCTTCTTTAAGAGGTAATCTAGAAATATACCTAAGCAGGAAAGTTGCTACATGAGATCTTTTTACATGATTCAAGTTTCAGTTTTAAAATATGCCTGTCAAATGTTTGTAAAATTTACACTTTCTTTCCTGCTATAAAGAAAGTTTTCGTAGCCCAGTTAGTTTACACTGTTTGTCTGCTGGTAAATCTTTCAGTGTGGGATAGACTAGGGTCACTCACTAGATTTTACATAGGTTGGCCTCTGTACAATAGTGCTACAATTCTAAATGTATTTGGCCAGCAAAGCTGGGAATAAGGAGATGATTGTTCACTGCCCGGTGCTATGTGGGAGACCAGAACACTGAGAAAGGTTGGATCTCCTCAGGTATTTTGTGTGCTTTACATGGCTGGAAAATAAATGATTTCTCTGCATGGGTGTGGATTTTCATCAATTTAGCTGTTTATTGACACATTTTCCATGAGTTTTGATATTTTTCATAATTGTGGTCCAAAAATGCTACATCACCATTGTGCACTGCAGGATGAACAACTCGTATAATCATAGCTTTGATTATTCAGTAGATTCATTGAACTTGACTTCCTAGCCCTGCTGAGCTTTGTTTTGCAGAATGTTCCTTAGATCAGTTCTGCTGCAGGCTTCAAGCACACAGCCTGTATGTGCAGTACATGAAGGCAAATTACAGGGGCCAGTATTTTATGTCACTGTGTGGTTTTTGTTATCTCATTGGTTTTATGTAGTACCTTACAAAGAAGGTGCCCTTACTGTTTTCACAAGCTTGTAACCTTTCAAAATGTTTTGCTTTATTATTGAAAATAGTAGTTGATCTTTCTTCTCTTCTCAAAGTTTCCTGGGTTAACCTATAGTTAATTCTTGAATTGTTTAAAAATATTTTTTATTTTCTTTCCCAATGAAAGAAAGTGTGGGCTTGTGTCTGTGTGTGTGTGCCCGCAGGTTTGTGTGCTAAAAAGAGGAGCAAAATGTGTTATGTCTATTACAAACTGAAATTGGATACAGCTTTGCTGGATTTAAAAAAAAAAAAAAAATGTTTCAAGCAGTTAATAGTCACTCCTGGGGATTCTTGGTAAATACTTGCAATACTTTGCGCTGTAGGTTCCCACTAAAATCAGTGTTTCCTTCACGAATTTCCTATCTCAATTTGAAAATTATGTTGTTGCGCAGAGCAGGAATTGTTGCTCTCCTCTTAGCTGAGGTCAACACAACTACTCACATACCTCATAGCTTTTGACTTTTTCTGTGCTGATCCCTAGGAGAGCTTCACACTGAGATATTTTAATGTGAAAATAGCTTTATTTTGCAGACAGGGTCTAACCACTATCAGTATTTTTTTCTCAGTATTCTGCTTATGCCAGGGAACCTTTCTGTGAACAATTTTAGTTTCTGGATGACAGGACTAGCATATTTTTACTAATCCTTCTTGCAGAACAATAGAGAATTATGTTTACAAAATGTTGAATCATTTAAATCTTAACATGCGTTTGAGACTTCTTTCATTCTACAGCACTGGCTACATTCTGAACTTGTGAGAAAACAAAAATAACTATTCCCCATGTAGTGACAAGGGGAAGTGGCATCTGTTGGTTGCCCGAGTAGGCCAGATTTGGGAAACACAGTATAAACCAAAGTATCAGCAGAAGGGAGAAATCTCATTTCTTCAGTTTCATTTACCATGACAAGATTTGGAATTGGAATTTAATGTTTCTATCATTAGGCAAAGGAAATTTATCCATTTCTTCTTATAGAAAGAAGAGAAGGAGAAAATTAACATAGAAGTAATACAAAGGTTAAAGAAAAAATCAATTTCCTGTTGATTTAAGACCTTTGCAGAACTTACAGGCATTCAAGAGATATGTCTAAAGGAAGAATGATATCTTTTGGATACACATGTAAACCAACCTTTCTTTTCAATGAGTACCACAACAAATACAATCAGAAAATGCTATCAGAGCACACTTTTGCAAACAATCTTTTGGTAGATTTAAAAAAAAAAAAATTTTCCTGTTGAGGCTTTCCTTGGATTTCAAATGATTAACTGTTTCACAAGCTGAGTCACACTCAAATGGAGAATGGGATTTCAAGTCTGTGATCACATCTTACTTCACTCTTTTCTTCGAAGAAGGACATGTGCTAAATATGCAAGACCCAGCTTTTCTAAATTCTCCAACTGCCTGGATTCTTCTGCATTTTTGTGTTTTGCCTACTCAGTCTTCACTGAATGAAAGTCTACGGTGGTAATACCATTGTCATGCATATATGCAGGCTGCAAAGAGTGTAAGCAAGTTCTTATTGCATCTCATCACTTAGGGTCAGGTGAGGATGAGGTGGGAAAAATTTCATTGTTGTTTTTATTAGGAGTTCAAGAGAATTAATAGTTTCTTAATCCACCCCCTTCCCCCTGGATATTAAACAGTTAAAAATTAGGTAGGTTATCTTTTAATTCTGTCACTCTTTTAATGTCTTCTTATGAATGTTGTAACTGTTATCTTGAAGTATTATTCTCTGCACGTCTGTAAAAATTACAGTCTATTGCATTAGAACGTACTTATGAGGAAACTAGGAAAGATTTAACACAAGAGGTCCGTGGTAATAGATAAAATTAGAGAACTGCATAATGCATGTGATAAATAGCAATTTTCTGGTGTAAAAATACTCATGTAAAATTCACATATTCTTCTCAGAGCAACAATATTCTTATTCCTAGTGCAGTAACTAGACATGTCTTCCATTGGGAGGATATTTTGAAATACGGTTTCCTTAAACCATAGTAATTTCCTGATTACAGGCTGGGATTTTTTTTCTCCTCTCAGTAGCATTGTGAAGCAGCAATCTGCTGAAGTCTCTGTTGTACCTTCATAAAGCAGAAAAGCTGAGGACCAGCCTCTTGTCCCATTTCTGTCCCTAAAGCTCACCTCTTCTTCCTAATGCCTTGAAAAATACATTCTTTTATTTTCTGCCAGTGTGAGTTAATGGAATGACCTTCATCTAAAAAGGGGCAAAAAAAGTCAAGGTAATTGCATGGTGCAGAATCTTTATTCAAGTTGTAGTAGTCAAGGATACTTGCTGCAAAGTATTTCCCTTCCTGTGCCATGGGGCAATGTCTCCTCCATCCCTGGTGACTGGTAGCAGGACGTGTTGATGTTAGTTAATACTCTGCCCACAACCTGCATCTCAGATGTTCTCATGGTATCACAAGTGGTAACTTGGAGGATATATTCAGATTGGAATCTTCATTTGAAACAATACAGCATGTTTTGCCACATTATCTTATTTTCTGTCATTTAGCAGTATTCTCATTTCCTGGATCATTTTCATAGGTCTGCGGTTATCAATTTTTCAGGCACAGAAACCTCCATGGTTGCATCAAAGGGAAATCTGCTGCAGAAGTACATTTGTGTTTTGGGGGTATTCTTTTTTCATATATCATCTCTTCCAAAAAACAACGTTGATGTAGTGTGTTCATTTACTATGGGGAATATTTGCATAATAACTTAAATAACCAAATGAAAATGATCCTCAATACTGACCAGGCACAATATTAATAGTTTTAGTCCGTGAGTTTTTCATATTTTTATTATTTCTTGACTCTTCTTCTCTAGAACAGGATTATGCCTTTACTAAAATAAATAGCATGTTGCAAGTTGCTTTTATTGAACTCTGTTTTAATTTTAATGAACTGAAACATAATTAGAAGTGTTTGTTGTATTATGCCAACAAAGTACCGATCATGAACTGAAGACTGACGCTGGAGTGGACAGTTTGTGATTATAACTGTATGTCAAGATCTTTATTAAGATGCACATTAACTAAGCATAATTGACTGTAAGGCAGCTGGACAGTGGTAAAATATTTAGTAATTAACCTCTTCACTGAAGTATTTTCTGCCTCAAGGAGAACAATAAAAGTGTCCATATTTTCATTTTAATACCCTTCAGTAAATGCTGCTATATTAGCAAGCAAAATTATATGATCACATGATGGCTTCATTTTTTATGCTTCTCTAGTTTTCTAGGGCTATTAATTCCAATACTGAAAATTTATGAAGGAAATAGAGCAAAGAGTTCACTGTAGAAGAGGTTACTTGTGGCTGTTTCACTTATCATCAGAATTTCAAAGCAAACAAAAATAATAGCTGATTTTTTTCCATTAAAAATTGAACTCGAACAGCAATTTTCAGTTTCTTACAAGTAACAGTGCATCTTTTCAGGAAATAACTGCTATCCATCTTAACAGAAGCTTCATTTGGTCAGCATTTTTTAAAAGAAAAATTAAATCAGGGGAAATATCTCATACATTGTTTTTTCATTATTTTTGTAAGTATTTAAAAGGTAAATGATCTCACACTAATGTTTCTGAGATATTTGATGGTGTCTAGCCACCAAACTGGTTTCATTTTTTCTTACCAAATGTATGAATCCACTTTATAGTGGTGAGGTACTTGAAAATATATCAACAATAACATCTTAAATTTATTGTGTGTCATCTAGTATCTGTTTCAGAGGTATCTTCAAAGTAATGTATTTTTGAAATCTGAATTTGTATGAACTTTTCATCACATCATATCTATAGAATATAATGGACTAGAAACAACAAATTTATGATTATTGGCTTTTTGGCTTATGTAAGACTTAAACCTCTCAACAGCAAAGGAATGAAGATCTCAATTTTCTTTAGGAATCATAATTACATAATTGCACATAAAAAGTCTGTTGCAACAAATGAGAACAATGTAATAGTGTTTATTATCACCAATTTGTATCATAATCTCCCTTATGCACTTTCATTATAAAGTGTTAATAGCCTAATATACTGGAGCATAGGAATGGCCGTAGTCACATAAAGTATTTGGTGTTATTGCCTCTAGTTCTTTTTACATAGATCTGTTGAGGCCTTTGCTTCACACAGGCTTATAATATTTCAGTATTCAGTTAAATACAGCACAAGTGAATTTCACCCGGTGAAGTGATTTCAGGACACATAATCCAAATCGGCACCCTGATATTTGAGTGGCTTATGTTGGACTTAAAAACTTGATGTATTTTGTAACTTAATGGGCAGAATGTATTTCTTTAGATGCAGACAACTTTTAGCAGTAATTTATTTATTACTCTGTGAGTTGTTTTCTATAGCTTCAGAAAAACACCATATTACTTCCTTTAATTTAGATTTCTGAGAATAGCTATATCTCCTGAAAAAGATTTTTCCTGGTATTTCATGCAGCTTGATGTAAGTAGTTCTATTTAATAGAAAAAAACAAAACAAAAACCAAAAAAGGGGGTGGTTTTCTACTTGTTTTGGTATTCCTTGAGTTAAGAAGCTCCAGCTCAGATGTACCATCTGCTGGGTATTTTCCACCTTTTTTTTTTGTTTTGTTTTGTTTTGTTATGTTTTGCCTCTAACCTTTAATATTTTCTGATTTGGGTTTATTTTCAGTAAAAAAGCCAGATCCATTTTCTCCAGTTCACTTCATGAGTTAGCAGCAAAAGAACCCAAAATGCTCTTACTTAATTTTTTTGTTTGGTTGGTTGGTTTTTTTTTGCCTTTTGTTGACAATCAGTACAGTCTTTCTGACGTATGCAGCAACATTTTGTGAGAACCATCATGCTCAGCTATCCTCTCTTTTGGAAATGCGTTGTGATATGGCTGCACATTATCACTGTCATTATGTCATCAACATAAATAGTCAGGTCTGGAAGCATCCAAAGTAGCTTTCTTAACCCGAAGAAACAATGATTAAATCTACATATATCTATCTATCTGTCTTAGATTCTGTATGGTCATATACTATGTATTTTTTTTTTTTAAGAATATATTGTGACATTTAGGTATTGAGTTCTTAGAAAATATTTTTCTTGTAACAAAATTCTAGTTTTTTAATATAGTAGCTTTTTATCTCTGGCTTGCATTAGTCAACATTAGTCAGCAGTTACCTGAGACAACTTTGTAGGAATGGAAAAGGTTTTATTTCTTGTCAGTTTTTATGGTAAATGTCCTCAATGCTTGCATGGAATTCAGAGGAACTGACTTCTCCTATCCCCAAGGAAGCTTATGAAGGATTATGTAAAGCTCTTCTTCCTCTGTTTCTATCAATTCTTCCCTGTGAAGACCTGGTATGATACATTTCCCATCACTGCTTCAGCTCAAGGACTCTCCACAGGAGGCACAGACAGCACCATGGTCTGTGATAGGAGTGTTCAATCCATCTTGTATCCGTCTAAACCAGCAGCAAAAGCTGAGTCATGTGAATCAAAAGGAGTAGTAGCATTTAAAAAAGAAAAAATATAGTAGAAGTTACCTTAGCACTTCACTTTTCAAGCTCCCAGACAAATAGCTCCTTAAAATACATTGTTTTCTTGTGCTCATGTTAGAGTGGTACCCTTCAAAGCACTGTATGACCTTGCCTTGAAGAGAGAACCAAAATATGAGCATTTGTTTTAAAGGAGCAACCTAATTTCTACTCATAATGTCTGAATAACTAAAGGAGGGTGTAAAACCCCTGCTTATCTGTGCAATGAAGAAAAAAGTAGGCTTCTCATCGGCTGTCTCCTACTAATCCCATGAGTAGCTGTCCTGATTCCGTACATGAAAGGCTGGCCTTTTCTTCAGGTAGACACATTTTATCTATATGAATGAATGAAAGAGCCCCAGAACACAAACAAATTACCCATCACAGAAAGCAAAAGGAACTTCTAAAAATAGCTTATATCATGACATTAATGCTATTGCACTCTTGTGTCTGTCAGTTGTCCAGTGTTTATATGATTTGTTTGTTACTATTCTTTTTTTTTCTGATAATGTTTTTACTGTACCAATATTATGATAATCTCTTTAAACAGTTGATTCTGAATGACCTAATTTTTAAACTGCTGAGCATTCATTGCTCATACTGAAGAAAATCTGGTTAAGAAAATGTCTGTTCTGCAACTCAGTGGGGTGAGGATGTTTCTGGTTTTGTATGTATATCTGACTGCCCCATGTAAATGTTCCCTTATACATTTCTACTGAGACTTGGGTTCATAAAGCTGTATTTTCTTTTCTTCTTTTTCTTGTGAGAAGTAGGGTAGTTGTGCTTCTGTTCTGAAAAGCATAACATTATTTTAGGAAGAAAAAACCCAACTTTTCAAATTGTTGATTGATAATTTAATTACTACTGACTTATTTTCATAGAATCATAGAATAATTTCTCTTGGAAAATACTATTAAGTACATTGAGTCCAGCTGTTAACTTGGAACTGCCAAGCCCACCACTGAACCATGTCCCTAAGTGCCACACCTACACATCTTTTAAATACCTCCAGGGATGGTCACTCCACCACTACCCTGGGCAGCCTTCTTCCTGCAACCTTATTGCTTCCTACCTGAAAAATAATAGTTAATAATCTGGGGGCTGTACCAAGATAGGAAACTTTCATTTCATATCTTAAAACTAGACTCGAGGAACACAGCAGATCTCCCTAAGAAGTGGGTCTAGGCTTCAATCTGAATGTTCTATTCCCTTCGGAACGGTGTCTCCTATCATGATGACCCATTCTTTTTCTGTATGGAAAGAGTTTTGATGCAGGCTATCTTAACCCTGGTGACACTTTCAAGCTAAATTGAACATCATCCTGATTATTGTTCAGTTCCACCTGCAGAGCCTTGTACCTATTAAGCCACGACAGTGGGGTAGTCATTCAGGAGATGCATCTGCTGCACCAGGTAGGAACTCGCCACCATTGCCCTTATCCCTTAAGTCAGTGTGTTCAGGCAGGTGGAGAGAGGATAGGGAATCCTCCCTGTCACGCATCCTGTCTGAATGTTGAGCCTGTCCCAGGGAAGGCAGGGTGTCATTCCAGTGGCACCTCTTGACTCTGGTATTACCTCTCTCAAACTCCCTGGTACTCCTCAACCTGCTCACCTCCTGCTTGAGCTCTGGCTGTAACGGAGGAGTTCCTCTGCCCAGGCAGGGGCCGTGCCCCTCCCACTCCTGTGCTCACTGCTGCTGTCCTGGCATAAGAGCAAGGCACATCCTGCAGCCTGGCACTGACAGTGGGCTGGCAGCACGTTCCCACTGGAGCTCTGGGCAGCTGCAGAGTCATCTTGGGGGCAGAGCATAGAGAGGTCATGGCTTTCTGCTGGGTGGAAACCATTGCTCCCTGATTCAGCTGCCAGGCCTTCACTGGCTTTTCCTTAATTATTCTTTTCTTGTAATTATTTATTACAACGAAGAATTGAAATAAATACTATTTAAATGCCACTTTTTTTGTTATTATATAATTTATGGAACATGTTTTTTAAAATATGTGAAAGGCATCTATCAGTAGTTTTGTATTTGAATTACACTTGCATATTTTAATAATGTGTTTCATATGAACACATATTTGCCGTTTTATGTTAATACCATTAAGTGGGCTTTAGACAACAAAACCTGTTCTGTTAATCAGTGGTTTTAGATGACATTCTTATATCCTGTTGGAATGGAGTGTGGGAGGTAATACTGCTATTAAATTTAACTGGCAATGTAGATAATGCTTGTATTAAAAGTCACTTTTTTGTAAAGCTATAGGGCAGTAGCTCTTGGGAGAAAAATACAGTTTTTTTGTTGTGCCACAATTTATTGAGAAACTCTTGCACTTTTCTGTCAAGTTGGTTCATAGACTATGAATCTTTCTTCTAAGAATTACATCTCTTTCCAAAATAACCAGTACGTCAGTCAGTAAGCACTGGTTAATGTTAAGACATTACAGTATTATATAGAGAATGCTCTTCTCAACCTGTTTTTCTACATGCAGTTTAAATACTTAAACCATTACTACAACTACTGTGCATGGTTCCATGCACAGCACTGAATATATCTGCTGGTTGTTGAATAAAAATATAAAACTTCCAGTATGGGCACATTTTTCATCACCTTGCCATGCTTAATAACCAACTACTAAATCATTTATAAATCATTATAAGTAAATCAACAAGCCAGAATCAATAACACAAAATTATCAGTAGCTTGCTGTTTTGGAAAAATTGTTGTTCAAGGAAACAAAACTACTTTTTTCCTTCCATGGAAAATTAATTTCACCTATGCCTGATTTTTAATTTTTAAATTTTTTTTAGTTCTGGCAAAACTAGATTTGTACGAGGAAACTATTTTTTTCTTTTTATAGGGAGTATCTATGAATGGGAGGCATGAACAATCAACAATCATTGCTGGACCCAGATACCATATCATATGATTTCTCTTCAATCAGTTTCCATGTGAAGGTGACCACAGCTGCAGTGTATACAGTATAACAAATATAGGTCAAGCAGCCAGATTAATGATGTCTGGCACATAATTATGAACATTACAGAAACTTTTATTTTCTTTCTTTACATGTTTTCTATACATAATTTTACATAGTTTACAGAAAGGTAATGTTATTTTATGATGTAATTTTGCATCCAGGAAATGCTATAATAATAAGGCACTTCTGTGATGTCATGAAAAAAATTGCCATGTAGTCTGCATAATCCTTATTCATATTATAGACAGAAGTGCTCACTTAGTTAATATTTGTCTAAACAGTTCCTCCTCCATCTCAGTTTAAAAGAAAATAAGTTAATCTTTCACTGGAGATACTTTTAAAAGTATTTAAACTAAAAAATTAAAAATATACCTAATCACATATTTAGGGCTCTTTACACATTAAACACAGCTGTGTTATATTTAACAGTATACTATATTTAACAGAAATACTTGCCATACCTGTGTCACTATCTTCTTGTCTTGAGGATGATATATCTGAGGAATGCATGCCTTAAAATTAGTTACCAGCCATGATTCTTCAATTATTTGGGTAAGGGTATCTCCAGCCTTGTGACTTTCTTGCTTGCTAGATCCCAGGGAACCAGAAGACAGAAGGACTTAAAGTTTCTGAATATTTCAAGTGAGAGGTATTTTCATGGTTGATTCATGTGGTATCAGTTATGGGCAAAATAACAGTCTGTGTAATAAGAGACAGAAATAAGAGCGTCAAGGGGGAAAGATGTATTTAAGAAAGAGGAGCAGACTTTTCTAGGCAGTTAACATTTCACCAATGAATTTGGGTTTTTTTAAAAAACAAGTTTGGTTGATATATGGCAATGCAAATGTAGCATAGTTAAGCCTTTGTAAAATGTTTAATTTCATGTCAGCCCAAATCAATTGCTGATCATATACAGATTTTAAAATGCAGAATCAATAGCTCAATGAGGCACTAAACATTTTGGGGAGGGAAATTTGAAACAAAGGAAAATTATCAGTGGTAAGACTTTAAATTAGGCTATTTCTTTGTAATTTCAAATTAGTTCAAAATGAATATCAGCAGTGACAACAGAGTAATTGAGTTATCTGAATAAGTAGAGCAAATAAATAATTATTGTGGAGGTATTTTACCTCGGCGTAAAGCAGTGGCAGAACTAATACTTGGTTGTGGTTGTTCTTTTTCATATTGAAAATAAAGAGTGAAGAAAAGAAACTTAAACTGAGCTTTTGGTAGGAGAAAATGATACACAATTTCAGATGCATCCGAATACATTTAGTTTATCACAGATATGACTGAGAGGTGGTTTGCTAACTGTGTCTAAAACACTTAGTAATAAAAGGCTTTTTAATTTAGCAAAGCAAGTTAGTAGAAGCTTAAGCCAAAATTCAAATTAAATATGTGGCAAACACTTTCAGTAGGGAGGTGATTAACTGCTGGGACAAACTGCCAAGAGAAACAAGTGATTTTTCCATCACATGAGGTTGTCAAATTAGAACTAAATAACTCTCAGGAAACTATTTGACTCTTGCCAAGAACAAATTATTGGTCTCAGTTCATTGTTAACCAGATGAAATTTTAAAGCAGGTGGTTGAGATAGTGGAGCAAATAATTCCTTAGTTTTGTAATGTAAAATCATAAGGAATACTTTATTTAACTTGCACTTGCTGAGTTATCATCGACGTCAGGAACTTCATTGCAACATCGTACAATTTCAAGTTGGTAGAGTGTTGTTGTTTCATGGCATATTCCCACTCACTCTATAACATTCAGGAGATGCTCACTTGTTATCTACTTCATCACATCTGGTTTCAATGATGATTTTTTTTTGTTGTTCTTTACTTAGAAGCAAATGTTTGGAAAGAGTCAATAGCTCTGTCAGTAGAACTAAACTCAGTATTTTACGCCAGTGCAAAATATTAAATTCTTAGTGGTGCAGAATCACTGAGTATCACCAAAATTTATTTAGTGGGTCAAATGGGAGGGACATGCCTTTAAACTTAGGGAATTGGCTTGGTTACTACGTGTGGCACACACACATCTTACTGCAATGTGCAAGCACGTGATGCAGAAATAATTGAGAGAATTAGTGCAGAAATCCTGAAGTCCCTTTTTAACTCTCCTTTTGTGGTTAGATGTGTATTTCAGTTGACTGTCATTGGATTTTCTTCAATACTTCCACCTAAATACTGCAATGTAAGTTAAGAATATTTAACTGCCTGAAAGATTAATTGAAGGAGTCTTTATTAAGCGCATGAGAATATTTAAATGGCAGCTGATGGTATTGTATTAGCGATCACTCAGGAAATTCCAGATTAAATTAGTCTGTTGAGAAGTGTGTGTAATTTAGTAGATGCCTCATGCCTGTAGTCTGTGAACATCCAGTGGGAGTGACCTGAGCAGGACACTGTGTAGGTTGATCTTAGTGATGCTTCAGTAGACATTGTAAAACTATTTTGAGTACCAGTTTCACTGTAAGAGTTTTAATAACAGGGCTTAATTTCTCCACCATTTAAGTTCAGCGCATAATTTCAAATACAGTTTTGCATTTCAGAGATGCAACATTATTGTGCCATGTTGAATGGAAAGTGATGCAAAGTGAATTGGATTGATCTGCCAGCCTTAGCACGCATGCCTGTGCTTTCCAAGCTATTAGAAAAATTAATAAACTCACTTTTTGAATTAATGGATGGGCTTGCAGCACGCCGTCAGACATAAATTTTGAAGCTGAATTATATTTACCTTTCTATTTGTACTGTAAAATTAGTAAAGGTTATTAATTCTATCTGGTCTTGATATTATCAATTTTATACCATAATTACATGCACAGACACACACAGCCTCTTGAGAGGAGTGCTGAAACGCAGGTACTTAAAAGTATATGGAAGGCCGAAGCAAATGCTCACAAGTTACCCCATCTGTTAGTTTTATATTTTTTTGTCTTTACCTGTTGGTCCTACTGCTCATCTTGATTGCATGATCTGATCACTACACTTGCTGTGATTATGCAGTACCACTCAGAGTGTAAGGGTTTTCTGTCCCTGCATTTTAAAGAGAGAATCCGACAGTGACAAAATCAGGCTCACTATTGTACCTCTAGATCTCTGCTGCAAAGATTTTCAGGCTGCCCAAGGTTCTTTAAATACCACATTTTCTTAGCATATAAGAAGATGGGAGTGGTAGTGCATTTCTTCTCTTGCCAGTGATGACATCTTGCTGGACAAGATATGAAATGTTGTGAACAGTGCCATCGTGAGCATGTCTGATAGATACTATTATGAGTGAAGAGATGTGTACAGAAAGAGTGGAATGGAATAGCAACTGTAGGACTTATCTATTCTGAATGTGTTTTCACAATCTGTTTTCTTTTTTTCCTTTTTTTGTGTGGGTTTGTTTTGTTTTGTTTTGTTTTGTTTTGTTTTGTTTTATAGGGTCTTTTTTTAGAATCTAGTGGAGATTTTTTTCCCCAGCTGTGAAACACAGAATCCTCTAAACCTATGTGTGTATGTTCCTTTACTTCTTGGCTTTTCTGTTGGTTTAGAAGAGGTTTCCAGCCTCCTACTCACTGCCAGAGTATTTTTTAGTAACTATTTATTTTTAATAACACATTTCATGGGCTTCAAGATCACTTTTAGAGAATGATGCTCCTCAGATTGAAGGCAATGCAGGAAAATTTAATTTGAACATAACTTTCTATCATTGAGTTCACATTTTAGAAATCTCTTCCTGTTTGAATCGTAATCCTTTATATTGCTTCACTTACAGTATGGTAAGTATATTTACTGATTTTTAAAGGATCTGCTTTCTGCAGAGTGGCTAGCAGGACAAACAGTGTCCCAAATTTGGAATATCCAGTCTTTCATCACTTGATGTGTCCTTATTAATAGAAGAGATGTACTGAAGAACTGAAGAAAGATCTGAATTTGCAATTCTGGTTTCTTTTTCTGGCATTTACACCAGGGTAATGGAAAGTAGATCATACCCTGCAGAAATTAAAGATGAAAGTTACTAGATTTTTTCAGTTCACTTCCCACCACATATTTTCACCTTTTAAATCTCCCCAGGGAAGATGCCTCCGCTGCCTGTGTCATGAAATTATAGCATAAACTTTATTAGTGATCTTAGACAATGACCCTTTATAACATTATACTATTTTTATAGCATCCTACTGTATTTAAAACATAATATTATTGTTAATTCTTGTCTGTGTTAATGTAGATCTTTATACTTCCAACCTTGGGCTTAGTTGTTCTCATTTTATCCCATTGCAATGACCATTGTATCCAGTTCTATAGCTGACAAGTGACAAAGGAGCACAGATACAGTAAACACATGTTATTTTTCACATCTTCTTTTAAGACAAGATGGACATATTTTTTATAGATTATATTTTCATAGGTTTTTATCCCATGGCAAATAGCAGTATGGCTCAAAATCTGTGCAGCTACCATCAATGTACATAGTTTGCCAGTCTTTAATGTGACTAATTCCTAGGCAAAAAATGTCCTGCATTTTCAGTGAATCATAATTGAAAAATTATTATGGTGACACGAAATTTAAACAAGAATGTCATTTCATATTGCTGTAGAAAAGCCAGTTTCAGTGACATTTTTAGAATTATCAGTGAGAAGACATCAATCTGTGGTGACAAGAATTGAACAGAAGTGAAATCATGAAAGTGTTTTGGGTTATTTGTTTAACAGCAGGGGTTGTTAGGATGATCTATAGATGTGAAATGTTGAAAAAAATGTATTTATTAGTAATAAATATTTGTTTGATGACAATGAGAAAACGTCATGGAAAACACAGTGAAAAAGTGTTTTTTTTTAGTGAGCATAGAAGGCTTTCTTTTCTCTCAGAAATACCCAGAGAACCTACATTTGAAGTACTAGACACCAGTGTTTTGTACCCATTAGTGGAAATGGATGTGCATACCACATCCCCAGTTCTTTTCAACTACCTCATTAGGATTGTACAGAGTGTAAAGCACTGGTAATGCAGACTTAATCTACCACTTCTTCCACTGTTCCTGAAACTGTACTCACAGTAATTGCTTATTCTGCCTTAGAGAGTGGTGTGATTCAATCAAATCCCACCATTCATGTTGGATTTAAATTTTGGATAGTACAGAGACTGAGAATTTCTACTGACAAAACATGCAAACAACTGTGATGAAATTCAGTAATTGGGGAAGTTCTGCTTCAGTTCCTAGATCTTACAAGTAGTCTTTACATAAGTAGCATCTCCAAGAACACACTAATAAGGGAAAATGCCCCCCAAACCACTATTCAAATGAGTGGGCATCCTGCTCCCCACAGGTTCCTGGTACAGATGGAGTAGTGAAGAACTCTGCAAGATTTCCCTATGGGTGGCACATAGTGGATATAAAGATCAGTTCCAATTACTTTTTTTTTAAGTTAATAGTAATTAATTCTGCCTTCCTTGGATGGATATTTCACTTCAGTGATCTCAGAGATCGGAGCCTGCAGTTGACCTTGAAGTTCAGTATATACGTCACTGTCTTGAAAGCTCTTGCTAATGAGATGTGTCAGGCTTTCTGTCCCTGTGTAGAAAGGAGTTCAGCTACAAATAATGTAGACCAAATTCATATTTTGCAACTTGCCCTACAGAAAGAAAAATAACATGAACTCCTTCTTGGTGGTGTGGCTCACTACAAACTGCAGTCAGGTTTCAGTCACCGAATAACTTAATCAGGAGTTTGTAAACAGTTAAGTAGCTGTAAATGCTATAAGCTACTACAAACAGGAACATAAAGGAAGGGTGACGAAGGTGGAGGCACATCTTGAAATCAGTGGTTTTGACTGGACTACCAAAAGGAAATGAAACGAGCCAGACCAGCTTCAGGGGTCCTGCAAAACATACTTGTGAATCTGCAGTCAGAGAAACTAATATTAGTTTGTCCAGAATACATAGCCCATACCTTAACCTGTTGTTAGATTGGTGGTGGGTCAGTGCTTGAGCCTTCAAACAGCTTTAGCCTCTGTCATCTTTCCTTAAGGATATTCCTTTCAAACCAAGAGAGGGGGAAAAATCTGGATCCCTGTGGTTGATTCTTTATAATCCAATATGGTGTATATACATATTTACAGCCTCCTCCTCTTCATTTTTCTGTGTAATGTTATCCTCAGAAAACACCCTTTAATTTTAAGGCACTGGATTTTATTTAAGCCAAGGCTTCCTATCTTTGCCCTAGTGTATGTGCTACTTCTTCTTACGCTTTTCCCAGGCAAGCTGTCTCTTTTTATATTGCCAGGATGAGGCCTTTCAGGAAGAATCCTTGTTTGTCCGTATGACAACAAAGTGAGCTAGAAATCAGCTGTTTCAACAGATTGTCTTACTGGATAGCTAAGCATGTGGGAAGCAGTTTGTCTGCTGAACTGGAGCCACCTTAGATTAACATAGCTGTCTTATTTTCTTCAGATGTCTCCATCCCTAGCATATGCAGTCTGCACATCTAGTTGCCACCTAGAGCTTCATTCTGAAATCCACCAGCCATGCAACAAATACCCCTACGTGGTGTGGCGCTGCTTTTGTAGGAGACCTTTTTCAGTCCTGATTCAACTTTGGATCCTAAGATTTTTTCAAATGTATGGTATTTTGTGGGGAGTACTGCTCAGAGTAAGAGCAGAATGAGAGAGAGAAAGATCACTTGTCTCTAGCAGTCCTTCCTCAGGAATTTATCTGACTGCAAATTTACAACTTTTCCTCCTTCTGCTTGGATATTTCAAACCTAAGTCTGGGGTAGAGTTCTAGTCATAGCCAGTACTGTGGAGAGGTGAAGAGACATACTTCTGAAGCAACATGGACTCTACACTGTGAATACACCTTTAGAAAAGAATATTGTGAAGCAGGAATTACAGTGTGACTTACCTTTATTTTACTTTGCTGCAGGATTATGAATGAAATAAAGGGAATAGATATATATTCCCCCCAAGTTAGAAAAGGTCCTCTGGGCTGTTTTATTTCGTCTCATCTCGTGTGTACTAGCAGAATGGAGTGATGGTAACTGAAAGAGGTCAGCATATACTCCAGCTAATCATGGGTGTCAGTAGAGCTCTTATAATGCTGTTATAAAGTGCTTTGATATCTCTAAGATGTATTCTCTCTGTTTCTCTGTAGGCCATGTAAGCTGAGTTAGTACAGAATATGTGTTTAAACAATTCCTATTCCTTCCTACAACTAAGTAGAGTCAGGATACAGATTAATTATGCCTTGGTTCACAATTTAACGTTGTGTCCAAAGTAATTTATTTCTTTCAAAATAGGTTATTCAAAGGCAAGTGACAAGGGCAAGATTGTTCTCTTCCACATAAATCCCTTTAATTGCTCCCATAACATATTAAGCATGTATTGAATTTTGTATTAAAGAGCAAACAGAATACATTTGAATCTTTACTTAAAGTAACTTATGATATCAGGGGTTTACATATAACATTCATATTTACGAACATTATCTGTTTATTTTGTGAACCATTATGTGTAGATACAATAATTAAATCTTTAGTCTGACAAAGAAAAGTTTGTGTTTCACCGTAGCAGTTTCTCTCGTACAATTAACAAACAACCCCCAGAATTTTATAAAATATAGTGTAGATTAGGTCTTAATTGAAAACATAGGATACTACTGATGCGTCTGGGAGAGGAGTCTGAAATTCTTTACATTTTTGGACTGAGGGCTACTTTTCTTTTCTTATTGATGGGTTGGGGTTTTTTCGCCTTTATTTTTAGCTTGAGTGAGATGGACAGATTCAAATGGTAGTTCTCAGAACTCTTACTAGCCCAAAGTCATGTTTCCTACTGAAATAAACTCATGTTCAGCAATAGCCTTAAATTTCAAAAATCTTAAACAAAGCTCTTAAAATGCAGGCATTTATGTATAAATCAATATATCTTTAATTATTGTTCACAACACCTTTTCCTGAGCATTGCCTCAGTTACTTGCTTACAAACCTATATAAGTAACTGTATAGATGTTCAGGTTGTCTTACTTCTCAAACCTGTGTTTAATTAGTGCATAAATTCATGGTCAAAATGTTTCATTTCACTGTTTTGTTTGCCTAGGCTATGCATTATAATAGTTAAACCCCAAAGTAATTTTAAAATATAATTAAATGATACATGTTTAAGAAAATATGATTCCATTATTTGAAAATGTTCAAGATAAATGAATTACATGGGCAAAAAACCCCCAAGTTGAATCTAAGCATAATCATCCTAGGGAATGGACTGATGTGATAGAAAACCAAGAAAAGGAAATTTGTTCAAGACAAATTAGTGAGTAGGAGCTCAAAATAAATGCACTAGAGGCCTTTAGAACCCAGATGCTAGATTTACCAGAGAAAAGTAAATAACAAGTAGGAAAAAAAAATTGCCAAAATGTGTAGTTACATTCAATCCAAAGATTTTAATTATGCATTTTTAAAACAGAATTGTAAACCAAAATAACCTTTCAATGCTGTTGGAAAGACATATTTATTTTCAGTTCAGCAGAATTTTTAAAGTACTGTTTTTGTTAGTCAAAAGTGATTGACATGTAAATGCAACAAGTATTAAAGAAGGTCAAGAAAATATAAACCATATCTTTACAAAGATAGGATTAATACTGAGGCACACACATATATTTTCAGATTAATTAAACCTTTCCCTCGAAGGACTGTATTATTAGTTTTGTAATTTATTTTATTTTAGTGAAATGACACTAACACCAGATGGAATCTGTCACAATTTCCTGTAGTAATCTTCAAAGTCTGCTGCAAATTTTTAAGTAACATGGAGAAAGATGAAGTTTCCAAAATACTCTTTTCTAGTGTATTGCCCGGTAGAGAAGACTAGGTTTATTAGTTAAATGATCTTATTGTTGAAAATCTTCTTATTTTCTGTGTTCAGGGAATACTTAAAAGTATATTCACTTAGTGCTTTCATGAAATTTGTAGGTTTCTCCTCATGATAATAATAACAACTGAATTTGTCATAACATAATAAATAAAAGATCAAGATTTCTTCTGATCCCCTTGATTTAAAGCTTCATTTTATAAAAACCTTTAAAGGATAGTAGTGATGGGATTAGCCCCATTTAGTATTGATTTGAAATATAAACTTTCATGTAAGAATGGCTAATGTATATATGTTATTAAATTGCTGTTGGGAAATAGAGAAAAAACCCACAATTAAAGGTGACTGATGCAAAATTTTATATGCCTTATGTCTCATAAAACAGTAAAGTATTTACAAGACTGGTACTCTGTATGTGACTTTTGAATAAATTTGAAGAGCATTACTCAGTGAGACCCACACTAGCACTCTGTGGTTTTATGGCAATCATGTAGCTGGGTTTGCTGCTGCAATGCCCTTCAAGCATTTTGTAAAATTTTATTTCATTTTAGTGCTTGTATTTCTGAAAATTATTTGGGATAGTTTTTTTGATGAAAGTACAGTTCATTGATGATATTAACAGTTTTAAATGCTGTCACTCCACAGCACATTTTTTTTTCTAAAAAGTAGTTTTGTTTGCTATGATGCAGTGATCCTAGGCAGCATTTAGGAAGTGCACAATTCATACAGGCTGTTTCACTGTGATCAGAAATTGGTTGTGTAAGGCATCATACCATGTATTTTGCATATTTTTTCTACATAAGGCATGTATAAATGTTGCCACATCATCAGTCCTTTGCCTAAGGAATTTTCTCAACATCAGCTAATTTGTGAAACTGAACACCAGATTTTATAACTCAGCAATATAATGTTCTGTACTATTATTTCATGGCAAAGAGATTGCCTGATTTTATGTCAAATTCTACAAAACCTGACCTATATTCTAAATAAACTTGTTTTGGTAGGCCACATAAGCCAGATTTCATCTGCCAGCTGTCAGTGGTCCACAATCTGCAGCAGGTGTGTGCAACCACACTACAGTAAAATTTACCATTTACCTCTCTGCAGCCGTACTGGGTGTTTGCAGACAATTTTGCAGAGTACAATGAGAAATTAGTCCAAACAGCCTGGAAATTTCTGGTTTAAGTTCTTCAGTAGAGCTGTTTCAGTGACACAGATGAAAGGTACATATATTGCTTGCTTTGCATTTCACAATCAGTGGAACACAGAATTTGAGGAGTCAGTTTTCATACTTCTTCTGCACTTGTACAGTATTGTGAATAATTAGTGTAACAGTATGTGGTTTGAACTACTGTGCCAAGTTGTCATGTATCTTGTTTCATTGAAACCTAGGGATTGCAAAGTTTTCTGAAAAGCAGAATATCAGTGGTGTGCGCGGATGTTAGGAAGGACACTGATCTTCCTTAATTAAATTAGTGTAGCAAAGTTGCATTAGGGGATGCTTATATTTCCATGTAATATAGCCATTGCCTTATGCATACCTGGTTTCTCCAAGGAGTGTCGCAAATGCACTTGCTGTTCCTTAATGCTATATTTTGCATTTGGATCTGTGATTTAGATGACAAATGTGAAAAAGCTCATGTTGCCAGAGAACTTTCAAGAGACAAGCTGTGAAGTCTAAAGAACACAGGTTATTCCAGCTAAGGTTGGCAGTGGCTTCTGCTTAAAAGTTTTTCTCCTAGCATGTGGTTTTCAAACTTATACCTGCAGAATATAGGTTAACATTTGACTGATACAGACTGTTATTTTCCAGTTTATTACACAGAGGTGGAAGTTTTATTCTCACTCTTCTTCTGGTCAGGCACTGGAGCAGTTGAGAGCAGTCCAAACAGTTGCAGAACAAGATCATATTCAAATTCCACCATTTTGGTGATTTTTCAAACTCTGATTATGAGGACATGTAAATTAGTACCATAGAAGGATGTGTTAAAAATTACACTGGACCATTTGTGTTGGCTGTATAAATCTCTCAACACTGAATTTGGACTAGTTTATGCGAGCAGACAATAGTATCATACAGGGTCTTACAGTTCTTACTGAGTCAGTGGAAAAGCCCTGCTGTGTTCCCAAGCAATACTGTGGAGCATTCTGGTCTCTGAATTCTTACTTGCCAAATCTCATTATATGTCATCTGATTTGATTGTCCTCTGATAAGCATGTGGCGTTGTTGTGCCGTGTCTTACACAAATTCGTTACTTAGCTTTGTGTACCTAACTAAGATTTAGCAGCACAATTTTATTCACAAACGAACGTCTCTTGTGTCATTGATATTGACACATCTGTACAATACCAGTTGAAATCCAGACTGATGTCGTTTGTGGCCCTTGACATCCCAAAAGAGAACATGACAAATACGACCACATGACCAAAGTGTATTTAAACGGGGAAAAAATGTTCTATAGTACACTTGTTACTTTGCCTTGATGAGTTACTTTATTTTAAAGGCAGAATAGGTGTCTAAATTCCAGTGGAGCAGTGATGTATGTTTAGAAAAAAACACACCCATCTTCCTAAAACATTTAAAAAAAATCAACAGAAGAGCAGTAAAAAAAACCAACTTCCCAGCTAAAATCAAAAGAAACATTTCAGACACCAACAAACATCAGTTGCCTCTAAAGTCTGATAAGTTTACCCACAGTGATACTGTTCTGTTGTCTTAATTCATAATTTCTGAAGTCAACATAAAAAAATGGAATCAAATACTGCAGATCAAAGGAATAAAGCCTCATTGGGCCAATTTCTATTGGCATTGTTTAAGCAGCTTCAGTGAGATTGAGAGTAGAAAGTGCAAAATGCTGAATACAATTTGTTCCATGCCTCCTCATAAGGTACAAGGCAAAATGTAGACATTATTACATTTTCATTCCAGCTGCACCTCCAAGGACATTTCTTCAAATCCTCATTAAACTCATTCAGAGCGATTTCCTTTTTAACCAAGGTCAGGATGGTTGTCTTGCAAATCTTTGGACACTATGAATGGGAATTCATAAATCCTGACATTGGGAAGCAAGGTTGCTCTTGCCCTACATTTAATGAGGAGAAGAAATAAGACGGAAAAAAAAAAAAAAAGAGCAGGCTTCTTTGCCTGATGGTGCTAAAAGGAAGACCTAACTTTTCTGGAATCAAAAAAATAAGACTTCTTCTTTTTTTTTTTAAACAGGTCACAATGCACTGATGATGTCTCCTGTGATATTCATCATTTATATTTCCAGTAAGCTGCTATGTTGCCTGAAATCACTTGTCAGCTTTCCTTTTCTATGGTCTGTTTAGTCTGTTAGCCCACCAGTTAAAATATATCCTGAATAACTTCTACATTAAAAATAAGAACATTTGATAGAATGGCTACTTTCAGAAATATATGTTTCACAAACAGAATGGGTTTCTTTTCATAGCTGCTGTATATAAATCAGATTGTGCACCCTGTTGGACAACTATGGTTTGTTTTTTCTGCTTTTGTTTGCTTTTTATTTGTTTGTTTGCTTTTGGTAATACAGTAAACTTCTTGGCAGGAAACCTGTTGTTTTTAATTAAGAAGAAATTATTTGAATTAAACAGCCAGTATAAATATTTTGAAGTGGACTCTGGAACTTGTGGTGTTTTTGTAACGGTGGTATTCTGTTTTTAAATAAATAATAAAAAAATCATGTGAGCTGGTATAGTCAAATCACTTAATATTGCTGACCAATTGCTACTAGTGAATGGTTGTTTTCAGAAGAGATAGAACAGTCACAGCAGGAAAGTGTTGAATAAATATATTGGTATCAGTCTTTGGCTGACAGTTCAATGTATTTGCACTACAGCATAGATATAGTCATCCTAAATCCCTTTTCCATAATGACATACAGGTAGTAAGATTAGTCTGTCTCACTGTGTGTTGTTCCTTTGTTGCTGCTTAGAAGATTTTCATCTCACAGTCAATGGGCCATTTTTTTTTTCATATTCAAGGGTTTGGTTTTTTCTGATTGAAGTAAATAAGTAATGAAACCTGATCTTTAAAAGTGCATAGTATGGTAAGAGTGCTGAGGAGTGGAAGGTGCTGGATTGTTTGTTGCTGCTTTAGTATAACGCAGAATTTGCCTTGTTTTCTGGGGATGGATTTTAGGTCCCGTTCTTTAGGTGGCATTGTAGTTAACTAAATATTTTTTTCTTTAAAAGATTTATTTTAGCTATCCCAAGGATATTTCTGCATCTCCCTGGGAATGTGCAGAGTTCATCTTTTTTCTCTCTTTCACTCAGTGATCTGTTTTCTGTCTCCAGATTTCAATGCAGTGTATCAATTGTTCTTTACTAAGTAGAGAGAGCTGGTGTTGAATGTTGCATGAAAAGTGTATAGGTGTTTGTTTGTTTGTTTTTCTCTCGCTTTCTTTCTTAATTTTCATTATGTTTTCTGCTCAATAACTCTTTAGCAGCAGAAAAACTTAGTGTAAGATAAATGGCAGCTTCATATTGGTAACAGGCACTCTAGAGCCAATCCCCTGCAGAGCTCTGTCCCACTTACCTCTGGACATTAAGGAATGGCCGCATGCCTTCAGTCAGCAAAACTGCAAATACTTTCCCATCTTGGAGTGGAGAGTATTAAGTAGGTTCTTTATAGTGTCTTGTTTGTCATAAGAGTATCTTTTTGATTAAATTACAGCTGTTGTAGTGATCAAACAGCATCAATTTCAGTACAAAATGAGTGAAAAGCTGTGAAAGTTTTGTGTAGCAGACTTGTGAATTCAAGGAGTCTGGCATACTGAGCAGAAGTCGTCAGCCAGACTTCCGGAAGGAGACTAGGCAGATTTTCCCAAAACTCTTAGTTATTTTAATATGAGGAAGCAGCAATATAAAATAGAAGTTGTTTTTTTGACACCAGTGTCACTCCAGTGTAATAGTTGCTTACCCAGTTGCAGAGGTTGCTTGTGCTTACTGGCTTTACGTATAATTCCATTAGCTTTACCATAAGATTAGGCCCTAAGGTATTCAGCACCCTTAGAACCCAGTGGCTGCAAAGCTAAGGCAGATTCAAGGAACAGGTGATATGGAAGTGCATATGAGCTCTTTTTGTCAAAATAAGTGATGTACAACAAAAAAAAATTGAAAAAACCGCAAAAAATCCAACCCAAACAAGCAGAAAAGAAACCAAACAAAATCCCCATTACTGAGTAAATTATCTGTTAAAGAGAGTAAATCTCTGTTAAAGAGAACTGTATTCTCTTTAACGTCAGAAATTTTTTAGCACCAGTAAAGTTAAAATTCTATATAATGCCATTATAAGCCAGTTATACTTTATTATAAACATATACATTCACTGTATAGGTGTGATTTTGCACAGAAGGTAATAGGAAGAATTATAATTAGTTGCAAATTCAGCTTGGTTTTTTTTTTAAAATTTAAGATGTCTGCAGAGGCAAAGTGAACATGACTTAGTTTCCTTGCAACAAAAGAATGGTGTTTTGATAGTAACAATTGTAAGCCTGGATACCCATANAAAACCATAAAGAAAGGAAAAAACAAAGCTGATGGTCTTATATACATAACAAACATACACACAGAAATCATGGGATTCCAAGGGAGGGTGGGCAAGGAAGAAATGTCAGAGTGTTTATCATACAGCTGTGCCAAAAGTAAAGGCTGAATGAATGAGATGGAGATTAAAGCCAGTAGTTCTGAGCCTGTATTCAATCACTGCAGTCACTCTGTTTGCCTCCTGCATGCTGATGAAGTATCATGAATGGTCCCATGTACTTTCATTCCAATATATTTCAGGCAGTAGTGATTATTGCTTGTACTCAGCTAAAGCTTGAAATAACGGGCAAACTCTTGCTTAGCAACAGAAGGCCTCATCTTCTCTCTCTTGGGACCACTAACTCAAAAATGTGCTACTTCTTTTAAAAGTTAAAGTTAGAAGGGGTAGATGCTTTATATTCATTTCTTCCCATGATAATTTAAAGGAGAAGCCACAAACTAAAGCCAGCAAATGCCTTTGTCCCATAAATAATTATTGACTGGTTTATGAAGTCTGAATCCAATTTCCTTTATAACACATTAAACTGTCCTGTAGTTGGACAATTTTTATACAGGTATTGGTTTTATATGTGCTGAGAGAATAGAATCACTTTATTTCCTTTAAACAAAAGATCTCATAGTGTATTTTGATAAAATTCTTTGGAAGTCATTCATGCAACATTAAATAATTTAATGTTTGTGATTATTTTTAATGTTTAGACTAGAATTTGTATTTTTCAGTGATCTCTCTTAAAAGGAAAATGACTGCACATTTGTTAAATAAATGACAAAATGCAGAACATAGTTTGAGTTCTAGATTTCCAGCAAATGCGCTGAAGAATTCATTAAAAGATACAGCAGCATTATTCTAGTGTGAATTATATGCTGCTCTGTAGGTTTCTATTTTTGGTTACCACAAGATGGCAAAGCAATGAGCACACAAATGCAAGGACGAGTGAGTTTCATAATAATGCGTTCTACATTCACACTTTATGCACATCAAGAGAGAATCCAAGCACAGCAGGGGTGACAATCACTCCAACAATCTTTTGAAATCAAAGTACTTCCTCAAGAATGTCTTTCCAGCGCTAATTACACTCTCCTATTGTGGTTCTTGTATTGTGCAATATAAAATGTTTACACTGTCTCTGGATACAGCCCCATCACTGGAAAAATGGAAGGTAAAAATTAATCAGATTATTAAATAGATTTGTTTTCTTTTATGTTTTGCTGGTTCTAATTCGTGTTTAGGGCTTAAATATCAAAATCTGTTTCCTTTGTCACCAAGGGACTTTGGCAAAGATTCTAATTTTTCACCAACTCCAAGAAAGTCTCTTTACTTGAGAGTTGTTGCAATGTGGAAAGGATTGGTTGCCTAGACGCCTTGAGGGTTTTCTCATTTTTACTGTTTCTTTTTTTTTCTTTCCCAGTTGCATACTGATCATACAGTAACTATTATCAGTGGATTTTCTAATAAGAGGAAGGCAAAAAACTTGAGACATAGCTTATCCCAGGATGGGATAGGGTGTGATATGCATCTGTGGTTGTGTGTATAGCCATGCATTTATGGGTGTAGGAATTTATATACAATCTCAGTAACCGCTGTGAATCTCTCTCTGTGTAGAAAAGGATACGAGATATCAGTTATGTAATGTGTAAAAGGGAGAAGGAAGAGTGTCTAGGCTTTATAACCTTTGCCTGACAATGCATAAGTTTATGTGGAGGGTTAAGCAAGCAATCCAGTCTTGTCTTTTATTCTTGTCTTTACTGCTAGGCTTAGTGAAAAGGATAATTAGTAGGAGGGATTATCAGATGAAAGTGGAAAAGGGAACCATTAAATGTCATTTTCCATGGCATTCTGGAAAAGCTGGTAGCTCGCATTTTGGACAGGTGGCCCCTTTACTGGATTAAGACCTGTCTGGATGGCCAGTCCCAGAGAGTGGTGGTGAATAGTGTTGCATCCAGTTGGCATCTTGTCACTAGTGGTGTCCCCCAGGGATCAGTGCTGGGCCCAGCCCTGTTCAATATCTTCATTGATGATCTAAGTGATGGGATTAAGTGTAAATTCACAGGTGATACCAAGCTGGGTGGAAGTACCTATTTGCTGGGTGTAGGAAGGTTCTACAGAGGGATCTGGACTGACCAAATGTGAATCTGTATATCTCTAAATTTTTTCAGTATGGAATGTACCCCTGCGATTTCTAGGTATTCACAATTTATATTCTGCATGATACATACAGATACTACATATATACAATATTTATATCATTAATACATGTAGCTCTATATTCTCTTAAGGAGTTTAGCATTATCAGAAACAGTTTATTTGTACACCTCACTCTTATTAAGTCTTTGGATCAATTACTGTGTTTGCTTCTCCAACAGTGACCAGCTTCATTTGATTGAAGATACCAGAAATCAGGTGTTAAATGTAGTGACTTTGGAATAAGCTTCTCTCATATCAACAGAGAAGTTTCGTTACAGAAAATTGATACTAATATCTGAAATTGGGAAAGAGTAGAAAATAGAAACTGTCTACTTGAAATTGCTAGAATAGATGTAGTGTGTCCAACGTGTTTTAAAGACTAAAATGTCAACAGCCATAAGGAAGAAGCTATGCATACAAGAGTATAGACACTGTGTGTACTCATTTATACCCACGGTGTACACTAGTGTATTCTGGAACATTATTTTCATCATTTAATCATAGAATGATTTAGGTTGGAATGGTGCCTGGAGGTTATCTACTCCAAAAAAGAAATAGAGATACTGTAGAGTTGTCATGCAGTGCATAGCCAAGTGCAACACTGAAGAAGTGTGCCTCTAGTTTTACGTGTACCTCTACCTTCTGATCTTAGGGCACCTTTGTTCCAAGCTACTGCCATGGCTTGTGGTACATACAAAGTCATACAAAGTGAATGGTTCTTAAAATAGGGTTTTCAGTTGGCTTAAGAATTCATTGGACGTATGTCCTTCATTAGAATGACAGTTATTTAAGATGGAATACAAATTTGCTAAAGGACTGGTGCTGGGAGTGTGGAGACTTTTATGCCGTTGATTTTTTTGTCCATGTAGTTTGTGGTAAAACTTCCATTGATTTTATTGGGAACGGGATTAGTCATTGTGAAAAGATTCATGTTGTACAGAAAATGTACTACTGTTTTCATTTAAGAGTAGGGAAGGATTGTAGTTCTTTAATTCATTAGATTTCAGCAGATTAGAAGAACTGAATTTTGATTAATACCACATCCTTATGTCTTCAGCTCTGGGCTACTGTGAGTTTGATGGTGTAGTTTCACTGCAAACGGTGTTCTATCTTCCTGTTAACAAGAGCAAGATGGTTAGCTAATACAGAAGATGTATGATAAGTCAGAAACTGAATCCTTGTCTTTTGATTGCCATACCTGTTTAGAACCAAGACTATGTAATCACTATTTAATACATTCCTTAAGTTCAATGATAGCATAGTCACTGCTTTCTGTATATAACTAGGCTCATGTTTCTCTTGCTATGGGGTTGTGATATTCTCCTTATTACAAAATTACTGTGTCCCTCTGCTGCTACCCACCCCAGCATCAGACCGAAATATCCATGTGTGTGCATCAACATACAGCCAAATAATGTGATGCGTAGTTACAGCTGTGATTAATCACTCGGTTCACTACGCTTACTTGCCCCTTAGGTAGTACATACTTGTGTTGGCCTATTTTCTGTAGAGATACCCTGCCCAGTCTTTGATCTGAATGATTGGATTTGTCTTAGTGTCATAATCGCTCTCCCTTTAGCTGTTGCTGTATAAATTCTGATTACCTGTACTTAATTAAAATAACTTTATTTTGTTTGAACCTAATACATTTTGGATTTAAGGCATTTAGACAAAAGGTTATATGGCCTTTCAGAAACCCTTTTTTAATGAAATATTTATTGCTAGCTTTTCTGTTCTGGCTCCTATCAGCTTACCCTCACTTTTCATTCAGGTTTCTATATTGCCATTGGGAAAATTAAAATAAGAATGGCAGGCCATAAGTGGTCAACATGACCATGTATATCTCATATATGTACATTAGTTGCTTGATATCATTCAAGTTTTATTACATCTGGTGAATGCAAACATTCATTCAATAAATCTTGCTTTGCTGCTGTTTTACTCATCCCTGTGGGATCGTTCTCCTCTCGGTGAGTTTTATACTTTCTCCTGCTTACATACCATTACCACAGAAACACAATATCAGTATCACTGATCTAAACAACTGAAATATATTCACCAGTAGGAAGGCAGAAAATGTTAATGCTTCTCCATAATGTTGTTTTCCTTCAGCTTTTCCTCTGTTTGAGGAGCAGCATTCAGTTACGCTCCGTGCTCTTTACCTTGACAGCTTTCTTCTTGTCCTCTGCACCAGAAAATTCTGGTCGGTGCTACTTCAGTGTGACCCATGGGGCTGATCAAATCTCACATCTTAGGTTTTCTTATTAGAGTCTTAGCTGACGAAAGATGGAGTATAGTTTATAATGGTTTATGATGCACTTAATCCCAAATTTAAGAGGAAAATTTAGTGTCATCTACCAGACACAGCCCGAACACTGAAACATTGTCTACAGTCAGCATTGTGGTGCTAAAGTTCTAGCGGGTAGGTAAGAACAAACAATGCAAAGTATAGCCAACACCAGACTCAGACCTGATTTTTTTTTTTTTTTTTTTTTTTTTTTGCATATGGCATTCCCTTAGAAATAAGTGGGAATTCTTCTTACACAAGTAGTTTCTGCTTTGAAATTTTTCTCTGGGTTGGACTAAAAGTTGTATATTTTAAAGCAAAGATATTGCATCCATTGACTATGGTATGATAAAGAGCAGACTTACTGATTCACTCTGTGTTATTAGTATAATAGTATTGTGTGAGGAGCCATAGCAAATTGCTTATATCTTATGGCCAATATAAGAAACAATACATTCTGCATAATCTTCAACACATCCTTCTGTGAAGAATGTCTGTATATGTATATGTGTGTGAGTTTATCCAAGTACATATTTTGTTGTGTTTAGAAAACTTAACTGCAGTCTAGTATATGTCTTAGAAAATGTATTTCCTGATGACACACCATGAATAATAGCAAATTTAGTTCATCAAAATGCTGAGCAAAATGGTGTCAGGCCTCATTTTTGTTCCTTTTTATGAAGGACCTTGAACTAAGGAAGTATTATTTATTAGGCATTCATTGGGAAATTGATGGCATAATTTAACTTTTTATTAGCTAGTAAAACTGATAAGCAGTACATAAAAAGATGGACCTTGTTATAGAGGGAATAATAATAATAATAAAAAAGGTTCATTTAAAGTTTTTTAAAAGGTCATCAGTGTAAAGTCTTTTTTGACATTGCTTTCTACAGTATGAACACATATCATACCACATAATTTTTGCTTCTATTGATAGATTTGTTTGTGTTTATTTTGCAGCCGCTGAGTCCAGCAGAAAATGGATTTTTTACACTTAAAATATTTTCAGATTTTCAGTAACGAGATTAATTCTACATCTAGTTTGAACGTACATGGCAGACCTTCTTTGTGCAGAAGCCCCTCTATATGTTGCAGAGTTGAAATAATGGAGTTGTGTGTGTGCAGTGGTTGAACACTTAGCTGTGTAAGTAGAAGGTGTTGTTCCTGGTTAATGAGACACAGAAGGAGGTGTCTATGTCTCTAATCTCGAGCCCTTTACTGATTGGTAAAGGTGTGTGGGATGACTGTCGTCCTCGTTCGCTACTCTCTCTTTGGGTAGCCTTGGATACATGAGAAACTTAAAACCTCTTTTTCTGACACCCTCCTCTGAGTTGTGCAGAAGAGAATCTTATCCCATAAATGGTTATCTTCTTGGAGGACTAGGAATAAGGATATAAAAATCATGGATTTTATCCATGAAAACTTTTCATTTCAGCATGCACCTGTTTCATAAGTCATTTTGAGCAAAACAGATAAAAATGGAAAATGCAGCAGTGAAGCTGGCCCAGATAGAAAATCACTCCTCCAAGTCTGCAGAACATCTGAGAATAATAGCCGGCATACTCATGCTTCTCTGTCACACTTGCGTAAAACCCTGTTCCCAGACAAACCTTTAAAATGAAAGCCATCACTCAAAATCATCAGTTAAGGAGCCTGTCAAGTTCACTTCTTCTGGTTGGTGCTGAAGTTTGGTATTAGTCTAATAGAAAGGATATATTTATTTTGCATAGTGTATCTGTATTTTTAAACTCTTACCTTGGTGCTGTACCTGCAGTAGTGGGGCTTGTGTGCTGAATGTAGCCATGTGTTCAGCATAGCACCTGAATGAGGTGCACCCTGCATTAAACATGGAGGGACTGCTCTTGTGGGATCAGTGATGAAACTGAGAGCAAAGCAAGAAGAAAGAGCAGACACAGCAGGTTCTAGCTGTTCTGTTCTGGTGCTGATGATGTGCTTGATTTGAGCACTCATGCTAGCATCCAGATTAGCTGAACATATGCACCATAAACTCCCTTTATGATCACTGCAGACACACTACAAGAGATGCAAATTCTGCCTGTTGAAGCTTTGGGCTTCAGGATCCTTTGTCTTCTCAAGATTCTCAGCATGAGACTCTGATTTGGATTCATCCATAATACTTCTAATTGATGTCATATATTTTTCAGTGGGAATATTTCTTCTCAGATATAGCAAGACATTCAAAATTGTTGAAATTTGTTTCCTTCTTGGATACGGATACTGTTCTACTTCAGAGCTTCTTTTTTTTTTCTCCAGTGTTTACTTTTGGTGTGTTACTAAGATAAGTTTATATTTCCCTGTGGTTATGTGTGAGCTGTTGTACCTATATGTTCACAGCAAGTGCAGCGTAAAAAAGTCTTGAGAGACTTTATTTTAAACAAAGAATGTTTATGGACTTTTTTCTGTAAACAGAAAAGATGGCAAAATAATTGCCCTAGCTACTAGAACATTTTCTCTGCTATCTAGTGACTTCAGGGTAAGCCTGCCATCTAGATTATCAAAAAAACAACTGCATTACTGTACCATTACTAGAAAGAAAATGTTTTAGGGTTTTTTTCTCATAGTCTTCTGCAAAAAGGGAAGAAGATTAGAGTTACAGGCAGTCGAGAAAATAAACAGCCTTATTTTAAAGAAATTATTTAGATACACTAACAGGAGAGTAGGCTATTTAGTGTGATCATATTTGTCCTGTAAAAATGAAATAAAATTTTCATAATTTGAATTTCTTATTCATAAATAGGTATGAGTTGGCATATGGCATGATAACAAAGTTGGATAGTGTTAGGTAGTTGTTATCTTCAGCTGCCTACTTTGGCCTCCAGGTTTTGAAACCTGCTACAGGCACAGAGTAATGACACAGTTCTTGTTGCATAGGATATAACTTAGTTCCTGGTGGATGGTAATTAGACTTTGGGGTTATTATTTCTGCAGTTTAAGGACTGAGACATATCAACAGGATTCAACAAAACAAAATTTCAGTATGTTAGTTCTTTTCTGCATGGCCCATACTGGACCAAATTTTACCCGAAATCTGCTGTTGAGCCCCAAATCTTGCAGTGCATATCTTGATACAAGTAGGATGGCCGCTTGTATGATGACTTTTTAAAGGCTGTGTTTCATTCATAAGTAGTTTTCAAGTCCTTCTAGAATAATAAACAGCTAATCCTAGGGTAGTGGTTTGATAGTACAAAGGAAAGCCTGAGAAGTTAAAAACTGTTTACCTGAGCTGCTACATTATATCTACTTCTGATATATGAGTTTATCTGCATGTTCTTTCAAACTGATTTCATGCTCCCTGCAGTGACATATTTTGCTAACACAACAGACTTGTTCCTTTCTGACATACAGCTTCTGGCTTCAACAAATGTCAGTAGCTTTTTAGACAAACCTGTGCTTTTTATTCCTGTCTTTCTCAAGAGGAATATCAGCATCTCTTCAATAACATTTTTTTCCCCTATGGCTATTCTGTTTGTTTTATAAACAGACTAGGTTTATTTTACATGTAGAGGCTGGTAAAGACGTAGAAAAAAATTTTTTCTTGCTTTTTTTTTTATTTTTTTTATTTATTTTCTTTTTCCTTTTACCTTTTTCTTTTTTTTTTCCTTTTTTTAATATCTTTTAATATTTTTAGGAAAGTAGTAGAATGACAGCCACTTCCTGACTTATGCAAATAAGCAAAGCTTTCTTCAGTCCTGAATTCCTGCAGTTATTTCCTTTCTGTAACCAATTGAGGCCTCCAGAAGCAATTAACTAACCCTGCATGAGGAGGAGTGAACAGGAGGCCCTCGGAGTTGCAGGTCCTCCTTGGAGGAGCTCTGTGGCGCTGAGATTTGTGGTTCACACTGACTTACACAGAGGCAGAAATTACTTTTAAAAAAAGGACTCAAACACCTTGTCATTTCTACATACTCAGTATGCATTACTTTTTAAAGTAATAAAGGAGGAAAAATTAGTTAGAACTAGGTTCCTGTGTAAAAATTACTTGCTTCCACATTTATTCATACATCCTTGACTTTTTGAGCTTTTTCTGGTCTGGAATTCCCCTTTGTGTACCAATTCTGATTGAGAATTGCATTTGGAATATGAAATCTTGCAGTTTGTTTTTACTGAATTTGTTTTTACATTTATTTTTCTTTCTCTTGTGTTTTTAATAGTCAGATATAGGGGAAATTATTCTTAATTATGTAACAAAACATTAAGCAATTACATGCAATAGCAGTATCAGGTGCAATAAGTTAGAGCATTACTCTTATCTGGGAAAAAATGAAATCTCCAAATGGGCCCTGAATGTATCTTGAATCTCCACAGACTTCATTTTCTTTCCTGTGCAACTACTTAGAAGAGTAGGATCTATCTTAATTAAAATTTACTGCTTATTTCAGAATGGAAGAGCTGAAAACTATTTTCCTATCCTCCTAATGTCTGTGCTGTTTATGTGCTTGAGATGGCTAAGTGGTTGTCTGAAAATTGCAGTAAGATTAGTAATTACTAGGGGGACATAATGTACTGTTTCATTGCAGTGGAACTCTGAAAAATATTTAAACTAAGTATTTAAAGGAGAAGGCATTAATCATATTTTTCTCATTATTCAAAATTTTTACGTAATTAGGTTTTACAATGAGTTTTCCTTCATAAAATGGGCGCTCAAGCCACACCTTTTAAGACCAATATTCTTCTTTAATACCACTAAAATTCAAAATCACTCCTTTTAAGACTGAGAAGCTACAAAGGTCACATTGTAATGTTGACTCTCATCAAATATAGCTCTGAATCTGTAATGAAGTAAATGTAAGGAAACTTCTGAAAAAATTGTACTGCTTTTTTACTCTACTGGGCACCTGTGGGTTACACCAATAGATAAGGATTATCCAAACTAGATATTTTTTGTTTCAGTGACATTGGTCCTGTCTTCTACTGACAACATAATCATATCCTCAAGAAAATCTGGTAAAGAGTATTTTAAACACATTGTCTATCTCTACTAGCATGAAGACTTGTTTTGCATAGTTTTGTTACTTAAATAGCCACAACATTTGTTTCAATAAAAAGATATAAGGTCCAGAATGATATATGAAACATCTTGGAAACAAATGCTTTTAATGTCATTGACTTAGAAAAGAGGAAAGGGAAATAGTGTATTTCCTTGAACATATTCTATTGAAAAATTGAAATGCCCTTGTATCACTTAAGTTAACAATTGAAACAATGTTCTTATTTGATAGTTATACTCAAATTGTGCTGATTAATTTGAAAAACTTTTCCCCATACTGGTTGAGCCAATTCTGCTCTGTTACTTTATTTTAAATACACTTTTTTTTTTCAGAAGCTGTGTGGGAGTTGTTCTCTCTTATTTAGTGCTAGTTGGATTTCCACAAATTTTACTATTTTAGCTTAGAGTGTGGTTCTTTGCGACAAACCAATTCCTTGCCATCATCTCCCTCATTATGAACTAAATTTGAAAAAGAAATGGTAATTTGACTCTCTGGAATTGGATCATGTTCAGTGTAAGAGATCTTTCAGAACATTCTCTTTGAGGGAGGATATATGACAAAAAAAATGAAATTCCACTTAAACATATGTTTTTTATATTTTTAATTGAATTATGTTTAAATATTTGTTACTCAGGTTAATGTCAAACTGCAGATAATAAATGACAATAAGTACTTCAGTTCCCCCTTATCTCAGTAGGAATTGTTGATCCTTAGCTCTGCTCAGGAGTTGGCATGGCTCTGTTGTCAGAAAGACTTCAATATTGTAATAGAAAACTACTGAATGTATTCCTATGATCTGATTTTGAAACAACTCCTGCATTGTGTTCACTGACCAAAGCATATCTGAATCTAGCCAAGAATTTTAATACCATCTAACTTAATGCATTATGAACTAAAAGAGCTTGTGTTGCTAGGCATCAAATTGGTGATGCATGGAAAAATTGTTCACTGAAAATATAATATAAGCCTGCATGTACAAATCACAAGTAGGTTTTCTGGATGAGCATGAAATCTAAACCCCTGGAAAAATCTGTATATTTAGATCAAGACTTAGTTTCATTGTACCCAGAGATTCCATTAGTTCATAATTTGATTTTATTTCTTTAAATGAATTTTAGGTAAAGTCTTCAGCTTTACAATTAGCATGTATTTTTATTTCCTCTTGGAAAACAGAAATATTTTTAGCCACAGAAAATTAAAATATTGTCCCAAGTACCCTCCATGTAATACAAATATATTTACTATTTAAGGCTTTTACCTATTGCAGAAAATATAGAACTTTCAAAATCTTTGTTCTTTCAACAATGACATGTAGTTGACAGGGGAGTCTTAATAATAAACATGAAGAATGCCATTTGCTCTTAAACTTTTCAATAAAAAATCCTTTTGTTTCAAGAATGTAAGTATTACAGATCTATTAAAAATATCTTGTTTTACCTTGAGAAATTTCTCACATATTTACTAAATATATGTACCTATACTCTCTGATTCCTACACACGTCCATAAAAGTTGCACAAAGAGCAGTTTGAGGATTGATTACAACTGGACTTCATTTAGAAAAAAAGCAAAAGAAGTGCTGTATACAGTAGTTACTGTAAACAAATCCAAGATACAAGTCAAAAGCCCAATCCTGTTTTATTTAAAATTTTAGCAGTTGTGCATTTTTTTGATTTTTATTTACATTGAATTGCATTTTTAATTCAGAATCCCGTGTTTTTTCCCTTTTCCTGAAATAATTCCATATAGAAGCATTTGTGTTTGTTGTGCAAGAGAGAGGGCAGAGGTCAACTGGCATTTTAAGAATGCAGTGCAGCATTATAGAAGAACATTAAAGAACCTGAAACTTTTCTCTGCTTAGTAATGAGATGGTGACAAGACAAAATCAAATAAACTGCCAGTGAGGTCTTAATTACTGGATTAAAATTATAAAACAAATACTAAAAAATATTTACATATATATAATAACAGTAACAACAACAAATAAATATCTACTAATTAACTTGGAAAACTGTATTATGGTACTTCTGAAATAATCTTCATGCTTGGTTCATAAAATAGTAAAACCCAAAATCTTCTTGGAAAAAAACTTTTAGATAAGGCTAGAAGGACTCTGTTCTTTAATGATGCTTGTCTTTTTTTTCCCACCAAGATTATTTTGTTCAGGTTGGAGGGTGGTGAATTGCTTTGTGTGCTGCAAGAACATGAAGAAAATATAATGAAAGTATGGAGCCTTTATGACTGTTCATGGACTGTGGCTCTTAATCTTTCAACTGGAAAAGCTCCAGTGAAACTACATCCATTGCTGCCTTGAGATTTCTTCTCTGGGTTTAGGAGTGAAGTGGAGCGTGTTCAGAGGCTCACTGAAGAACAGCCTTTTTTCGTTAATATCTTTGAAAGAGGTCACTGTGTTAACTTCCCTGAAAATGAAAGGTATCCTAATTTTTGCAATTCAGTGCTTGCAAGAAGCATATTCACTTTGTTCCATTACTTTTTACCTTATGTTTCTAGATTAAATTGTTAAAATGTCAAAGTAGCCCACATGTCATCTAAGTGAGGTACTCCTGCAGATTTACCCTCTACCCACCAGGATTACTCTCTCTCTGGAGATGGCCTTCCATAACCTTGACTAATACTCCTCATGGCTTTACAGCCATCTAAAGCTGAGTAACAGCAGATGTACTCTGTGCTGCAGTGCTCAATATGCTTACAATCTTTGCAGCCTGTGACACAATCAGGAGAAAATATTTATGTCATATATGTAAGAGCTCCTGTAGCTCTACAATAACTTTCAATTTTCTTCAGCTATAGAAGAAAGAAAGGCAACAAGCAAAATATCTGTGTATAGCAATTACTCTTGTGTAGGTATCCTAGTTTTCAAAATTCATAAAGAAAATAAGGTCACTATGCATGGAAGAAATTATCATTTCTGAAAACAATAATTATGAAAAAACCAAATAGCCCAGCTGGATCACAATGAACCAATGCAGAACTAAAATTGTACAGGTCCAAAAGCAGAAAATACTATTAGGTGTTCTTATTGATAATGCTTGCAGTCCCTGGAAAGCTCTTTGCCTTCCCGAATTAACTTGACATAGAGCTTCACTGTTTTTTTTTTTTCTCTTAGTATAGTCATTATTTGCTTTCACTGTTCTGTAAATCTGGTCTCTTTCCTCTGAAATGGAAGTTTATATAATTATTCACCTAGATTATATGATTTATCATATCTTTTAATGAAAGAAATAATAGTATAAATAATAGTATAAGTACTCACGGATAGTGGAGAGTATGGCAACCCATATGCTTAGATGTGTCATATTTATGCTTCCACTTTTTGTGGCCTAAGGCATCAGGATCTAAATACACCTCTGATTATCTTTTTTTTCACATGATCTGTCAAGACAGCTGTATTCCTTAGGAGCAATACATCTCCTACAACCAAGAATGAAACATATTAGCACCAGGGCAAAAAAAAAAATACTTTTTTGTTGATACCCAAAGTGCAGAGGACATTCCTCTGCCTGTTTTGAGCCGTGTGACCCCCCTGAACAGTGTGTATTTTGACCTCCGCCCATGGAGCTGCCAACTCTTTGGGAAACTTTTGAATCTAAGATGGTTTGAACTGAATGTTAGAGTAGTTTGTAGTGATGTCCCAGAGTGAAAAATCTAGAGATTTTTGGATTGTTTATGTAGTGAATAGACAGTAGCTAAAAAAGGCAAAATGGAGGACAGTTGTTGTTTTCCAGGCTTCTTTCTCCTTCTTCTACACCTCCATATTCTGCAGCAAGGTGATTTAGACTGATTGGACAGAAATATCCGCATTTCCTCTGGATATTCAAGCTGAGGTTATAGAGTATTGGCAGAATAAAGAAAATATGTTTCGTTTCAAACTTCAATTGGGGGATTTACCTTTAAAAGGGGCAAGAATTTGAGATAAGCGCTCTTTCTCCTCTCTTTTGCACACCTTTCTTGAACTGCTAACAGGGTGCCACGCTTGGCACTCTGTCTCTCTGATAACGCTAATTAAAACAACTATCTGAAGCAAGAAATTCAGAGACTCCGCTCGTCTTTTCACTTTCTGGCCAAGACTCTTCGGCCTCCCCCAGGCTGGAGGAGGCCCTCTCTCATATCGCCACCAGCGATACTTTTAAAATTTTTTTTTCAGTTCAACATGTTTAAGTGTAGCTAGTGTCCCTTGTCTTTTTCTAGAAAATTATGTGCTGTTATAATTCTTGCTAAACCTTTACATTCTAATCCAGTGGTTTTGAGTGAACAAAGAAAAAAGCAGCATATAATAGAATAGTAAAAGTCCTCTAATCAATATATTTATTCTAAGATGGTTTTATTAGTAGACTGGGTGGAAAAGAGTAGAAACACAAGACTGACCATAGCTCATAAGTCTAGTTGCCAGCAGCCATTAAACACTGTGGTGATAGTGCTCACTGTCGTGAATATAATATATGTGTTTATAAGTGCCTACTATTGGTTGTACAAGAAGAATTGCATTGCTTTAAAAGTATAATATTAACTTCAGACTAATGCTCTTCCTAAAATAATTTTTTTGGAACTTTTTGGTTTGCCTCTCATTGCATACTCCAAATTCAGAATTAGGTGGTGTGAATTTCTTTATTGTTTAGAAAAAGCTACCTATATTGGAGAAGTCAATAAAAATAAGTAATTACTGAGCTAAGGGTGTGGTGTCATTTAAGCCATTTGACAGTTACATAGTAAATTTAGTAACAGAAAAAAGGAGAAAATAACAGCTAAATCACATATGAGTCAGGAAGATAATTAATTACCTTTCCATTTAGATGAAGCAAGAGCCAAAGGAATGATGGTTTGGCAAACATGGGCATGCTTTGTAAAACTTTTTCCTTCAAAACCAACACACAAAGCAATTAAGACTTCATTGTTCACATGGAAATTTGGGGAAGTTTTTATTTGCCATATACTTTATAATTTCTTTTCTGAAAGTACGTGAAGAGCATGCCATTTAAATTTCAATTGTAAAATATTGTTCCTTTACTTATCCAACATAAGTAAACGTAACCTTGTGTAACCTCAACTCTCTGGCTTTCATGGAACAATAATCATTTTCTGACAGAACCAGTTTGCAGGGTTTTCATATGTCCACCACAAAGAAAAATTGTATGTCATCTCATTTTTATTATATCCATCAGCTGGCTGCCCATTTGTTGTGGAGTGTCTGCTGTGACTTGGGGCCATGACTCTCTTCGGCTGTAATAGATTGCCTGTAGCGCATTCAGTGACTCTGGTACCTGTTGCTGGTTTTTTTTCCAGGTCAACTGGCTGCAGGTACATGTGAGATTGTTACTTTGGACAGAGATAGCAGTCAGCCCCGAAGGACTATAGCCCGACAAACAGCTCGCTGTGCATGTAAAAAAGGACAGATTGCCGGTACAACAAGAGCAAGGCCAGCGTGTGTTGATGGTAAGAAGCAAAAATCTATTCAATCAGTTTCTTCCAATACAAGAATGCTGTCTCATAAAAACAAAACAAAACGAAAAAAGTCTATAGAAGAAATTTTCATGTTGTCCCAACTACCAATGGCAATAGCATTGAAATTCACCCAAAAGGTAATACAGACTAATAGTATAGATATTTCGATTACATTTTTCAATTGGAAATTTCAGATTTGTTTTAGCTTGGTATGCAGTTGAATGTTAAAGGGATGGTACTGTTATTTATTTTGCATGTGATGATAGAATCAGCAGTGAAATGGCATTATTTTTTCCCCTGCTTTTTATTCCTTAAAACATTAAAAAAATGCAGCAAACAAGCCTCAAAGGTCTTATGCCACTGGGAGGCTAATGTGACTGCTCCTGTGTTATATTTAATGCTGTTGAAGAAAACACTGATGCTATAATTGGAATACAGCATCTGAATGTACCTCACATGTCCAGTATTTATTCTCCCTTTAAAATGATATTCTGTATGATTCACTGCAGATGCACTGATAGCATGTAGCTGGAAAACTGCTCACATACAGGGAAGTATGAAAATGTTTCACTTTGAAATATTTTTTGAGACAAATTAAATTCTCTGTTATGTTAACAGTAGGACAGTCTTCAAGAGAGGCCTGCCTTGCAAGGCTTTTAGCAAGCATTCATATTAAAAATGAAATTGGAGACATATTGAAAATAATGTTGTAAAATTATATGTTTTGATCTAGTCTCCATTAACAAAAGTAAAAAAAAAAAAACCACCAATGCTTATGTGTAGAACTATAATCAATTCATGGACTGGCTTTGAATACTGGCTGGTTTGAGTCCTCAGATAAAAATATTGTGGAGAACACCCTGCTGTTGCCTCAGAATTTGGTCGTACCAGCGATTATCAAAGAAGACAGCTCAAAGGAGATTTCAGAGCCAACCCACAAAGCTAAATATAGAACATCATGCACATTCTATTTTTGCATTTTTCTTTCACTGTTTTTAGTACTCTGTAAGACAGTTTCTTAGCTGCCTCTTTCATAATATAATACTACATCCAGCAATTCTCCTTTCCTGTTTTATTGTAAGATCATAAGATTTAATTGTTTAATACAGTAATGATTTTATTGTGTCATTTATCGTTGTAACTTTAGGAAAAATACTTACTAACAATTAAAAAATTCAACATATGTTTCCCACTTTAAAACAACAAAGTTCTAAGGTAGAAAAAAGGAGTTTTCCACCAGCTGATGGGAGCAAAACATAATTTTTCCTCAGTCAGTTTTGGCCTATGGTTAGATTGTTTTGCTGTAACTTAGTTATCCAAAAGTAGCTGTTAGTAACTCTAGTTTTTCATTAAACCCAATAGAGAGCAAAAGGCACTTTCTCAGAGTAATTTATCTCCTCCTGAGCCTAAGATAAGTCAGATGTATCACTCTGTTACACGCTGTCTGCCTTGCCTTGATACACATGTGAGTGTCTTAAGATGAAACTTAGCTGGAATGTACATGTCACTAAGAAGACATGACTGCACCTCATCCTTCAATTATTACTTTAGCTTGTTTTCCAAATGTGGAAGCTTTGAGTTAATTTGATATTTGAAATATTTTTTCTTGCTTTACTTATTTTTTCAGGGAAACTCACTAAGAAAGTATGTTTCATATTCTGCTTGTGCTTTCAATGTCTTGATCATCATTTTATGAAAACGGAGAACTGAATGACGGGATCCATGGTTAGAGATCATGCAGTCAGAGAAGGTTCTTTATGTAGTACTTCACATTTGAAAAATAAGTGGGAAGTTCATTAGTTGAAAAATAGAGCTTCCCTTTAACATTTGTGTCTAAATACTGTAATTATTTTTTTTAAGGCTGGCAAGGAGTCACATGGAAAAGATGAGGGGTAATGCATACATGTTACTCCTGGGGATATTACAATTAGACACAAAATGATGATTTTTCAAAATGAGAAAAATCAGCCATTGAAATACCCCAGGGAACTGGTGGATTCCCCAGTACTGTACACTTAAGATTCAGTTGGACAGGGTGCTGGGCCATTTTGTCTAGACTGGCATTTTGCCTAAGAAGGTTGGACCAGATGATCCTTGAGGTCCCCTTCCAACCTGGTATTCTTTGATTCTGTGACATATTAAGATCTAATAACATGGTTCTTCATTATTTTGTGAAATTTTTATAATTAAGATGTTGAGCCCTTTGCTAAGAATGATAAGTACAAGATATGCAGGACATGCTACTTTATTTTCCTCAAACTGTCAGGGATGTTTTGTAATCAGAGCTCAAAAAAGGTTAATAATACCTAGAACTGTATATCAAGTTTTCAGACTAAAATGAAGGCAAAAGTCAAACCTTTAATCTGTAGATTTTTGTCATGAATGAAATTAAAAAAATAGTTTTACATACCATCAACACCATTATATAGGAAAGAATAAACAAGCACTTTATCTTGTCTCTAATCTGCTTGCAAGTAAAGCTGGCAGATAAATGGGCCACTGACTGACAGGTATCCATCTGTGAATTTACCAGGTTCATAGTTTAAAGAATATACACTGAATTCATCCATATTTTTATACACATTTCTAGAATAAATTTTTTCAAACACAACTACTTTATGCTTTATTCTGAACATGACGTGAACACTACATAAAATTATGTATGAGAAAGCTGGTTTTGTCTCCAATATGAAGTCAAACACTGCTGGTTTAGGAATGTAACAACTGAACATAATTGCTGGTTTTTTGTTTTTTTTTTTTTTACAATGAAGAATCCCATTTTTCAAACAAACAAATCCTTCTCTGAGCTTTCTTAAATAGGATGTAGAATGTACTTTTTGCAAATTTTTCTTTATTTATATTATAATTGATGCTAAGATTATAACTGCTGTTTGACATTTCATTTCTACTATCAAAAAGAAGAAACCCTCAAAAATTTGGTTCTTTTCGTTTTATTCTTTATATAGTCTTGATTTTAATAAGATTATTTCTAAAGTGAAGGTAGACCACAGACCTTTAATGAGAAGTCATTTGTGAAGGAAGCAGGCATAATAAGTGTGACCAGCTAACCTACTTGTGAGAAAATATTAGCTAACAATTTTGTTGCAGCTTCTGGCAAGGGGGTGGTTTAAAAATTCAGTATCAAAGCTGGTAACTCTTACAACCTTAAAATGCATCGTGTTGTAACTGGCTACCATTTGTACAATGTTTAATGGAGAGAAGTACCTTAGAATGTATTCAGTTGTGTAATATATTTCCTGGAGCTTTGAAATGCAAGTGTCAATTCTTGCAGCAAAAGGAGTAGGTAATTTTAAGGGCTCTTAAACCTTACAAACATTGCCTGAGATTGCACTTGTCAACATAGCTCTTAGAATAAGTCCTGAGTTGATTATCAAAATCCACTCTGCTTTCCACTGCTGCATCACCTAAGGTCTTTTCCTAAGAAAAGAAAGACAGTGAATGTCAGATAGATAAAACTGGAATTCTTAGAAATGGAAATACAGTGTTTAGGACTTGGTCTGAGCAGAACACAAAGAACAGGGATTTTCTTGAAATATTTCCCTGTGATGGAGAGGGTTGATTTACTTTGTATTTTTTTCTAGCAGTCTTTAACTAGAGCAGATTGCTAATGTATTCTGAAGAAATGGCATTGATATTCACCCTGATTTAAAGCTTGATTTAGTGTTGATTGCTTCATTTCTACACCCACAGAGTCATAATGTATATTTGGTGCATTTGGCTATGATGTAATTTTTATTCATGAATGTAGGGTTTGTGATATTATGACAGTAGTTTGCCTGCACTTTTCATTATATTATTTTTATTTGCAACTAGTGTTCCCTAGTCCCATTTTTGAGATCAAATTCCATAGCAATGACCTCAGTTGCATTAGTTTGATAAGATATTTTATTTCAACATAGCATCTGGTTTATCACCAGAGTAATTTCCCTGTGTGTCAGTTAAGCTTCATCAGTTTTTAAGCTGGAACCAGTGAGAGAATGGAAGATAACAATTATTCTTTGGTTTTCTACAGTACTTTTGCTACTTTAAATTTGTTTTAAAGCAAGTGATGAAAAGTGTTTGATAAAAGTTTGTGTACAGATGCACCCATGATTTGTGTTCTTTCACAAGAATTGTATATATCTTAAAATAATGTTTGTTATACCAAAGCTTATCTTAGAATACAAGTATAGTATCCTGAGAAGTGTGCGCTTAACTTTTAAATGTTCAATAAGTCCAGTACTTCTGTCCAATATATATTTATAGGTAAAAAATAAACTGAAATTTTGTTCAGAAAATATAAACAGCTGATGAGAGGAAAAGTGGTATGAGAGAATTAGTTTATTTGCTTGAGAATATTAGAATGGCAGTCATTAATTTGCTTACCTGAATTCTGTGATTAGAAGATTCTTTTTCTCTGGATTTGAGTACTGGTTACTTTTATGTCCACCAAGTGCTATGAGAAATGCCAGGAGATCAATCCCAATATCCAAAAATCTTAAATCTGGACTAGTTATACCTCAGATAACTGAATTCAAAGTGTTCAGACAACTTTTGTTACAAATCAAAGTGTTTTTTTGGTTTGGGTTTTTTTTTTTTTTTTTTTTTTTTTTTTTTTTTTTTTTTTTTTTACTTTTTAAAGTTTTAGTAATATTTAATTGCTTTTGTAAGCATTGTAGCAATATTGTTTTCTATAGGATGTTAGTGGATGTAATTTGTTCATACATTATTATTAACATGCTTTTCAGTTGCCATTGATTGATTTTCTTTAACACAGACACTCAGGATGTACAAGGAAGCCACATTAGTTTCAATCAATAATTCCTTGCTCTTCTCATTATCTCTAGGACTCTATAGGGAGATGTAGGGGTCAGAACTGATCATTAATAGAATCCTAGGTCACGCACTTCAAACAAAACTGCTTAATAACTGGAGAGATTCATCATGCTAAAGAATCTTATACATATTGCAGGGAGCAAAAAAAAAAGACAAAAAGAGAACTGTAATTATTTTCAGAGATGGGAATTTCTGCTTTTACATTCAGAATATTTAATATGTTTGCTATTGTAATATTTATGTTATTTTATCATTATTTAATTGCAAATATTTCAAACCTTCCTTCACTGTAATTATTATACATTTTACTTTGTTGCATTTAAGAAATGTATCTTTAAAACAAATAAAACCAAAAGAAAAACTAGTATGGATATTAAGCTTAGTTTTCAACATGACTTGAAGAAATAATAATTCTTCTCTTCCTTTCCTGATCCTAACTCCCACATGTACTGTCACAAATGCATCTGTACTTATAGATGCACCGGAGCATGTACAAGGCTTTCTTTTCTTTTTTGCTACTTCTAGACACTTCCATCAGAACTGCAGATTTTCCTAGTTACTTATATGAAAGTAAAATTGTTTCTGTTACTCACAAGCTTCCCTTTCCTATGCATGGTACAGACACACTCTGACAACTTCCACCTTGCAGGTCACTTTTCATTTAGAAATGCACAGGAAGTTAAGTTTCATTCCAGTTGCTTTGCTTTCTGCTCCAAACTAAGGACAATATGCGACATTCCAAAAGAAGTTGAGTGAAATTTCTTATCTAAATAATATCACAAACTTAGTAAAATCATGTAAACAAGTTCACATTGAATACCTTTTTTCTCTTGGATCATGAATGTAAAGTGTCAGAGATTGAAGTGTTGCTGGGGAAGAAATGGCACTGTTCAACCCTGAGACAGAAACTGAGCAGTATAAAATGGAACTTATCAGTAGCTTCACCATCAATGGCAACATAGATGTGTCTGTGAGAAATACAGGGAGGTAAGTTAAGTTTCCTCTCTGGACTGAGAATCCATAAAAGGAATAACCAAACACATAACATAAAAAGCAAGCAACTAGTGAAAAAGAAAACCAAAACCCTGCTTAGGAAGGTAGCACACAGATTGATAACTATCCTAAAGGAATACTTTAAAGAAGAAGGGTAGATAAGGGCCTCACTGTGTTCTGAAGTATTTGGTACCTAAACTCAAACAACTGAGGCCACACCTTGAGTACTGTGTGTACTTAGTTTGGGGTGCCTCAATATAAGACAGACATCAGACTGTTACAGTTTGTCCAGAGGAGAGTGACCAAGATAATGAAATATCTTGAGGGCAAGACTTACGGGAAGCAACTGAGGTCACTTTGTTCAGCTTGGAGAAGTCAGAGGGGTGACCTCATCTCAGTCTACAACTTCATCAAGATGGGCAGCAGAGGGGGAGATCTTGATCTCCCATCTCTTTGGTGACTAGCGTTAGGACCCAAGGAAATGGAATGAAATAGCCTCAAGGGAAGGTCACATTGGATATTTGGAAAAGGTTCTTCACGGAGACCATGGTCAGGCAATGAAACAGGTTTCCCTGGGAAATGGCCACAGCACCAAGATGGTAAGAGTTCAAGGAGCATCTGGACAACACTCTTGGTCATATGGTTTTCTCTTAGTTAGTCCTGAGAGGAAAAGGGATTTGGAGCAGAAACCTTACAGGTCAAGCTTATGGATCCAGCTTGAGATATTCAGTGATTCTATGATTCTATGACTGGATCTGGCATAAAGATGGAGACCAGGATTTTGCATAATGTTAGTCTTTTCCACAGAACAATTCATTGCTCAGCTGTCAAGTAGCAGGGAGTGAGTACTGATCACAGCTTAAAAGTCGGGCACAGTGTAGGTTTGTGGGTTCTCAGACTGAGAACTTGTTTTGTTTTGGGTTTTTTTTTTTTTTTTTTTTTTTTTGAGATCCTAATTTTTTTTTTCTTCCTAATGGTTTGTTGATCAATAGATCTCCTTCCATGATCTAAGACTGTTTATTGAGTAACAAATCAGGGATGTAGCAGAATTAGGTTTACATAATTATGGCACAAAGAGGCAGATTCTTTTCTACAAGCTTCTAAAGGATTATACACCACAGATCAAGAGGAAGCACATTATATATATGACGGCAATTGAAGTGCATGGACCAGGCATCAATGATGCAAGGACATTTTATTGAAAGAGGCACAGATATTTATACTGTTTAATTTTCCATATAACAATTTCCATTTGTTCTGTCTACATGCTAGCTAATGCATAGCAAGTTATAATGTTACTTTTTCTTTGGCATATTTGCTTATCTTGCTGCAGGATGTTCTGCGATCTTCACCAGGGTGTTCCGTTCTATGCCAAAGGATGTGATTTCTACAGTTTCTTCGATCTGCATCTTTCTCATAGCTCCTGATGTACTATTTTTAACAAGTTAGCCGCTCTGTTCATGTTTAACGCATTCTGCTCTGCAACATATATATAAGGGAAATAATGCTAGGATAAGAGTGAATAAAATGTAATTGGAAATAAAATACTTCTTGTACCTATAACAAAGAACTGGAAATACTTTTCACTTATAAGCATCCTACTTTGAGGTTAAACCTGGCATCAATATACTATTTCAAGTCAACAGATGGCTGTCTTTCTAAATTATAGGACAGGGAAATATTTAGGAAAGCAGAATTATTTATGTGATTTGGAAGATGACCAGGAACCAGGGGTTAGCACTGATACTATGCAAAGAGTGCTGAGAGAACTTTAATTGCCTCTAATGCTTAGTGCCTTGCTTTCACATTTCATCTGAAAGACAACACCTTCAGCGTCCTGGTGTTTGATTGGATGCATTAGTTCATCAGTGCTAACAGCTTCATTTCTTTTACTTCCGTGACGTTCCTATGCAGTCACCCATGTAGTCTAATCCTGTTTCATCTACATGCTCTGATGACAGTTTCAGCACAGAAAAATGGTTAGAGGTTATGTGACATTAGATTGTGGAACAATTTTCTGAGGAAGTGACTAGAAGCCTAATTACTACAGACATTTTAAATTGAACTGGACAAAATAACTAGAGAACATATTATGCATTAGCGTAAGCATGCACTGAATCACTGGTTAGAGTTTTCTGTGCTTGATATCTTGCGGCAGGGCACTATCAATAACCACAGCAGTCTGATTGTAGTCTGATTCATTACCTAACTTCAGGCAATAGGTCAACATGATGTTCCTAAATTCAGGAGTTTGGTCACTGTAAGCTCCCTCTGCATCTCCCTCTGCAGATGGGGGATGAGATGGGCATTTCAGATACCACTTAGTGTCAATATCAGAATCACTTCTGAAAGCTTGTTTCTTTTTCTTTTGTGGTATTAAAGAGAACATAGGATGGCTAGCAGATAGGTTTTCTGCTTGAATGTAATGTGTGTAAACATTTCAGGCCATCAGCTGCTCAGATTGCCTTCTGGAAAAGCCACTGTCTTCACTGATTAGAGGTAGTTTAAAGAAAAAATGTAGCATGTTTATATTGCCCCCTCTGGTTGTCATCCTACCTTCCAGTTATCCCCAGAAGAATGGGAAAAGAGAAACTTTCAAAACTATTCATGTGTGAAGGTGGGCTTCTGTCAGGGCAACGTGTTTGTCTCCAGTGAGTGTAAGAGAATATAGAGATGAACCTTTATAAACACCCCTGCCATCAGTGGGTGAGATGTAACTATAGCTAAATGACATTTCAGGCACTATGTGAAAGTAGCATGGTCAAGGAATATCCCCCGGCCGCCCCGCCACCAGAAATCCCATTAAGGACAGAGAACTAGAAATAAAAAAAAATGTTTCGTAAAAATGAATCAGGAAAGGCTATAACATGATTTGAAATGGCATTTTAAAGCTATGTACCACTTTATTTTTAACTTATTTTTGGTTTTATATCTGTGATGATAGATGATGTGTCAGAAGAGTCCTAGAAAATGTTATAATTGATTGCTAAATTACTGACAATAATAATAGCCCTACTATACCCAACACCTGGAACAGAGTAGTTAGTGCTAGGCATTTTTGTGTGTCTCTTTCAGAATAGCCTGCACAGTGCTGATTCAGGGAAAATACCTTTTCTGAAGGCAGAACCTTAGAAAGACACATATTTATGGTGATACAAAGGAGTTGAGCTTCCCCTGCAGTTATGGGATGAGGTCATATTGCAGGAAGAAAAAAATATTTTTGTCATAAAACCTGGCATTTTCATATCAGAAATAAACTTTAATATGTCTTTATTTTTTACTTTTCTAACTTGTTTTCCTTATGTTTTGCTGCTGTGTTATTTTTACAGTATCAAAGACATGCAAGGCACTTCATAAGCCAGTTTCACACAGTCCTAGACTAAAAGCTCTTGCAGTCTAGTGATAGACCAAGTCATTGATTGTACAGTATGCATGGAAATAAGGATATGTAGCTGCTTCTTTTTGTTGATTATCCAGACTCCAGGGAGTAGGATAAGGGGGAAAGCCCTCCAAGCTTCTTTGTACTCTCAGATAAGGTAGAAGTGGAAAAGTGGAATTTCCATCCACTTCTTTTAGACTGTCTTTTGAGAGTTTCAGCGGTTCCTATAGCATCCTTCCTTGAAGGGCAACACAGAGAACTTCCACCCATGCTCATCCCTTTTGAGAGGGCAAGGTTCAGCCCCAACTGAATATGAAAGAAGATGTATCAGTCTAGACTGTGCATCACAAAGGAGAAATAAATTCTTATTTGGGATAGAAAAAAAAAAAGTATTTCAAATAAAGAATAGAAGTTTGATTTTTTTAAAAGAGGGGAAGGTCTATGAATTGGGTTTTTTCATTGGTACTAGGGTGTTTTGATGCACTGACTAGCAGCGACATTAAAATAACATCAGCCAATGGAAATAATCACCTGTTTTCTCTCCAATTATATCGTGTAACAGTCTACAAAATTGGAAGACTCAGTCCTCCTGACGTTGAGAATAATCATCTTTTTTTTTTTTTTTTAATATATTTTTAAAGCTTACTGTCTGGGGTATATGTAATACAGATTAAAATAATTTAAGAACAGGCTTTCTTTGGTAGGATACATGTCTTCTGCACAAAGCAGCAAGCATATTTTAAATTTCAGGCTTCAGCTTTGCATGTATTACTGAATTTTTAATTTTGTTAAGCATAAAACATTGAGGACTTGCTAAGAATATTGACGAATTCTGAGCAGCTCTTTAAAAGTAAGTAGTTGCCCTAGACTCAGTATTGACATTCTTGCTTTAACAGCCTTAAGCAGAATTTTGATGTAAGTTTTGGAAGTCTAATGATTATGTATAAGTATGAAGCCAAGGGAAATGCCAGCCTTGGAACATGGAAGGGAAGGCTGCAGCGCTGAGTCCCAGCATAGCCTTGCCCAAAATAGATATGAACCAGATTCAATTTCATCTGGTCACATACACTGACACATCCCCCTTCTGGCTTGCTATTTGTTTATGTGGGGCGAAACCTGATGGGATCCCTCTAGGAAGGCCTGTTGCCTGTCTGAAGAGCATCAGCAATTTGTTCCCAGCTGGAGTTCAGTCTTCCTTCCGAAGACAAATCATGCTATCCACAAAGTGCCTGGGACCCAATTTTATTGTGATCTGACTTTCTGAAACTGGATCAGGAATGTATCATGTTTTAGCTAATAATATCAAGGTTTTCTCTGCGTATTTCATCTCACAGAAGTTCAGAAACTCCCACAGATGTCTGTCTCTTTTAATTGGTATTTTTGTATAGATTCTATCTGAATTTTTATTTTCGACTGCAGGCTGCCTGCGTAGTAACTTCAATCTGAATGTTAGAAGCTCCTTGTTGAAGTGGTGGGCAGCAGGCAGATAAACTGCCTCACAATCATGGGGCAGGAGGACATTTGGGTTTAAAATAGCTGGGTAGGTCTTCACTGTTAGAAAGTACTGCTGGGCTTTTAGTACCAGATTTCCTGAAGAGCAATTCTTAGTCTCTTTATGCAAATAAACTGGGTTTTTCAATTTTGCATTTGTCACATGTCAGAAGTGGAAGGAAGTCTTGGTCTATATGAATATCTTAAGTACTTGACCTCTGTTCATTTGAATTCACATCACACTTTTAATTTTTGTGATTTCACCATCCTACACTAAAAAGCGCTGAGTTAGTGTTGTCTTCCTTTACCAGTGATGTGAACTGCATTATCTGCATGTTGGTGTAAAGCCCCAGACTTGTTTCATGAGTTTCTTAAAGGGGTTAAGCTTTTTTTATACCCTGAGGCAGGGGCACAGGAGAAACATGACATTCTCAGGAGGTTGCACAACAAACTTTTACTTTAGAAAACTCAAACTTTACTCAAACTTTAGAAAATAAGGGTACTTGGCAAATTTTAAGGCAAATATTCAATCAAAATAAAGCATTTCACATGGCATTGACTTAGAAACCTCTAACCCATCTAATTTTAAGTTACCCAGATTTCAAGAGAAGGAAATTAGGGGAAGGGAGAGCAGGGTGGGAGTGACAGAGAAAGATTAATAATCACTGCTTGATTTCCAGCACTATTACAGCTACTATAAAATCCAAATGCTGGGTTGTGCCCACGTGTGTCTTTGTGCAACTGCTTTTATCTGCTTTGGTCTCCTGGGGCCCTCCCCTCCAGGAGAGGCCTCCGGTGCACCAGTAGCTGACAGACATTCTGGGCTGGACAAGAGGCTCCAGGGCATGAGATGTGGAGTAGTGTATGCTCTGCTTTCCACAGAACTTGCCCTGCCTCCTGCTTTTTAAGGTAACCTGGAGTAAAGCTAATTTAGAACCTCTTTGCACAGTTTAGGACCCTTTGTATAATGTAGCTGGAAACAAAATATATATGCTGAGTATCACGTTGCCTTCAGTTCTGTAGGCACTGTGCCTAGCATGAGATTTTATTTTCTGGTAATTGTATGGTGTTTTTCATGTTTAATTTCTATCTTATATATATCTATATAGCTATATATCTATATAAATAGATAGCAAACATAAAATCCCTTTATATTTCTATTGTTATGTGGCATTGGAGTGAATAAATTAGGAGCTGAAAGGCCAAAACACAAAACTCTTCCCCAACATGTAGTGCCTCTGCTCCAAAATTACTTTCCTGGTCAAGGATGACTTTGCAAGTAAAAAAGCCTAGCTGTTGTACAAAGTTACCTAGCAATTGTAATTGTCCTAAGCTGTTAATTATACCCATGGGAGTAGTTTCCGGGACAAGCCAGAGGACTCAAGTCAGGTTTAAACCAGTGTAAGAGCCCATCCATCTATTACAATGGCTAAACTAATTTATTATGAATTAAGTGGTGCCAGTTCTTTGTGTAGGAAATTCTAAAATGACATTGTGCTCAGTGTGCAAACAAAGATTATGGAAAGGTTTCTGTACTTGAAGTAGTTTTTGCTTCTCTTTCAGATGTTGATGACTATATCTGGAACATGAACATAAGTCTAGATCCTATTACAGAATTAATAAAAAAGCCTACCCAGACAGAGAGACATGATTCCTATCTTGATATTCTTACAATTTAAGGTTCTCATACTTTAACCTCTTAGCCAAATTAAGAATCCTATTGAAGCTAATGAACCTGTTTCCTTGAATTCGAATTTACCGGATCAGTACTCTTTTGGATAGCTAGATATAATAAAAAAATTATGGGATCAATGCAGTGACAAGCTTCCCGTAAGAAAGAAATTTGAAGAAGATGTTCAGATTAGTGTAAGAGTAATTTGAATTCTGAAGTTCTTTATATTAATGGTTTCCCTTTTTTTCCTAAGTTTTTGTATAACAATTGCTTTAAATAGTGTACTTTTCACTGTAGTCTACTAATAGTCTACTGCAGGCTTTTCTTTGGAATAGAAAGTTTTATATGAAAAAGACTAACTGCTTCTCAGTTGGCATTGGATTTTTTCTGTACTCTGAGTTTTTTTTAATTTTATTGTGGACTGTTAAAATACAGTGTTGGTTTTTGGTTTTGGTTTTTGTTGTTTTTTTTTGTTTGTTTGTTTTGTTTTGTTTTGTTTTGTTTGTTTTTTGTTTTGTTTTGTTTTCTTTTGGGTTTTTGTTTTTTTTTTTTTGTTTTGTTTTTGCATTGAGTTTGCATATTAAAATAATGAAAAATAGCATTCCTTGGCCTTTTATCTTTTACTTCATATCATAATATGATTAAATTTAGAGGTGTGACATCCTGTTAGAGTGCTTCTGATAGCTTCAATATTTAACCTAATTTTGGAGTATTTTTCAAAATTATGGAACTTCACTTAAATGTTAATTCGCAAAATATTTAAGATTCAGATTTTCAATTACTAAGAATACTGTGCCTACGTATACTATTTTCCACGCAGAACATATTGCTTTTTATATTTATTTTCCCATAACATAAAATGTTGAGATTTTCTGTACTGAAAAACAGTTAATTAAGATATTTGAACGTAAATGAAAAATTACAAAAAAGTTATGCATGATAATACAATATGCACAGGCTATCAATTATGAAAATTCATCAGAGTATATATATACGCATGATAAGCATAAAGAAAAAGAGAGGTAAAGATTGAAATTAAAGCAGTATACATTTCTTGTGATGTCTGTGAAAGTGAGGTTTAGGAAAATTATGAGAATATTGGTAAGTATGCTAAAATATGTTAATAAAAGGGATTATTAGCCGAATTTTTTCAATTTGGATTAAGACATTTATTTTTTTCCCTTCCTAGATTGTACCTTTATGATGTAAAGCTGAATCCACTTGAATAGTTTTCAAAAGATTTTGCCAATTGTAAAAAATAATTATATCATGAGAATGGAAATGGAGTAGACACTTCTTTCCCTCTCCTTACCCTATCCCTCTCTTTTACGTATCCCTTGCATGCCCTGATTTGAACAAAAAAGCTTCCACTGAGTACTAGAGTATGCTTTCTACAAAGTTATTTGTGTCCCAGATTTGTTGACTCTAAATACTGTATGATATCAGCTAGAAAATCAGCTACGGTCTTGGTGTTCAGCAATCTGCAGCCCTGATAGCCATCTGTGTCCATAATACTTTCATTAATAGGATGCACTATCATCACACCAGAATTTCATTACGCTGCAGAGGCACAGCGGCTGAGTAAGGAGAGATAACCAGTAGCTTGTAAGAGTTGCATTAAGAACAGTCAGAGACATTTTGAGAAAAATAAGGCATAAGTACCTCTGAAGGCCTTTCCTGTTCTCTTTAAGATTATCAGTAGCTACTGAAACCAATTTTTTGTGGGTTTTTAAAGATATTTTATAAGTATTCTTTATCTACCAAAGTATTTAATCATTGATCTCAATAGAGCATTACTGATACCTGTTTGAGGTATAGATTGCGTAATTGCCATTTTCTGGTACACATTCAGTAGTAGAGCTGCAGATGTAATAATGAATAAAGATCTTTTCTGAAAATGAACTGTTGCTTCTGGATTCATCAACATAAAAAGAAAATAACACTTTCCATACCCTTACTGAAAAAAAAATCCCAGATGGTCTGTGAGATTGTTCAGGAGCCTATTTGCATTGGTTCTCATAAAGACATTTTAGAAAGAATAATGTGTTCATGATTTAGTTTATCATTGCTATATTCTTTCATCACCAAAAATATATCACATCCTGTATGGCAAAATGAGATTGGGCTCATGTCAAAGACTTTGACTTCTTAGGTCAGTCAAAATTAGTAAGGTTAGGAAAAAAAGTCATACATCTGTAAAAGCTGATTGGCAAGGTTCTTGTTATTGTTTGTCATGGCTGCCATGGTAGTGTGCAAGGACAATCACAACCCTTTATTATGCTGAACACTGTAGAAACTCAAAATTATAGTTAATCTCCTTCCTGAAAAATTAAATAGAAATAGGATGGGAAAAGGGCCAAAACTTACTAGAAAAAATATGAGACCAAATAATCTTGTTCCATGCTTGTTCCATTTCATTCATTTCTGTAGGGTGTAGAGGAATTGAGTTGTGCTGAGAGCTGATAGAGCCAGATGAAAACAATTTATAATGGAGCTTGTGAATGGGATACAACCATAGAAAAAGCCCTGAGAGGCTTGGGTATGCAGACAAGCATGTGTAAAGGAAGGAAGAGGGAAGGGCCAGAGCAAGTCAGCACAGAGTAGAGGAAGCCCTATCAGCATTTTAACAACATTTTTGAGCATCCAGAAATACTTTCTTTTGCTGTTTATATATGTACTTATGCTAGTTTTAGGATATTGTCCTCCAATGTAGTTTTTGCATTATGTTTACTTTTTGGGGTTTGCTTTGTTTTTATTGCTTTTTGAGTGGTTGGTTGGTGTTTTTTCCTTTTTGTTTTGTTATTTTAGTAGTGTAATTGGATGCTGGACAACTGGACATATAAAAAGAAGCAGGAGTGTTGAAGAAAGAAAGAAGACATAGAGGGACATAGAGGATGAGGAGAGGGTGGAGTCAAGGATAAGAAGCTAAGCACTGTGGCCTGTTTAAGTAAAATCAGAGGTTGGCTAATGAGGTGAATCAAAAGGCAATACAGAGGAACTGAATAATTGCAGTGGTAATAGCATGCCTTTCCAAGTGAGTAAAAGCTGTAATTAGCTCTGAATTTAGCTGAAATAAAAAGAACAGGTATAGATTCACGTGAAGATAGAAACAGAAGCCCATTTTGTTCTCATATTTGTGAGGGATGGTAGAACCTTAACCAGGAAGGTGAAACAGAAGTTACTATTGCTGTATATCTCTGAATATATTCTTACTTTTGTCTTCCTCTGAGCTGCTTTTTAATTTTTTAGTATAAGAAAAAGAGTGGGTTTTTTTACCAATAATGCATGCTTAATCAAATGAATTAATTAAAGTCCTAAAGGAAGACATTAATAAACTAGTTGAGTTAGTCCTGTTGCTCACTTCCTCAGTCTTAATCACATTTCTCACAAACCTATAGATATTCATCGATTATTCATCCTTTTATGAAAGGACTTGGAAATACCAGCTATCATCTAAAACACAAGATAAATATGCCTGCTGTCCAGAGTTACTTGACATCCAAATTGTTGGACTTCTAATTGCATTTCTTCTTGTGTTCAGTGGTAAAGAATCGTAAACATTTTGGTGAGGAAACCTTTTCTTCTGCAAGTAATTGTTGTGCAGAGGTTTCTTCAGCTACTTTTCTCTGCCATTTATTTCTGGGTAGACTGCTCAGACCAGGGTGCCCTTCTTCTTTTGTTGCAAAGTAGTTAATGATATTTCTAAATACAATGTGAATTAAAATATGAATAAATCTGTTCCTCATTGCTGGTGTAGTAGGACAAGGACAGTATAGGTAATGTTTTCATAGACATTCATCTTCTTGACCCATTTTTATCCTCAGTGTATGTTTTTTTTTATATATATGTATATTTATTTTTTTGTTGTTTAAAAAAATATGGATAGCTCCTGAGCTTCATTGAGACAAGGTGAGTGGATGGAGTGTTTAGAGTGGAGAAGACTGAAGTATGCTCAATGTCAGGACAGGTAAAATAGAAGATGTGATACTAAATATCTCATATGGAGAGACAGGTGATTTAATAGAAAATTATTTGCAGGTTTGCCATAATGAGAGAGGAGTTACATCTCATATCTGCTTCAGAGTAGGTGTTTGCTTGTTGATAACTCCAGAATAGTTAATCAAATGCTAAAATCCATTAATCTTCTTCCTTCTGCCCCGTCATAATACTGACTAATGATCTTGTCAGGAGTTTGCAGCTAAGTTCACAGAAGTTTTATTGATGAGGATTGAAGGGTGTCCAGTAACAGTCATATTACATTGGCTTACAAGGCAAAGTTAGAAGACGGCAGCTCTCCACAGTCCATTATCCTGTCGTGCTGGAGACAAGGAAGCTAACAAGGCCAGCAAGAATTTAGCAGTACTTTCTTAACACTAGTACTTTCAAACAACTTACTGGTAAAGACACTGCATCCTCTGCTGGGCTTCAGCCATTTGGTTGTCTCTTCAAAGTCTTCAAAGTTTGTTGTGTCAGTAAATTTTGTATTAAGTCCTTAGGTCTTTCATTGTCTGTTGTAGTAAACAGTGGCTCATTTTTCCTGTGGTGCTCATCATTGTGTATGTGTACATATATATACCTGTCCTCATGAGCTGTTCCAGTAATTAGACCTTATTTGTTCCTTTCTCTGAACACTTCTCTTTCAACTGCATCTTTTCAGTTTTAAAACTGCCTAGGTAGGTACTGCAGCTTATGTAGCTTTTCAATGGTGTGCTTTTTTTCTCCTGTTTTGTTCTCTGTTCTTTTCTTTGTATCATTCTGCTTCCAGTTCTGACAGCTACTGAGCCCTGGCTTGATGTTTCCTGTGAAACATTTCTGGTTTGATTTCCAGATCTCTCTCTGAGATGATAATAGCTAATTTAGAGTACATTCCTGTATATCTATAACTAGAGCTATTTTTTTTTCCGTGTGCATTACTTTGTTTTTATTGACATTGGATTTCAGCTGCCAGTTTATCATCTGATTTCACAGCAGTATAAGATCTCTTTGCAGCTTTCACAATTTTCTTTCTACCACTCAGAATAATGTATTGACATCAGCATATACACCTCACAGTTCCAGCTCAGTAAAAGCTGCAGCATCACAGTTTCCTGGTTTTGGACCTTCTGATTCCTGTTCATCCGTATTTTGTGTTGTTCATTATCAAACTAACACTAAACTAGTTTTATAATTTTGCAATTTTCTCCAAGTAAAACTAATAGACTTCAGGCAGTCCTTGGCTTTTTTTTTTTTTAAATTTACTCTTTCTGATCCCCATGCCCCTTTGTAGGGATGCAAAAAGCAGAGAGAACATGCCTATGATAAGAACATATAACATAAAGAAATAATATCACTCACTGTTGTTTGAAAAAGGAAATTTCTGTTGGGTTGGGAATTGTCAGGATATCAGGTTTTTTTCCCAGTCTTATGTCAGTAGTCAATTGCTTTTGGAAAATTTTTTTTTATTGTGGAATAATCAGTTGACTTTGCCGACCAGCACTTAACCTGATTGCTTTCCACATTATGATTTTTTAAAATTTTTCCTTGGCATCTTTTTTTTCCGTAATGAAAGCTTTAATTTATTGCAAGCTGAAAACTTGTTATGACTATTGAGTGGTCAGAAATGTAAATGAGGCTTCCTTTTGCATCTAGTATTAGTTCATGCAAATTCACAAAAGAATGTGCGCTGTCTGTTTGCAAGAATCCTTTATCCTTAATAAAAATACTATACCTGGCAATTTGTTAGTCACGACATGAGTCTTAGTTCAAACTCTTAGAAGTCAAGATTGTTTCTTTTCTCTTAGGTCAAAATACACTAAAACAGTAGGATATTTTACCATCAGCAAAGTTATAAATAATCTCACAATCTATTAAATGCCTTTGTAAAATAATTGACTGTAAATCTGAGCTTCTAGCCAAAATGACTTCTGACCTCATATCTCTAATATGGCATGTTGTCATGTTTAATACAAGCTGAAGAGAATAGTTATTTTGTCCGCTTATTTACTTTGGGTTTTCTGTGTGACACGTTAAAACAACTCTGTGGAGATCATCAGTACAGAAAATAAGCAAAGTTTTTGTGTTAGTCAAACATTAAAATACATTCTGTGATAAGAGATAGAAAAAAGGTTCAGTTTGGGAATTCATATTCTTAAAAAGTTGTCCTTCCTTGGCATCCTAAAACTTTTTTTTGTTTATTATTGATTATTTATTGTGGTTTTTTTTTAATCTAGACCAAAATCTATACCTTTTTGGCATCTGTATTGTAGAAGAATATTCTTTCTAGATGTGTAGGTGTTTCATTCTTCATTCTTACGGGATTTTTGTACTCTTTTTCCAGATGTTTAGGTGCTAAGTATGTTTGTTACTGAATTAGTGCTAGAACAATTTGGTTTAGTTTTGTTTGAAGCTTTGAAAGAGAATATAAAACCTATTACCTTTGAGATATCTTCATTCACTGCTGCTGATTAGCTAAGATTAATAGTATTTTAAATTGTAATTTAATTAGATCTATCAAATAATTCAAACAGGAAATTAGTTCATATGTATGCAGTTAATGGAATTGAATGTCAAGCTCATTATATGGCATTAAAATTTTACCACATTTAGGATAGCTTTAAGAAGAAATACTTGAAATAGTTGAGATTCACAGCACATATAGTGTCTCTGCCTTTAGGCATAGCCTAAGGCTCTGAACATTTTTAGCAAGTGGAACTCTATTAGAATCCATTTTCATAAATAAAAACAGAATTTAAGTTATTCTTCCCAGGGATTAGCTATCTGGGACTATTCAGGAATGTATTTATATTAGTGTTAATTTCCTTAGCATGCTAATTTGATTTTATTTCACATTTGTATGCTCAAGTACAAACTCCTCCAGGACCATCCCTATGTCAATCAGCACATGCAAATACTTTCTTTTGGTTCCATTTAAGCTATGCTTGGAAGAAATTTACTGAAGTAGATCTATGAAGTATTTCCAAGGGATTTCATTTCTCAACAGTTAGCTTTACGTTTGCTATCCATATTAACAAAGTAACGTAATCACATATCCCTATAAGCTTATCTTAAGTTTACATATTAAGTTAGAAAATATGAGTCTCTTAAGGCATTATTAGAATAGCTTACATTTTATAGCAGATAAGAAATACTAGTCCTATGAATTCTCTTCCAACTATTGTGTCCTGGTAGAAATCCCTTCACAATCCCATTTTTCCAGCAGTGAGGATGATTTGTACAGAATCCAGTTAAGTTTCTGCCTGAACATTAGTCTGGATCTTAAGCATTTTTTTTTTCTCTAGTGGATATATTTATTTTGTCTTTCTTGGTTTTTTAGGTGACTAGTGGTATTTCTAGGTCTTCATTAGAGGACTATGAATAGATGATGAATGTCTGTTGAGGGACATACAAGAAAAGCAGTAAAGGTGGAGAAAGTAACTTTTGCAAAAGCTAGTAGTTAAATTATGGTCTTCAAAAAGCATGCAGTAAGTCACATATATGCACCAGGCTTGTTCTTTCTAGAGTGTTTGTGTAAGCATTCCTCAGATGCATATGAGCTCAGTGAGTATGCAAATAAGAAATGGACTGATGAAGTATTAGAATTAAAAGTATGATGTGAACACCAGTATTTTGTTTCTGTGAATTGCAAAATATATGGATTTAGAGGCATGATCAAAAGGACTGGTAGTGAAGCTGTTTTTCAAGATTTTCTTCAGTATTTCAGAGTGCAATAACTTTTAGTACTTCTTGTTTTGCTACTACACTTTACGTAAATTTTCCAAAGACCATGTTTGCTACATACCAGTCCCCTGTGTAGTTAGTTTTCTTCAGGAGTTGGTGGCATGCCTGTTTCTCTGGCTTCTGTTCCACCCTTGTGCCCGAGACAAGACCGATGTTCTGCATGGTGTCCTCTGAGCGTTCAGATAATCCAGTCATCCACAGAGTGAACTCCTGTGTGTGTGATGTTGAAGGTCAGTCAGAACTATCTTGTAGTTTTCTAAAATTATGACAAAAACCACTGCAGTTTCTTCTGTGCTGTAATGTATTATGTTTTCATGACACATTCTTGTCTTCTCTTTGGTAAAATTTCACCTGAAGATTGACAGTCAGCACTTCAGGCAGTGGTACAGCAGAGTTTCCTCCAAATTAATTCTTTATTTCTCACATACTTTATGGCCTGGAAAGTATCCTCAAACTAAATTATTACATTTAAGTTTTGTAGTGAAGCAAGGAAAACCTTTATTTAAAATATATTTTTAGTTCAGGGAGGAAAAACGAAGTCCCATCTCCACATTATGTTTAAAAATTCATAAATAGATTTTAAAGATTTCACTAGTTTAATTTCCTTCAAAGATCCTGTAACTTTTTCAGAATCAAAAGACTGGACAACAAATGTCTTCATCAGTAGAAGTCCAGTTCTGCCCAGAATTTTTGTTACAGGAAACCTTTGTCTGAAGGAGTTAATGACATTTATTCATAAAATGAAAACATTGTTTTCGGTAATGCATCTATCAGTTCTGTCACTTGAAGAAGACTTACAGCTGGAATGCTGGCTTGGAAATATTATTCTGTTTCTATAAGATAATAATCTTTGATCTTTGAAAATAATGAATGATGACATTACTGTGCAGTGTCTCCCTAAGTATATGATAAGCTTTCCTTATGGACTGTAACCTTGTCACAAAAAAAAATCAAAGTCAGGACAGATCCTGTACTCCAGCAAAGCATCCTTTTTAGGGATGCATGTAATTAAGAGATCCTTATGAGCAAATCCAATTGCCTGTGCAGTAGGATGCATAAATCTTTTCTTAAACCTATGGACTCTAAAATTCATATGTAGGAATACTGGGGACTTGTTTTCTAGTCATCACTTTTTAAAGTAATTCCTGAAATTTTTTGGTCTCTGGTTCAAATATCAGACTGGTGATTATTGACCATATTCTACAAGTTCACTTATTTCCATTATATGGAAAAACTAGGCTAAAAAATGCTATTATAAATTCTAAATAATGCAAAAATTGTAATATTTAAAGATTTGAGGCTTCTGGTAAATTTTGCTGAGTTTGTAGGACTTTGCTGATTGAAGAGGCACCTGTAGTGTTTTTTATATGAAGATGAATTGTATGTTCTTTGAAGATTGGTAAGATCTGTATGGCTGTCAGCTGCAGGAATGTTATCATTTTCCCTTGAATCCCAACACAGAGTAAGTGTCTCAGATTGTGATTTGTGAATAGTATTGATTACTGCAATCCCATTACTGTGTTTAATTGTTTGTGAGGTCATAACAATCTCTCAGTAAATTATGAGGATTAATCAGTCAAAATGAACCAGAGCTCTTAGTCTATAAAGTAATACTAGCTTAATTTTAAAAGCTACAGTTACTTTAATGTTTTTTTATATTTTACCTTTCTTTTACAGATTTAACATTTGTGATTGTTTCCGTAACAAATTAATTATGGTTTGCTCCACGTTGCATGATGAAGTGTAACAAAGAACTAAGCTTAACACCCTAATAGAGGACAATCACATATAATTGTTTCTGTGGGTACAGTAGCTGTATTTGCCAACTTTGTGGTCGAGTCCTTCACACACAAATTATATCTGTACATGTGCAGCACTTACAGCCTTTATTCATGCTGCTACATTATGCTTTAGAATTCAAGATTTTAGGATTTGACAGTTTATAGGACATGAGAGTACAGAGCATAATAACTCCTTTTGATTAGTAACTTTCAGCAGTTAAGATGACAGTAGTTGACAACGTTCTGCTGGGGTTACCAGTACTGGTATTACAATGCTGGAACAAAATATTTGACAACAGCAGATACCTCACTTGTGGAGCAGGAGGTGGAATGATCAGCAACTCAAAACACTTGGCAGGAGTCATATATTACATTTTCATTTCTCTAAAGAGTTATTTAAACAGGAGTGAAGGAATATGAACTATGTCTAGCAAATCTCAGTGTCAGTGTAGAAGAACACCTACTTGCAGTTAGTAATGTATACAGCACTGGTGCTCAGCACTGCCATAGCATGTGCTCTGTGTGCACAGTTTGGGTTTGTTATCCAAAAAACAGTAGGTGTGTTTCATGTCGTGCCATACTGTTTCAGCTCCTTAATGTCTAAATGGAGTATCAACACTTAGTGTATGTTAGAAAACGGGTGGCAGCAAGGGCAAGGATTTTTTGTGGTCACAGCTAGTCACGAGTGATTAAAAATATCTCAGATTTTAATGCTGTATTTTGTTAGGTGGCATAGGGACAATTCTGTTTGTCAACTGAGTCACTGCATAGATTGAAATGTCACTCTGAAACTTCACCGATTTTCAGAAATATTGCTTGGGTTAAGAAGAAATCAGGGGAGTCTGGGGGCAGGGGAAAGCTAAGTTGCAGTAAATGCAGCAAAGTCCCCTTGTGCAACACGCTGCTGCCCTTCCTGGCATTGCCCAGACTAGCACATAACTCACCTCTTGCCCACCTTGAACACACTAGAGTGCACCCTGCTGCTTCTTCTACTGCAGACCATAATACCAACACAGGCAGCAAGGCAGCTGAAACCATTTAATCAAATACATCTCATCTAACCTTTGCCAGAGGTGCTTCATAAACAGAATAGAATTGGGAAGAACAAGAAGAATGGCAAAATCCTATTTAAACAATTTATTTCTGAAGTCTGCAGCAATGTTATTATTTTTACACACCACTGATGGCATTAGCTACAAGGGATGAATGTAAAAATTGCTGTGCTTGTAAATGAGAGTAGGATTACTATAGATTGCGTGAGAAAACAGCAATTTCATTGGACTTGTACAGCGCTATCTTTACTCATTTTAATATTAATTCTATTTAGTGTAATGCTTATGCCTGACATCTGCATTTTGTGATTGAAAACTAAAATATCTGAACAATTTTCTAACATAATATGTTACTGATAATATAATAGATATTCAGAGGCATCGTCAGATACAAAACTCAAAGTAGGAATTCCTGTTATAAGAATCAAAAAATATTTCCTTCCATGTCCAATATAAGGTAAGTATAAGGTAATTTTCATCCATTGTACTTATGAGAAAACAAATGAGCTTTTATATATATATATATATCAAGCTACAATGAAACATTTATTATTCATGGTTTTTTCACATATTGCCCAATGAAGCAACTACATATACCATAACACCACTGGTTTCCTAACTAGATTATTACAGACAAGTTGCAGAGAGAAAGGTTTTATTACTTTAATTTATCTTGAATTTCGTATTTCCAAAAAGGAATGAAATAGCCCCTTTGCATAATTGTAGTAATATGTTCTCCATGGAATCACATTCCATGTTGCGAACAGAAGTTCAGTATTGGATTAAATAATTGTAATATCCTCATAGATGGGTGGTTAACTCAGACTGAGGTGAAAGTATGCATTTAAGTATTATCAGCTTCAGCAAATCAGGCTGAACCAGGCTAAACCTTAATCAGCTTTTTGTTTTATGACTTCTTGTATGTGGAAACAGTTTTTCCTGAAGAGCCTAATAATTTATGATCAGCTTGAGTAATTTCAAAGAAGTAAAGCTAGAAAAAAAATGGACAAGACAAGGCAAAAAAATCGCATAGTAAATCCCCTTGCTAATGAAAGTCTCAGAAATCACTTCCTTTTAAAAGCTTTTCTGCGGTATCTGCAATGTGAAAATAGCTACTATGGAAACTTTCTACATTTAGTTGTCTAAATTTCTCTGCCAGGGAAGGGCTGTAGCCCACTGAGAATCACTACAGAGCTCTAGGATTGAAGGATCTGAGGCCTCAGATATTCCCTCTTCAGTCCTGCTGGTACAAGAGAAAAGCTTAGGTGGGAGCAGATGAGTCTTGGTGGATAACATCTAGTTCAACAGCTTGTGTCAACAACAGGGTTTTTTGGCTTTTATGGCCATGAGATTCACTCTGAGCACTGGGAACTCCAGGGTAGAGGCAGGATCCACCTGAGAAAGTGGGGCAAGAACATCCTTGTCAACAGTAAACATCCTTGTCAACATCCTTGTCAACATCCTTGTCAACAGTCTGGCCAACATGGTAACAAGATTCTTCTAAACCAGGAGTTTGGGAGAGAAGTGAAGAAGTGGAGATTGAGAGTAGAAAGCAAATGCTTCTGAGTTATGTGAAGTAGAGAGACCTCAGAAATTACAAAAAAATAGCAAATGGATGCCTGTCTCAGGTAAATGTACAGAAAGACATGCAACCTGGTAAACAGGCAGGAGGAACCAGAGCACCAGGTGTGGTCACAAAACACAGCTGTGTGGGCAGTCTTGTTAACACCTTTATTAATTATCTGGAGGAGCCAATAGCCAAGTTTGCAGATGCCACCAAATTGAGAGGATCAGTGGTAGAATCATAGAATCATTTAGGTTGGAAAAGACCTCGAAGATCATCAAGTCCAGCCATTAACTTAACACTGCCAAATTCACCACTAAACCACTTCCTTAACTGCCACATCTACATGTCTTTTAAATACCTCCAGGGATGGTGACTCCACCACTTCCCTGGGCAGCCTCTTTCAATTCTTGGCAACCCTTTTGGTGAAGTAATTTTACCTAGTATCCACTCTAAAGATGCCCTGATGCAACCTGAGGACATTTCCTTTTATCCTGTTGCTTTTTACCTGAATGAAATAATCCACACCAGTTTGAACACTGTTAAAAACTAAACTTGCATTAAAAATTTTAAGTGACATTCTGAATAAGAATTTTTCTGTCCTATATCATTTTATCCTATGAGGAAAGGGAAAGTAAAGTCTGGGGTAATCTATTTAGAGCATTTTAAGATAGTTTTTCTTTTTTTTTCTGTTAATACACATTAATGTATTTGTAATGCACAAGTATGAAAACAGATTTTTAAACTCTGATTATTGCATAGCTAAGTGACAAATCTTCTTTTGCTTTTAAATCTGAACCCTGGAGTTCAGAAAATGAAAGGAATAATATGGATATTTTTATTTTGAATGGATATAATTGTGGTAGGTTGAGCCTGAGCTGATGGACAGCTCGTTTGACCAGTGGCTCTTTTCGGAATTTCCATATTTAAAGCCTGGAGGAGACAGGAAGTCCCCTGTCTCTTTTGGTTTTGCCATTCCTGCGGGAGAGGGGAGGAGATGGGGGCTGAAGCTGCTTTTCCCGGAGCGGCCTCGGCCTTCCCCCCCCCACCACCAGGTGCCGGGGCACGGCCCCTGGGATGCCGGCATGCCGGCGGGAGGATCCCTCAGAGCTCGGCAGCTGAGGAACAACTATAATCGCTGCAAGTAGCTGCAAACATCCAGCAGAGGCTTCTGAGGACTGCC
>VZTH01006996.1:158322-296636 GCA_013397815.1 Aleadryas rufinucha | reverse complement strand
GTGGGAGTAAAAAGAGGGATTTTGCTTTGATTTCTTATTATTTTCTTTTCTCTTTTAATTCTGTTAATAAACCTTTTCATATTCTTTAAGTTTTGAGCCTGTTTTGCATTCCTCCAAATCGCCTATCTCACAAAAGATAAAGAGGTGAACTGAAACCACTACAAATTGCAACATATTTTTCAGGTTTTTGTGATTATTATTTTTTTATTTCCCCATTAAGTAGCCTGTAGATCTGAGGAAAATATCCTATGTGTGTATATAAATAAGGCATTAAAGTTCACAGACATTGAATTACATAAGAATGTATCTTAAGTAGTAGTAAGTTATTTTAATGTTATTTTTAAAAAAGTAATGAGTATAATAAAGAAATTTAGAAATAGAAATGTTACTTCTCATCTTGTTTTTCATCTACATGCAATTCCATATTTGAAATTTTTTTGTGATTTAACTCAATGAAATTTACTGTGACTTCAGTGGATTAAAGCTATAGACATCTTTGAAATTATTTGTTAGTAATGAGATTATACCAGTCAAGCCATAGCTTTGATGGGAACACTTCAGAAATGAACACATTGATGGTACTTACATTATACTAACATTTTCTTCTGGAAAAAATGCCGTAATGAATGTAGTCATGTGTAAAAGGTTACAGAGGCCTGACACAAAAAAACTGTGTCATTTGTTAAAACAAATTGCCATAGAATTTAAAAATAATAATTACTGATAATCAGGTTATTACCCAAGAAATATCCTTGCTATATCCTGCAGAAAGGTTTTAGGAACACAGTAATGCTTAATACAAAACCATTGTAACCATTCCATTATAGGAATTAGGTAGGATAGCAGATCCAAAAATAAAAAACCGGTCTGTTTTCTGTCACTTCTTTCTTTCCAGTTTACCTCCTGGGTTTTAACAAAACGTTCCTCAGAAAACTCTCATTCTTTCAAGTTCCTCAGCATCTTCATCAGAGCAATTATACCATAGAACATGACTTCTCACTAGTAGCCATGTAATGCATTTCTCACAAGGTGAGAAGCTTATTTAAATGCAGGAGTAAAACCATATTTTCCTCTCTTCTTAACCTCACATTTTGAGTCCATTTTCAGGTCATAAGAAAAATTAGTCTGTTTGTCTCTTTTGTGGACAGTAGTCCACATCATAAAACATCGTGAATTATTCAGTTAAACTGGCAGGCTTTTGGCAAGACTGTCTAAATCCCAGCCAGCAGACAAGCTGATTTACTTCATGGTGCATTCTGGACACCTGTGGAATTATGATATTAAGTGTACTGAAAAAGCTTATCCTTTCTTATACTCAGAATAGAATATGTATAAATAAAAGATTCTGTGTCCAATATTCATAGTTTTTTAACCTTCATTAAAATTAAATTGATAAGTTCCACCTCCTACTTCATATTTAAGATCATGGAGCAACAAAGTTTATTTGAAACCTGTGTGAGATTTCCCGTTTTAATTATTATCTGTAATGAATTATTTCTACAGATTATCAACTAAAAGAACATAAAAATCTTAAGCATACCTCAAAAGAGAGAGTTTTCTTAGTGAAGCAGTTAACTGTCTTGTTTGTTTCCCGTCTTCAGTTTGTCTTCACCCTGTCTTGCTGAAAGACACTGACTTCATCTGTCTGTATAAGAGATGTAGTTGTAAAAGGTTTTGATCAAATCACCACTCTACATGTTACAGTTAAGAAGGGATGAAAGGAAACACTGAAGTCCATAAAAGCATTAGAACAATCATTTGGACACAAGAACATGTTTCTATGTAAATCCCAAAGAGCTTTCCTCTTTTAAGATGTCACATTTAAGCCTTAGAATAGTATGTACAATTGATGAAATGTTTATAATATTTCTATTTCTGTGGCCTATTCCAAAGTTGAGAAGTAAGACAGAATAAAGAAATTAAAAGTAAAACAAAGCAAGGTCTGACTGGTGAGGCAGATAGTACCTGAGACAGAGCTATCCCTATAAAGTAGAGTTGTCAGAGCACGTGTACTCTGAACAATCTAGAGTTCTATGGATGACATTTTTTAAGTGTCCAAAAGCATTTCTATCACTATTATTGTTAAGTACTGCATTTAATAATATACTAATTCTTTTTTTCTGGCTAACTTGCAGAAAACTTGCTACCAAGATGATTAGAGATGTAAGCATGACTTATGAATTTTTTGCCTTCCTTTTCTTTTCCCTGTCAGATGTTATCCATAATTGGAAAACTGCTAAATACTTATGGAATCCAAATTTATTAGATCTCTTCAGAGAAGTTCTAGGTTAAAATGGATTTAACTCAACAAACAGAATACAATTAACAAGGTGACTTATAGTTAAAATAAACCATGCAATATTATGTAGGGGGTATAAAAAACTAAAGGAGCTGTTATGATAATTGTTCACTGGATGACAAGGCACTGCTGCCACCATTCTCCATAGGGCTGGCCTTAAAAGAATGAGGAGATCAGAGAGTCCAGAAAACAGATGGCTGGCTGTTGCACACACAGGCTCTAGAGAGGTGGGCATATATGGATTACCTGCAACGTCTGCTCACCAACTTTAGACCTATCAGATAGGTACAACATATTGTGTGCCAGAAAGAGGATATTTTATGAAATGCAGTTAGTAGTAGCATCTTGAACAATAGATATATATGTTGTATAAATTCAGTGTAAATTTAATGTTTTTATTATCCCAAAGTAACATATATGGTAGACTGTGTCCAGTTGAATGCAAAGTTGTGGGAGAAGACTTTCATGCCTCCCCCCATTATTTACATTTCTTCATAAGGTCTGCATTGGCTTTAATTTTGCCATTTTTGTTAAACCCACAAAAAAAAGGAGTCAGTGTAAGTGTCCTCTCTTTCATACATAACTAACAAATATGATGCTCATCTAGAACAGTCACAGCCTGAATCAGTCATAAGCCTGTAAATTGTGTGACCTTCACTCTTTCTGAGACACAAATAACTGCCAGCACTGAGTTCAGGTACACAGGAAGCCATTTAGCTGTGTCAGTGTGGGTTTAATTTATCCAAAATATCAACATCAGGATCTTTGTTCTTAGGGTTGCCTCTAAATACCCTGCACAGCTGGGATGGAACATTGCATCCCACAGCATGGCCTTTGAAATAATTCCTCTAGTTTAGTAGTTGCTTGTGATTTTGTATGTCCAGTTTGAGGAACTCTGAACGAAGCTTAACTTCCAAAATGTCTTGAGTATTAGCTGTGTGAAGTGTATGACCAGTGTTAGAAGTTAAGGATCTGACAGCTGACTAGAGCAAGGTTCACATTCTGAAACTGTCATTTTATTTTTGCATCTACATAATTAAGCGTTGCACTACCCTGGTAACATTGATTCAGGCACTGCAAAATACACAGGAGTTGTAAGTCTATATCTTAAGAAAGTCATTATCTAAAAGCACATGAGTTCTAAACCAAGGAATTTATTTCATTTTAATCTTTTTCCCCCACACAATAAGGAATACACCTGGCTGAAGTCCTTAGATGAATTGCAGCATGTACGTCTTTCTGTTAAACTGCACCAATGCTCAACTATTCTGTTAGACCTGGAATAAGTATGAAGCAGAAATGTTCTTCATGGAGTCTAGGACTTCACTTTCAAAGCATTTTAGTTTCAAAAGGTGTTATAGTCCTTTTTTGTATTTTTAATGAAATACCAAGTTAGTAATTAACTATTTGTATATCACATTAGAGGACACAAGTTCCACAGTAGGAAATAGCAAAGGACACATTTTCAGTTAATCAAATCCTGTTGTTTTTGTGTGTCCTCCTTACTAAGAAAACTCATCTGTGCAAACTTTCTCTTTTTCCTTTATATTGTGAAAATTTGTGTTGATCAAAAGTGCTTGGAAACAGATGAATACTGCATACAACATGGATGTGATCCCCTAAGCAAATTTGTGATCGTCCATGCATAATATTTTCAAGCCTTATTTTGGATCTGTCTCTCTGTCTTGCCCTTGACAGATCTGGTGCACACCTCAGATTTCATTTGCTTCATTTTTGTTTTGGGTCTTCAAATTAGGAGGATCATTAAACACTGTTTCTTAATGCTCAGGTTATTTACCAAGGCTGATCATAGTCTGCTCTTGGAAATTAAACAATTTCACATCACCAAAGAGTCATTTTCCTAGTTTTGCTAACAGGAAGTGGTTTGCATTTTTGGTTTTTTGTTGGTTTGGTTTGGTTTGGTTTTTTCCCTAATTTTAAAATATATATATTTTTAAATTAAACTTCTCATGTTAACAGTATTGGGTCCTGAAGTGTGAACAGCAAGAAAAAGATAATCCAAAAATGCCAGCATGGAGGAGAGTTGAAAATTATCATCATATAATTCTAAAAAGCTGCTATAATCACTAAATAAATGTGTATCATTGGCTGATGATAACCATATGTGTTGGTACATGTTGGCATGTAAATCTGTACAACTGATAAAAATATTTTAACAGGAAATGTTTGTAAAATGGCTTGAGAGTCTAGGGCACAAATTGAATATTTGCTAACAAAACATGATTACTGATAATGCCTTTTCTAGATAGTTTTCCTGTTCAAATATTTTTTTCTCCCAATCTTTGCAACAAATAAACTTTCAAAGCAGAGAGAGAGAGGAACAAACTTAAATGTGAGAGTTCGGTTTAAGCAATGTTGAGATGCAACAAACTTCATCTGTTTTACTTAGTTCTCTGTATTTTGACTGCACTGTTATATCAAAAGTCTGTCATAGAGGAAGAAAAATTTTCAAGTTTTTCTATTTTATGAGGGATTTGGTAAGAAATAGTCTCAGAGATTTTGGGGATATTATTTAGACTTGGATTTATCATATGTATAGAAAATTTATTCAAAATAATTCAAAGTATTCTTCTGTTTTAGAATTTGTCTTTCCAAACTGCTGACTCCTTTATCCCTTGAATTCATAAAGTTGTAAGTGTGAAAGATGAAGCTGGTTTAAAAACAGAGAAGTCAGATCTAAGTTCACAAATACTGTTTCATATCCGACCATTTCTGCCACATGAACAGATGCATCTCAAGGTTTTAGTTTTTGGTTTCAGTCAGTCAACGTATAAAATGCAGGCTTTTATAAATTACCTTAAGGTTATGATGGGAAAAAACAGCACAGGTTCTTTGTAATGTTCTTTAGCAACATTTGGATATTTTATGACTGAAAATCCCTGCTCTGCAACAGACCTAACAAAATATTTTCCAATCAGGTTCTCTTTCAATAAAACAGTTTCTCTCAGCATTTAATTTCTTCACTATAATAGCTTGTTTCTCCACATTTTGACAAAATAGAAGGAAGACATGAACTCATTTATCTTTTTGAAATCTCAAATATATTTCTGAGATTCTTCTGGAGCCCCATTCACTATTTTTCAGGTTTCTTATGTGAACTTTTTAGTGCTTGCCTTGAGCATACTCTAAATAGATTATAGCAAAAATTAATAAATAGCAATAATCAATGTGACAGTAAGGAAAAAATAAAGCAAAATTCCCAGCGATTTACTGGGTGAAATGGAACTTTCTGGTCTTCGTCTTCATGCACATAATGAGGTGGTCAACAACATCTGAAGCAATTATAGATCAGGACAAGATATTATAGGAGTGTATTTAAAACAAAGAGTTTTCTAAACATTAATTAACATTCAAATATTTTGACTGGTAAGCAAGCATTAATTAATAGCAGCTCCACTTTTAACAGTTATATTTACAATACTAAGCTGAAGCAAAGTACAGATGAAAAAAAAATCTTTTTCTAGAATGCTTCTCCTTTATGAAGGGGGCTTTTTTCCCTTGACCTTTTGGGTTTTTTCTCCTTTTTTTCTTTCCTGTCTGTTACCGGGTTGTTTGTAGTTCCAGGAAATCCTCGTATAGCCTTACAGTTTTTATTCACACTAATTAATGGATCTTTGTAGTGTATGTTTGCTTTTTTCTCATGGATTACATACAGCAGTGAATGGGGTAGTTACAACCTCTTGTAACAAATTGCATCACTATTTTCAAACTCAGGTTACGGGAAACGTATCTGGTTTATATTTTGAAAATCTTATTTTACATTATATTATTGTATATTATACATTATATTATTGTATATTAAATAGTATTTAAATGAGAATGTTTGCATTTATTTTAGTTTTAAAATAAATTCTGGTACTGAGAAGTACAAGAATACAACTTAGATACGGTAGTATTGTTTAGAAAGGCCTCTACTCATCCTTGAACTTCTTGATGTACTTTCATATCCTTCTACAATTACAGTAGGCAATATTTTGAGATAAAGTATTTGCAATTGCCCAACTATCACCATTCACGCACTATTGCAGAATTTATCTAGTATTACAGAATTTATCTAATATTACAGATAGTCTGTCTTATCATTTAGTCAACTTTAAACAATTTCTTTGTGTAATCTGGTTTGTAAGGCAGTCTTGGTACATTCATGAAAATGCAGAGTGCCTAAGAGAAAATGAAAATGGACCATGTAGGCAATATCCATCCTATATCTCATTGGCGTGCTCTGAAAAGTAAGAGATACTGTTCTTAAGATATATCACAGTTAAAGTATTGTTTTCACAATACAATTATAACCACTGTCTCATAACATCCAATGAAAACACATATCCTGTAAATCTTCTCATTTCTGTTACCTGTATGTACTTGCTAAGGCAGCTGCAAAGTTCTTTTGGTTGAATCTTAGATATCCAAAATAGCATTCACACTAACTCACACAAATTTATCCCATTCACTGTAGTACTTTAGCTCTCAAATACTCCTTTAATTTGATGGCTTTATATATTAACTATTTAATTTTGACACTTTTATTCTTTGACTTTTTAAGTTTTTTTTCATGTACAGAACGTGGTATTTGTTGCATGTATTTGGGCTACTGCTCACTGCTTTAGTTTTTACCTTAACTACTGACACAAAACTCATAATTTAAAGGATTAAAACCAAAAGTTTGTGCACTAAAACTTATATCATTACATTGTGCAAATCAGTGATGACTGTAAATTCCTTACTTCTCCAATAATTGTTTTACATTCTCTAATATGAGCTTAAACTGTTGTCATGTTGCATACTTATAAAACTTCATTTTTTTTCAAAGATTTTCCAGTCCTTTTATAGGTCTTTGTTTTACAGATCTGTGTTTTGCTGCCATATGAGACTGAACTTAGCATGTGATTGTATCAGCTCATTTGACATTATTTTAGGAACAGTGGTCTCACATGTTTGGGAAAATTATAGTTCTATTTTCCGTAGTTTGTGTAAATGTGTCAAAAAGGAAAGAAACATTGCAATTTGCTTCTGTCAAGGTTTTTTTTTTCTCCTTTTTTTATTTAAAGTAAGTTATCTCAATTTTTATGTCAAAGCTGCCACATCTCTCCTATTTAGTGGCACATCCAACAACATGCTGGAGAGGAAATGAGGTTATTTACTCTCCAGTGTCCAAAGGTCCCTTGGCTTGAGAAGAATTACAGGGCAGGGTTCAGAGTATTAGGTGACCTGTGAGGCAGGAAATATTCAGGGTTTTTCATTTTGATTAGGTCACCTCATTCTATTTTTTTTCTTTTTTTTTTGTCTTTTCTTGCTAAGTGTTCAAAATATGCCCAGCATTGCTGTGTTTGCAACTGTTTTTCTAAGCTAATTTTAGTCTCAAAAGTATAAATCTTTCCAACAAGGCTATACTGCCAAATGGATGTCAGGCATGGTTGGATTTTAGGGGATTTGTTTCTTTATTTTGAGTATACAATAGGCTATGTGTATCATACACACATCTTTTAGTTGTCTGCCACAAAGATGGGTCTTTGTTTTGATTGTTTCTAACTTTATTTAACTTTCTGGTTTTGGACTGAAATATTTCATTACGGCTGCTTGCTTGAGGCTAAATATGGTTCATCTGTTTCCAAGAAAGAGACTGGGGAAAGAATTCATTCTTCTCTGTTAAGCATGAACCCAGGAATGGGTAGGAAAGGGAAGAAACTGGTAGAAGCCAATTGAGAGATGATGGGAACTAAGCAAAAAGGAGCTACAGTGAAGAGCTAGAAATTAATAAACAGTTTGGAATGATGTCAGTGGAAGACAGACATCACTGGATGGACTCAGTGATCCCTGTGACTCCCTTCCAACTCAGCATAGTCTGTGATTCTGTGATTTTCTGATATGGACTTGATTTGGAGAAAACAGGTAGAAGGATGACCCCATATAAATATATGATTTCCAAAATTTACTGTTCTTTCTTTGTTAGTAAACATCAGTGAAACCCTTTGGACAATTTCTTGTCTGCATCCAACTCCTCTGTCCATCTTCCATCTCTGTGTCCTGCTGGCTCTATAGCAGGGATCTTTATAATAAGTAAAATGGGCCCAGAGCACCAGCTTGAGCCTTGACCTGCACTCACCCAGCTCTCTTATCAGTGTGGTCTCTGACACATCAATGGTCTGGGCCAGCCAGTGCTCCTTGAGACAGTGCCTGAGGGAGTAAATGCCAGAGACCATTCCTGAAGAAGCAGTGTGAATAAGATGAAAGAAAGTTTGTCTCCCTCCACAGTTTTCCATTACTATCTCAACATGTTCTTGCCAACAAATACTCCCATGTGCTGCCATGTCTTATCCTAGAGTATGGCACAGAAGCAGTTATGTACTATGAAAAATACCGCCATTAGCAGCTGCAGTCCACTCTCCTATTATTTCAGACACTTCAAACCAGAAAATGAAACCAACCAACAAACAAACAAACAAAAAAAGCCCCCTGAACCAAACAATAACTTAGCTTTAAATCCCTGTGACTGCTTTATGGGGCTCAGAGATCTAAGAACATATCATCCAACTTCAGAACTAAGAAATGTACCCTGTGCCTATTTTATATCAATGATGATAGACAATACACGTTACTGGTACTGTTAATTCAAATGGTAGTCATCTTTGTGATAAAGATGCAAAATCTTCTTATCATTCTGTGTTCATATTGTTATTGAAGTCATGCAGGGGGATTTGTCATTTTTCTAGCTGCTAGCTTGCCTGCTGCCCCCCAAAAAGTAAAATTACTGATAAAGCCATACACTTGAAGAGCATGGTTTCCATTCAAGTCATGTCTCATGATGGGTTCAGGCTGCCCCCTTTCCCTCTGTAAGTACACATGGCATTTCTTTCAACCACCCAGGTATCTGTTTACCCAGCATTTGTTTGTTGTTATTTTCCAACTTTATTTGAAATCAGAGAAATAACTTTTGGGTTCAAATGTTAACAGCAGGGATGCTCAGTTAGCATTATTCTTCCCTATCATGTCTTTTGGGAGTCACATTGAAAACAAAAGGTGTTAGAAGAATATTATTAAGGTGGCAAAGTTGAGATGGAAAATTGAGACAGGGCTGTCTGTACGATTGGGTGGGCAAGGCTATACTTATATGAGCAGACACTATCAGGTAGTCAAAACAGATAGTGTTGTCAGAGCTCATTTGCTGGGCTGTTAAATCCTCAGTGGTGAATTAAAGAAGCAGAAGATCTACAGAACAGTTTGTTTCTTGAATTATATTCTGAAAAACTGAACTTCATTACTACCAGTACCAAAAATTCCTAAATCATTGTAGACAAGTCATTCTAGACTTTTCACAAATCATTCATTTGGGAATTCCTCATTTTCTTAAGGAACCTCAAATCTAAGGTTGTGCTACTTCTCGGTGTGTCAGCTTAACTTCACTGAGCTTTACCCTGACGTGAATTCTCTTAATCAGTGGAAAAGGTGGTGAACTCCAAAAGAAGCAGTACAAAATGGTAAATAACAGCAATCTGCACTTAGAAGTTATTGTAGGTTTCTGAGAGTTCTTCCCTCCTGCTGATTTCCGTTCAAAAGAAGGCTTTTCTTAACAATTTGTCTTTTCTCTTTACCAGGCTTTTTAATGCATCTCCTAATTGTTTATTATAGTTGTGACTCAGGTGTGCCTCTTTCCACTGAAATAGCTCAGCAACTTCTGTACTTCTCTGCTTTAAAATGCTATAAACAAAATGCCTTAGAGGCCAACCACTGTTCAGATGACTTAAAAACACAATCCTATTCTAGTGAAGCAAGTGAAAATTTCTGTACCTTCTTTTCTTTTTTTTCCTTTTTTTCCCTTTTTTTTCCTTCTTTTTTTTCTTTTAAGGGAAAAGCATGGCTCTGAAAATTTCTAAATTTGAGGATGATATCTTAGTCCAACTGAAATGACTTAATATTTTGGATTTTTTTAATGACGCTTGAAATTTTTTGTGGCATATGATGGTTTTCGTTTCTTCATCCATCAGAGCTTCTCAAAATAGTGGAATTCATCTGTTCACCTCATCAATATTATTGAATTGGCAGTCCACTGCTTTTATGTGCATATGACAAGTGTTCTATGATTAGCTGAAAAACAAAGCAGTGTTAAGAATACTGGGTATATTTGTAATTAAAACTTCTGAAATTCCTTTGAGTGTGATATGTATTTCATCTGTTCCAGCTACTGGTGTGGAATAAAGTTTTCTAAAACAACTGCTGAATTAGAATGTGAAAGATATTTCCTGTATTCTTTTGTGTTCTGATTGCAACTTGTTACCAAGTTACATGTGTTTATATATGATTATATATGTTTATATATGCTTTATCCAAAACAATGATGTCACCTGTAGGGAGTACCTGAAGAAATAAAAAATTCACATAAGGCAATATCCACCTGAGTGCATTATTAATAGAGATGGGCAGCGTCTTCCCTAAGCCTGAAAAACTCATTATAAAAATGTAGTTTTGGTGAGGAGTTTTTAACAGAGTATTTTCTGGAGACTTAAAATGTACTTTGAAGTGTCCTACATTTTAAAACACTACTGGATGCAGAAAGTGGTCATTCTGGACTTCTTTGCTATCTGGGTTTAATTTTTTGCAAGAGAGTCCTGTGCTATAAGCAGATTATTTTAATTATCAATCCCATTTTATCATTACTCTATCAGTAATTTTATCATATATTCAATAACTGCTACTATTGTCCAGTACTGGAAACTTTTTAGTTGAGCATATTCAGAAGAAGCAAAATAGGTTTCTTATGTGTGAGAGCAAAGACAAAAACTGGGATAGTCCTGTAACTGCAGTCTTTATTTTGGTGTGTTTATTGTGTATCACTCTCTTCAATATTGATCCTACTCTCAATTTTTATACTTGCTCTATGTCACTGATGTATATTTATATTACAAACATTACTTGAATAGAAATGTTCTTCACTGCTTGTACACTGAACTGAAGTCTACTAGTCATTTAGTTGTATTCCTTTCATATTCTCCCATAGCTGACAAAAGTAATCTAATTCTTGCAGTTAGTAATACAAAGTTTAAATCGAAAACTCAGATCTTTGTCTCTTAAAAATAATTCCCTAATATTTTAGATCTACTAATCAGGTTATCAGAAGGGGCATATTAAGGACTGTGATGTGGCATCACCTTGTTTTCATGATTAACTTGCCTTACCAGGTTTTCAAGGAGATTCTGCTGCAGACGAGGTCTAAAGCATTAACTTTAATGGATTAATCAAGATGAGAGAGAGACAGTGATCTATCCAAATGTGCATTGATTCATCTCAAAAACAGTTAAAAATGAGAATGCTACCAAAAGCCCAGCAGCTGTAGATTTATCAGTATATAAAACCTGAGAGAACAATTCATTCAAAATTGTCAGATTAGCAGATCAGATGCCATTTTCAAACCCAATTAGATGTGTTCCTCAAACAAGGAGAAAGTCATTTCTCTAAGGGCAGATTTTATCAAGTGCTTCTCAATAGTTTCTGGGATTAATGCTAAGTAATAAGTAGATTTATCACATTATTAACTTACTAATACCATATCAAACAGGCATCGTTCTCCTTTGCCCTACTGTAATAGCTACATTTCTGATGTCATGCTTATTTTTGTTAAAAAAATTAATTAAAATTCCAGACATAAAGAAGAGAAAGTGCTTTGGGCTTGATAGGTTGTGTTTTTATTTTAGTTCTGACATCAGTGTTCTTGTCTTTTGTTTTATATATCGTTTCTCTAATGAGGAGCAGCTGAGATAACTGGGATTGTTTAGCCTAGAGAAAAGGAGGCCCAAGTGAGAACTTACCGTTCTCTGCAACTACCTGAAAGGAGATTGTTATCCAGTGGGGGTAAGCTTCTTCTCCCAAATCACAAGTGATGGGACAGGAGAAACTGTCCTCAAGTTGCACCAGGGAGGTTTAGATTAGATATTAGGAAAAATTTCTTGGCAGAAAGGGTTGTCAAGCACTGGAACAGGGAGGTGATGTAGTAAGCATCCCTTGGAGGTGTTTAAAAGAGATGTAGTTGTGATATTTAGGGACATGGCATAGTGGTGGACTTGGTTAATGTTGGACTCAATGATCTTAAAAGTATTTTCCAATCTAAAAGCTTTGATGATTCTATTTTTCGATGATACTATCTGTTTGCACTTTTGAATGTCTGTTTTTGCTTTTCTGCAGGCAGGTGGCTACCTTTCACTGCCTGTCACATCCTCTCTTGAAACACAAGCTCAGTCAGCCAGTACTAGGAAGTTACATATTTTTGGTATAAAATCTTGCATAGTTTCCTAAGGGATAGGATGGGTAGAAAGACCATTTCTTTCATAGCTTTCATATGAGACAGAGTACTATGGTTGTACTGCCTAGTCTTTGATCCTAATGTGATTTTGGTACCTAAAAAGAGATGCTTCTGGGAATCAGGAGCTCTAATGTGTTGATGCTGTTATTCCATGACTGCATAGGGCTGCACAACCTGGGTAGAAGCTTCTCCTAAGGCTTACAATATCACTTGTTTGGATCTATCCCAGTGAGGATTTAGGTTACTCTTAAGGCACTTTGTCTCAATTTTTTTTTTTTTTTTCCTGAAGTATAAACTTTCCTCTGAGACTTTCTGTTGTAAAGATTATACATCATTATCCTCATTAAGAAACCAACAGGGAACTTGCTCGAAAACAAGCTCAAATGAATGAATTATCATAATTATTAATTTATTTTATGCTTGAAGAGTGTGTTACCCTCCTATCTTTTCAGAAAACAGCAGTTGGCTTGTGTTCACTTTGTCCGTTTATTTTTCTGAAAGAGCTGTACAGAATTGTGAGCCAGTTTGTTCTCTGTAGAACAACACTGTAAATCTCTAGGTCTTTAAAGTTAAGTCTGAGTCTCTGTTCCTTGCATCAGTCATATTTTTAATGTACAACATCTTAATACCTGGTGCTGGAAACACATGATTTATTTGTGATAGTTTGCTGCAGTGTAGGATTTTATTAGCTATACTAATAGAAACTCATCACCTTTACCTTTGCTGTGGGAGGTGAAAGAGCTTAATTCTCTCTAACTCAAACAGTACTAATCTGCAAACACAACTGAGCCAGGAGATGTTATTTGTCATTCCTCTGTATAAACTCAGACTGAAAAAAGATATTTATATATATATAAATATTTTACTATAAAAATACTTAACAAGGAGATTATATATTTTCTTTTTTCTTTTCTATTTCTCTGAGGAGTCTAAAAGCGTGTTATATTATACAGCCTTTATGGTTTTGCTTTTTTGTTTATTACTGTGACATCAAGTGTAATAATAACCTAAAGGTCAGTAAATCAAAATCTTTTACCTATTTTTGATTAGTTAATGACAATTCTGTCCTTTCAAAGGCTTTGCCAGTATGGTGAGAGTGGAAACATCAATTTGTATACAATTTTTATTTTTGAATGATATTCTATGAAGCTGACTATGGACAAGTTACAAATAGAACCGTACATGCTTGTAAGTGTAATTAATTTTCAAAGGGAATGCCAAGTAGAATGTAGGAAAGGAAAAAAGGGAAGAGAACCAAGCTAATGCTGTATGAAAACCGTATTAGTTTTTGACACATAATTTCTCACCAGGTGTACAGTCAAGAATTCTTTTACGTTTTCTTCAAGTCTCATTTTCCTCTTGACTATACATATGACAGATTCTTTGCTGACTCTGTGGTCTGTTGTGATGGGCTGCTGGCTCACTCATGAGCTGCCTTACTTCACTTGATTCATCCTGCAGAGCTCCTGTTCACCTTTGCTTTCACAGAATGTTATCCCAGAGAATTGATTTGAGTAAACAGAAGAGTCCACCTTCAGAGAACTGGCGAAAAAAAGCATTTCTCACAGCATATTAGAATAGTGAGGAATTGTCAAAAGGAGGTGGCCATAAATGCACGGGTCATATAACCTCAGTTACTCATGTGAATGACAATTAAGTAGCACTATTGAATTGGCTTCTTATGGAAGTTACACTCCTACCTTCTTACTAGAGTGCTGTGTTTATTTTATCGACATATACATTTTGCAAGTCTGCATTTATTTGTGCATTGATATTTTGACTAATCTATGTTAATGAAATTATATACAGAAAACTGTAACTTAATTATGTTGTAAGCAGGAGTGACACATTGCAAAGTCATATTAATGCACTTGCACTTCCCTGGAGACTATTGGCAGCATCTGTTAAGCTACTCACCATTGTATTAGAAGTGATTAACAAAGCCAGCAAAAAGCCAAGACCTCCCTCCTATCAGTCCCACATGTATTGCATTTTACTTTACATTGGGAAGAAGTTTGAAGTCAATGATACATAGGAAATGGAAGAATAAAACCCTTATTGTGTTTGTAAATATAACCGTCCTATTTTTTATTTTGCCTTTGAAATTTTCATTATTTGGAAGTCATAAATTCAGAATAAAAGTTGTTAGAACTACTGAACACATCCTTCACTCCTCCAAAACACACCTTCAAAGTATGGCAGAGGTAACAAACTGCTTGTTCTTCCTTTAGCACTGAAAAAACCTGGTTCAATTCACAATTGTGGTCAAGAAATTAAAATTATTCTACTACTTCTCTTCAACATAGTACGCCATTGTATGAGGTTAAGAATAGTTTTAATGTCTATTATTATATTTGCATTTGAGCATGTATTTCATCATAATACAGACTTTCCCATTTGATAGTACGTTTCCAAACTGATCATTGCATTGCAAAGAAATACATGAGGAAAAACATAGAGGCAAGAAAGTGTATACAAAGATATAGAAAAATCTGTGTGTTTGTCAGCATATGCTATGATTCTAGGAGTCACTTCAGTTGCAATTGGAACTGATAAACACAGGGAAATTTCATATTCTCCTACCTGAATTACAAGAATTGGATGATGTTTACTATGTCTCTCTCATTTTGCTTTTTCTTTTTGGGAGGAAAATAAGGCTTGGGAATCATAACCTAAAAGAGAGAGAGCAAAATAAATCCAGTTTACAAAATGGAAATTATAGCCTAAGATTTATGAACCTTATTGATTAAGAATCATCTGTAATACTAAAAGTTACACTAGAGAACAGTTTTAATATTTTGAAGTGTTAGAGTTTTGGGGAGAGTTTGATTGGTGGTGGGAGTGTATTTTTCTGCCAAAAGAACCAGGAAAAAAGTCTCAAATTATAGGCCATTTAGCAAATTATAGTCCATTCATCACATATTATGGTATGCTGTATTGTCATGTGTTGATTCTAGAAGAAAAGTATTTTTAAAAAAAATCTTGGTGGTAGTATTTTCTGTTTATACATTTATTCCTTGATCTGTCCCCTTCTATGCTTTTAATCCATTTTAATCACTTCTGTATATTGCAGTCTTCAAAGTGATTGCGAGGGTAAATCAAGGTAAGTGAAATGAAGAGGACACTTATGATGGAATTCAGTTTATATGGAAGTGAGTGTGTATATGAGTCTAAATTAAATACTCGTTATACAAGCAGAACACGCTGTTTTGAGTTGCTAGAAATAATCATGAGGACTGGAAATGTTATTCATTCCAGAACAGTTACAGTGTTTTAGTGTACAGAAATACTGCATATTTTTTCTCTTTTTTAGGAAATTGGAGATTTTGTGAGAGTGAATACACCTACAGCTTTTAGTTCCATTACGTATTGTGGGCAGGCGTTCTTGTGATAAGTATAGTTTAGAGAAGACAGGTATTTAATTGGTTCAGAAATCTATTTTCAGACTGTAGTACAGGTGAGCTTCTTGAGAAATAAGGAAGATGGTAGGAGCAACCTCTTTCTGTTGCTTTTCTGTAAACTAAATTTTTCCTATGTAAGATTTTTTAAAAGCTTTCATCCTTTTTAGCCCTGTTAGATGGCACAGTTGCAGCCTTCCTGGTCTTTTTGGTAATATTTAAAATAGAAAACACTGAAGAAGTGGCAGGAAAAAAAAAGAAGTGCAGTCATATCTTTGCTTTGCCAGTTTGTACCAAGTTCTGGTGAGAGGAAAAGTTGATTATGCAATGGCCATTAAGAAATTCTGAAGAACTGATGCTAGAAAAACTGCAAGGGCTCTACCAGTGTAACTCCATATCAATCACTCCCTATTAGGATTGTCATGACATGTTGTTTATTGTTAAAGGAAAAAACCTGTTTAAAAAACTAAAAGACTGACACAAGGCATTTCATATTTTAGGTCTCCTGGCCAGTTTATGCCTTATGCAAGTCAAGATTGGGTTTGTCACAATTGTCCTTGCTCAGCTTTTGCTTCTCATTTGCAAAATGTAGCAATGTTAACTGTAAAAGTTGCACCCCTGCAATGAGAGCTGCACAGAAAGCATCTATGCAGGAAAGAGATGCTTAGAATTTGTTTATGTTTGCAAATAAAATGCAGCCCCTTGGCTTTAGAAAACACAATATGCTGTTCAAGAATATACATAAATAATTTCTTTGAAAAAAGACCTTAAGAGTGGATGTGATCAACACAGAGGTTTTCATTTTCAGTCAGTTATTATGTTACAGTGTTCTGTAAGGCTAAGAAAGTAGCTAATTTCAAAAAAAAGAAACCCAAACAATTTGTTTTTAAAAAGCAATTATTTTTTTTATGTTGTGACTGTAGTTTCCTAGTAAGAACTGGAACTTAATGTCTTCCTGTGTTGGCCATTAGTACAACCTTATCCTAATAGGAGTCACATTTTGCAGCTGAGAAGGACAAGATGTACTGTATATAATAGTTTGAGAGCTGGAGATCAAATGGAATGAATGCTTTGTTCACTTCTAGCCTTATCTTTATTTCATCTGTTGTTTGGTTCTTTCATATGCACTGTTCAACTCATTTGCAAAGGTCCAGATCATGGAATGTACCAAAGGCAAAAAATGCAAGTAATCCTAGTATCAGGTTTTAATATGGATCCACTAATACACTTTTTTTTTGCATAAAATACCGTTATCTGAGTCAACAGGAGGATGTCGTTCTCGGACACGAAATAAGCACGCGAGACGCAGGTTGTCAGGTGAAGCAGCCAGGGCAAAGACAGCCAGGAAGAAGGGGGGCCAACCTCTGCCCTCAGTCTTTATTTATATGTTCTTAGAAACCGCTGTGGATTGGAGGACGAGATTTTCCTCCTCTCAATTCCACTGGTCAATGAAAATGTCTATCATATACTCCTCCTAAACTAAAGGAATGCAAACAATCAAGGACGGTTAGGAGAACATGAAAGACGGTTAGCAAAACATGGCCATGTTTACAGAAAGTGCGTGAGAAACTATTTACAGAACTGAAAACAAAACTGCAAGGTGGGGGATGACAGGAGACATTGTTCAGTGTTATAGAAATATTCTTTGTCGCTATACAAGTCAACCTTCAATGGCTCAATTAACAGTATTTAGATCCCTTCTTTTTGTACAACTCTTAATACAAGTATTCACATATTCATCATTTGACTCTTCATTTTGTTTATGTTTAAATAACAAGTGGTCCTAGATGCAGGGAGATCTTAAATCTTATTTAATTAAAAAACCCTGCAAACTTATTTTTTGACTGCACTTCTTTCTTAAGGAGATGGTTACTTTAACAATTTTGAATTAATAACATAAACCATAACTATGGGGTCTAAAATTTTCAAGGGGCTTACAATATTTTATATCAAATGAGACTCTGCATACATCCATTAACTAAATATTTTCTTTCAGTTCATAAGAACACTAGTACAACATTAACTCTTCTTCATTAGTCTGACAAAGCTATTCTATGACTTTACTTCTCAGACATTCCATAATACAAAATGTAAACCTGATATGTGAGTTGAAATGTCTTTTCTGGCTACTTTGATGACCTTGGACAGATGGACCTGGATTCATCTTCCTTAACTTCAGATGACTACATCTCAGCTAACCCTCCTAAACTCCCTGTACTCACTGGAGAGAAATAAGCACTACTGGACTTGGTTCATCTGAATTGCTTTAGACAGCCACTTTTAGATGAAATAAATATCTGAAGTTGCACAGAATATATTCCATTCTCTTTATTACAGTGCCCTTCTGGGAAACGAAGAAAATGGTGCTCTTCTGTAGCTGCCATACCAACATAAAAGGAGGGATAAATAATAGTAAAAGGTGATGAAACTGGATAGTCCGTCAACCCCAAAGATTCTGATTTATATGTCCCCATAAATGTGCAGCAGCGTGGACAATGAGTCAAACAAGAAGGAACATACAGAAATGGGATGAGTAATACATGAATGCAGACTATGACATTGATCTGAAGTGCTGATGCACTCCATGAAGCGTAGCAGGATGGGACAGCAGGAAACTAACACAAGGCAGGATCATCTCACCAAATTAGGATTATTTTGAATTAAGGATATTTTTTTCATATGCATATACTCCATGTAATGTGTATAATTTTATTGATGTTATCAACATGCACCTAAACAAATCAGATCACAAAGTTTTGCTATAGTAAAACAATAAGGTAGCAAAACTTTTCATCACTTAGGTAAGGCCTAACAAAATGAGAGGAATGGAAAGAACAAGAAAAGGTGAAATTGTTTTCTCCTTCTTTCCTTTTTCTCTACAATTGAAAAATAAAGGGAGTGCTTAGTTAAGGTTGGAAAACTGCCTTCATGACATTGATTGACTGACTCCATTGTAGTTGGCTGGTTATATTTCAAGACTAAAACTGAAGCTTCTCTGGAGAGTATGTGAGTTAGGTCTCTATGGGTAGTAAGCCAAGGATTAAAATTTAATGGATATTATATTCTTTGCCACGGAAAAGAAATGTTTCTCCAAATTCACTTGAAGATAAATTAATAGTAAGAAGGTCTTTTTTATTGTTGTTAGTAAATTCAGAAAGCAGTTTATCAAATCTTCTCTAAGAGTGTGAGCAGGAGAAAATTCAGTAACATGCAATCAAAGTGTCAGATTAGCAGAAATGGAAATGGGAATACTCTTGTTAGCAAGAAAAAAAGCCTAAAATCAAATAGTTGTTTAGCTTTTGCCAATAGGAAATTTCTCACTGAATCATATTAAACCAGGCTTTTATATCTTGTTTTCTCAGAGAATAAGCAATGTCTGTTTATTTCCTTAGTTGTCATATTTTACCAGAATTTGTTTTGAACTAGATATCATTTGTACTAACACTGTTGTTTTTTCCCCTATCCAGCAACACTGTAATAATTACTGTATTTGAGTTTTTTAAGGTTTGCATTGATGACATTGGTCATACTACATGAATTTAAATAATCAGGTTTTATGTCATTATTAGGGTTAAAATATTTGCTTTTTTTTTTCCAAGTTATAAAATTCTTAATCAGGATTTAGGAAGGAGTATACCCATAAAAATCTTTACTGCTATCGCACATCAAGATGTGATTACTTCATTCCAGCAAAATGTTATTTTTACTCAAAGACGATAGACAATACAATGTTCTGATGGTATTTCCCTTTAGCATTATATCTAGCAGCCTTTTAGCATAATTTCATAAGTTATACTGTTCCTGCAGTAAGTGTGATTATTCACTCATCATACTGTTCACTGTTCACTTAAGTAAATAGCCTCTAGTCATCATTTTGAAATTAGATATGAAGAAGATTGCATTTCCATAATTAAAAATAAAAATCAAATCTCTCTTCTGTCTTCGTTTTTAAATTGCTGCTGTCAAACTGTACAAATGTACCAGAGAAGAATGACTGAAATACATTAAAAAAAAAATCATTTGTAATACTTAGTCTTGGATGAATAATAAAAAAGGTAGAATATTACAAATGGCTATTTCCTCATTCTAATTAGATTACTAGATTATAAAAATCCTCAGTGCTTTACATGAGTATATTATGATGTGGCAATCCCATGCATTTTTACCCTACTAAGCATATGGGATTGCTAAGAAGTAGCTCAACAATCAATTTAATCATGCAATTTAATCTTTAAAATTAATATACTTTCATGGTAGCAACTTTAAAAAATAATAATCATCAGGATTATGCTCATTTAAATTAAACTAGCTTCCAGTATTTGTCTTGTCTTCTGTTAAGATGGAGCATGACTGGTAATGCTTTTCTTTCTTGGATCTACTTGTTCCTGTGTTATAGATGGAAAATGCTTTTTCTTGGCATATTTTATTTTACTCATGATATTTTCTTTGACTTCCAATTAACATTTATTCAACATTTCAGGGCTCACTGATATGTCCTTTTAAAACAATTGCAAGTTTAATAGGGCACAGAGCTGACATTTGTCTACAGATCAAACCAATTTCACAGGCAGAATTTTGATTTTAAATTATATAGTCTGAATGCAATCATCTTGTCTGTCTCTACACTTTAGCTTTAGAAATTGTATACCGGAGGTAGGATAGTTCTGATACATGTCTGTGTGTGCATTTTTATAGATCATGCAGCTTTCAGAACTACATGTATACTTGATCATGTATTCTTGAATAGAAAGACATCATGGATGATATCTCTAAAGAAATGGGTAATAGAACTTAGCATAGCTATGTTAAGGTTATTAAAGATGTACCAGTTTATGCCAGCTGCAATTCTGGCCAATAAGGATAACAAGCAATCTTTTCTCTTGTGCTTTATTGCTTAATGCACAGTGAAGCGTCCCGTGCTAGGATTTAATGTTGACTATAGCAGCAGTAGCCTCATGACTGACAGATATGGTTTCTCCCTCCCCCAAAAATGCTGTTCCATGCTCAGACTTTCATCTGTTGGCATCTTCAAAATTGAAAACCTAGGTTTGAAGTATATAAATTTAATATTAGAGTCCACAACCTCTATTTTATTCCATCATAATTATCATAAAGACACTTTAGGTTTTTAATGTAAGGTGGAATGTTTATAAAATCTTTTTTTTGCTATTTCAAATAAGAAACACATCTGAAATTAATACCATAAAAATACTAAAAAAAACCCCATTGATATTGCTTTAATACAACTACATTTAATTCTCTTTATTTCCTTTAATTGTTTGTACGGTGTAATATAAATCTCCATTAAAAGGCTGTAATATATAGATAATGACGTACTCAAAGCACAAATCTCACAGGCATTTGAAGCAGAGTTAACAATTAGTTTTAGGAGTCCAGTCTCAGAGATCTCCACCTGGGGACTCGACTGCAACAGTTTTGCCCACTGAGTCGCCGCTGGGATAATACATGCCCTGAAGAAAGTTGTTTCAGTGGATTGAATCCTCTGATTTCTTTCATAGTAGGCAGGGTAACATTCAGGGTGTCTGTCTACAGGCATTTACTTACTTGAGTCTCATATAAAGCTAAATTCTATGAATACAGAAATGGTTCTTAACTGAGTGATGTTCCAGTGCTATTTCCATGTAATCACACAAGCAAAACCAGAAATAAGAGAGCAGATGCAGGAAGTAAGTAATAATGGCCTAATTATTTTAGTATGCCGATATCAGTAAATTTCCCTGGATATTCTCCTGACAAGGTTGTACTATTGATAAACTGCTCTTGAGATGAAAGCTTGTATTAATCTCAAAGCATTTGGATTCATTAATAATATATGATCACCATTAAATTACTCTTGTTTTGAGTGGCATATTTGAAAACAGTGTCAAAAACTAGGAAGAGGCATGGCTGTAAATCTATTCAAACTGTTCATGCCCTTTTGGTCTATATTAGTAAGCAATGATTAGTAAAAAAAAAAAAAAAAGACAAAAAATAAACCCAACAAACAACCTCTCTCAAACAAACAAAAAAAAAAAAACACCAATAAATGAAACCTCAGAGAAATACAAATTAATCTTTTATCTGTGTAGGAAAAAGCTTTACGCATAGTAAATATGTTATATTCAGTGACACCTGTAGTATGAAGATTTTTCCCCTCCCCAAAGAAGTATATCCTGTCCCTCTGTAAAGTTCAAGCTGAACAAAAAGTGTTTCAACAAATATTTATTGATTCTTTTTCATCTATCTGCCTGTATTTTGGTTTATCTACCTATTTATGCACACACACATGAACATACATAAACATGGGAGAGGAGAAAGAGAGAAAGAAAGGATTTTATTTTCTTAGCCAGACAGAGCACATATATTTCACTTCTGCAACTCCTTTAAACTTCCAATTTGATTTTTAGTTTTATTATATCAACATGGGTTCTCCATCTCCAGCTGTAAAGCCCCCTGTTATTAAGTGGGAGCAGAGGACTTCCAAAGATAAGCTCTTTCATGGCAACCCTAATCCAGTTGACTTTCCAGCTCAGGTGATTTCTCCTCGTGAGTCTATTCGCTGCCATGCACATTTGCAGGTCCAGCTTGTGGCAAGGCTGGCATGTATTCCAGAGGTGTTTGTGCAGGCACACAGAGGTGAACACGTACACACACCCCCACACACACTGTAAGGCACAACCAGCCACAGGGACACCAAAGCGAGCCGTGTACAAATGACACCCTCATGAACACCCACAGCGCTTGCTTGTCCAGCTGATGAGCATAAGAGCTTGCTGGTGGTCACACAATGTCACAGACAGCACACACGCACACAACGGGATCCGGAACTGGCTCCACACGTGGTCTGTCCAGGAGCCAGGCCTAAATCCCTTTTTGCCCCAGTTGCTGCCCTTGGTGCTCCTGTCCTACATCCATACCCAAACCTGGTAATTCTGATACCATTACCCAGGTAATCTTATCTTTTATGGCATTACTTGATATTGCTTTGTGAGGCTCTTCTCTCCACAAAAGGTCCTCAGTTCTGCCTTTCAAGTACACATGCAGTTTGGTTGTTCTCACAGGACTCCTCATCATGACCATTCTGTCCTTTTTGTCACCTCCTCATGCTGTTCTTTACTGGCTCAAACAATTTCTTGTGTTGTGTTCAGCTAAATCTCAGGCCAGCACATCTGTCTGTGTGTCATAACGTCGTGACTCTGTGTGTTTGTGTATAGATCATGTATGCACTCTGTGTGTTGTTTGATTTGACTTGGATGCTGCCTTGGGGACTGCCCCTTTTCTTCTATGCTGGGGCATTGCAGAGTGGTGTATTACAGGTTATTCCACTGTTATTTCCATCATCAGTATTAGGATCCTGCTTTTTTACTGATTCATTTCATGTTTGATGCCAGAGCATTGCTCTCTTTTCCTTTTCCCTTTTTAAGCAGTTTCTCTGCTTTGCTTACTCTTGATTCCAATCATCTTGTAGCTTGGTCCCAGACAACTGACAACTGTCAGCAATTATGAAATCAGCGAGAATATGCTTGCCAAAGCTGAAATTTATTGAGGACGCTCTGCACTCTTCCTGCAATATATGCTAACCTACCACTATCCCAAATTCCTCCTCCACAGAAAATATTCAAAGGATTAAGACCACTTGTGCAGTTTCTACATGACTGCTTTCCTCTTCTCTGGTAAAGGGGCATGGTTAGGAAAAGGTGCCATTGCTGGTGGTGATTTTAGTCAGTCTGACACTTTGGCAAGGAGACATAAATTTTAGCACCTCAAGTCCTTTCTAACCTATTCTGAAGTCCAACTCGGTAAACAAGTGCTTTTAGAAAGGAGATGGATATGCATAAAAGACTTAAATTCACCTTTCTGTGAGCACACACATTTCAGCTTGTGAGCCCAATGCATTAATTGCAGACAGATTTTGCTAAATTATGTCTCTTTGTGTTGATGAAAAGCTTTATAAAATTTAACATATATTTTAGCACTTTCAGGTACCCTGAGATAGTGTCACTTGAATTTGGAGCTAGAGAATATTTCAGATAAACTCCGTGCTTTGGTTATTCTGTCATCAAAAATACTTTGTAAAGCTCCTTGCTTCTCTTTACTTTTCCAGGGCTGAAATAAGGTGGATTTAAGCAACTATTAAGTTGTTTAATAACTATTAAGTTATTTACATTGGTTATATACAGCTGTAATACTTACATTGTAAGTATTACAGCTGTATACAGAATTCAGAATAAATATTTGTTACATTAGAGTCTACACAAAGACACTGTGGTACTTAGACTCAGAAAAGCTTTGATTCTTTCAAAGCTCACTTTGTAAGATATGGCCTGAGGGAGAATAGTAATGCCATAAACAAATTCTATGCAATCAAATATATATGCATTTCTGACCTAATTTTACGTGTTTGCAATTAATCCAAATCACAGTTTAAATTGTTTTAAATAATTTCTTACAGGCCTTAAATCCAATATGGTATTTCAGGGACTTAGAGAAAAGTTTAGAATATTTTTTGTTCTTTTCGGGTATTCCATGAATAGGAGACAGGGCATGCATTATCACAAAAATACTTTTGTGGAAAATGAGAAACTGAGGGATGACCTGACACTGTCAAAATATGTTGCATTTATTTATTTTTTCAAGGGCTCTGAAAAGTAAAAAGTATTGCCTAAGATGGTGTTTATCCAAAGATACTACTTCTAAGACCTGTTATGTTAACCCTAGCACTGTGTCATACCCTTTGTAAATCTTACCGTGAAGAAACAAATAACCATCCACCCTAAGCAAGCTGAAAGTCAGCGAGAGGAAGTTTGTATTTACCTTCAGTGTTACCTCCCAAGTTTTCCTGGATGGAAAAGTAAAACATCATAATAATTTCTGCCATCCATAAGTTTAGATAGTTTCAAAATACTGACTACATTAAAATAGCTAATGAAAGCTACATAAACATCCAGCTTGCTATGGACACTTGGCAAGGTGAAGTAGAATGGCTGAAATATAAACAATTTGTTAGGGTTTTTTTATAAATATGCATATGTTCTCATAGTGGCCTAACTGATTCAGAATGGGTCAGGGGAGATGGTCACAGTTTGAGATCCCACAAATGGGATCATACGTATTTTATGTATGTGCCTATGTATAGAAAAAACCAGAAAAGTAGATGGCAAGTGGGAAGCCAAGAATCCAACAGAAATTATTTTAATCAGCTTTCTTTTCTGCCTATTACTCACATTTGTTTTTTCAAGTCGCTATTGTATTCATAGTCAGATCTCCATCTTTATTATACCTTCATTAACCTTTGAAATCTCCTGTCTGTGTACAGGAGCCTTTCTTTCTTTTAATTATCTATTTAAAATTCACAAATGGTAGCTGCTGCCATTTTGGCTTTTTGACATTTTTCACCTGCAGACTGGAAGAAACAGATTTAAGAGTTTTGTTCTGCTGGTTTATGTTGCATCCTGATTTTAACTGAAATACGGGAGCTGGATTTCAGTCATTCATTGTCATTCAGGAGCTGTTTGAGTTGGGCTTTTGTGCTTTGTGGGGTCAGCAGACCTCAGCTGAATTACCGTCCTGAATTTTGTTTTGCAACCATGTATTATTTTCCTTGTCCTGTCCCTGTTTCTTCCTTTTTAGTACAATCATAAAATATCCCAGTTTGGACATTTTGTTCAGGGATTCCATTTCTTTTGCTTGTAGATAGGATCACTCAGTTTGCAAGTGAGTCAGTTCTCTTATCATCAGTCGATTTATACTTTTTAAGGCATACTTGTCACTCTGCTTTCTAGCACACTGCTACCACCCAACAAATATGAGATAGAAGTATTTATTACACCATGCACTATCTGATGTACTTAATTCCTTTTTTTATTCGTAGTCATCAACAGTATTTTTGGTTGCATTTCCTAGAACGTCTGGTGTAAAGATATGCAGGGTCGGAGTAAAATGTTTCTTTTTAGTTGTTCAAGCAGTTCTTTCTTGTATCCTAATCATATTATTAGCACTTAAAAGCAGTTGCTATGGGAGCTGCAGAACCAGTGGCTGAGGCTCTGTGGCATTAAATCTGTGTTAAAGGTAACATCTGGTCTTTGCCCCTTGAAGGTAAGAGAAGAGGTGAAGGGAATATTAAATATTCGTTTTTGCGCTAGCTTGAGCCTCAGTACACAGTATGATTCACTGCTAGGGAAAAAGTGGTGTTACCAAGCTTCTATTATCACATATAAGGTTTAGAAAGATAGGAAGCAGACTGAGTTTCTCTCATGGCTCCTGTCTAAAGTAAGGTGGTGAAAAGAACACATGGTACCTTTCCTGCCTGTCTGGTTTATTCATTAATGTTACCACTCTTTGGCTCATAACCTGCCTTCTTCAAACACACTTTCTGTTATAAGAAACTCAGGCTGTCTGAAAAAGTCCTCGTCAAAATCTGCCCTTCATCATCTTTGTCGACTTTCTGCGTATTCCCAGCATGCTGCTTTTCTCATAGTCAGTCCTTATTATAACACATAGGCACACTGCTTGCCAGAATTCCCATGAGATAAAACCTTAGCCTTCTTTTACAGGTATCAAATGTCTCTTTAATATTCTTCTTTAATTCTGATAGTGCATCTCTCTGGGTGCAGTTTCTTGAAACTCATGCTTTAATAGTTTTGAATGTCTGCTAAAGAACTCCAAAGTTTTATTCCTGTAATATCCATCAAAAATTCTAGCAGAAGAGCAGTATCTTTTTAACTGTCACGCTGGCAGAGATTTCTCAGAGGTGCGTTTGTTTCTTTGTCCCTTAAACTTTCTTTTCTTGTGTATGTGAATTAATAATACTGGAATACGTATAAATGTGAACTATGCCAGCTAAAATAATTCTTTGTTGTCATGCTACGGTCTTTGAACCACAATTTCTGCAGGACATGGTGTCAGTTGACAACCTCATCATTATAAGCAAGCTTTTATGTTATACTTAAAAGCTTTCAATCTTGTTGTCATACCAATTATTTTTTGCTTAGACAAAAGAGTCTCATTTTATAGGAAAATATCTGACAGACTAATAATATTTCACATGTCCACAGTCCCATTCTAAGAATTGTTCAGTACTTTACACACATTAATGAATTAAACTTTCTAGTAACCTTATGAGAAACTGTTATTATTATACAGACATGGTAACAGTGGCACAGAGGAAATAAAATAAGTTCAGACAACTTATTTGGAGCAAGAAAGGGAACAAATCCCACAGTCTTAATCTTCCATTCTGACCACTAGGTCATGACTTTTGTTCAAAGAGAGGAAGCTTAACCCTTTTTTGTTTGTCATCTTGGATTAAGTAAACAGTGGTTTCTCATATTCTTCTCATCTTGTTATTAAGGGAAGGTTTATTTTTCTGTAGTAATCTATAGTCCTGTCCTTACTTGATGCTTTGATGGGGCTACCTGAAAACAGAGGCTAGACAAAATTAAGAGGATAAAAGCAGGTATTTATTGAAGGGCCTTCAGGTACACTTTGGGCAGTCAAAAGCCTTCAGAGAAGGCTACGCCCAAAATGAACGGTTGGCCATGAGTTTGTCATACTTTTATAAGTTTGGTCTATTTTCATATCAGGGTTAATTCTCCAGTTACAATTTCTGGTAATGAAGTCATTACCCCAAGTTTGTTCCGCCGTTTTAGAGGCTTTATTTACATATTTCGAGGCCTGAGACTGTAAGGTGTCCTTGAAGTCCAGGCCTAGAGAGTATTTGTTTTGTCTGACTTCTATTTTCATATCAGGGTTAATTCTCCAGTTACAATTTCTGGTAATGAAGTCATTACCCCAAGTTTGTTCCGCCGTTTTAGAGGCTTTATTTACATATTTCGAGGCCTGAGACTGTAAGGTGTCCTTGAAGTCCAGGCCTAGAGAGTANTTGAGCCTCAGTACACAGTATGATTCACTGCTAGGGAAAAAGTGGTGTTACCAAGCTTCTATTATCACATATAAGGTTTAGAAAGATAGGAAGCAGACTGAGTTTCTCTCATGGCTCCTGTCTAAAGTAAGGTGGTGAAAAGAACACATGGTACCTTTCCTGCCTGTCTGGTTTATTCATTAATGTTACCACTCTTTGGCTCATAACCTGCCTTCTTCAAACACACTTTCTGTTATAAGAAACTCAGGCTGTCTGAAAAAGTCCTCGTCAAAATCTGCCCTTCATCATCTTTGTCGACTTTCTGCGTATTCCCAGCATGCTGCTTTTCTCATAGTCAGTCCTTATTATAACACATAGGCACACTGCTTGCCAGAATTCCCATGAGATAAAACCTTAGCCTTCTTTTACAGGTATCAAATGTCTCTTTAATATTCTTCTTTAATTCTGATAGTGCATCTCTCTGGGTGCAGTTTCTTGAAACTCATGCTTTAATAGTTTTGAATGTCTGCTAAAGAACTCCAAAGTTTTATTCCTGTAATATCCATCAAAAATTCTAGCAGAAGAGCAGTATCTTTTTAACTGTCACGCTGGCAGAGATTTCTCAGAGGTGCGTTTGTTTCTTTGTCCCTTAAACTTTCTTTTCTTGTGTATGTGAATTAATAATACTGGAATACGTATAAATGTGAACTATGCCAGCTAAAATAATTCTTTGTTGTCATGCTACGGTCTTTGAACCACAATTTCTGCAGGACATGGTGTCAGTTGACAACCTCATCATTATAAGCAAGCTTTTATGTTATACTTAAAAGCTTTCAATCTTGTTGTCATACCAATTATTTTTTGCTTAGACAAAAGAGTCTCATTTTATAGGAAAATATCTGACAGACTAATAATATTTCACATGTCCACAGTCCCATTCTAAGAATTGTTCAGTACTTTACACACATTAATGAATTAAACTTTCTAGTAACCTTATGAGAAACTGTTATTATTATACAGACATGGTAACAGTGGCACAGAGGAAATAAAATAAGTTCAGACAACTTATTTGGAGCAAGAAAGGGAACAAATCCCACAGTCTTAATCTTCCATTCTGACCACTAGGTCATGACTTTTGTTCAAAGAGAGGAAGCTTAACCCTTTTTTGTTTGTCATCTTGGATTAAGTAAACAGTGGTTTCTCATATTCTTCTCATCTTGTTATTAAGGGAAGGTTTATTTTTCTGTAGTAATCTATAGTCCTGTCCTTACTTGATGCTTTGATGGGGCTACCTGAAAACAGAGGCTAGACAAAATTAAGAGGATAAAAGCAGGTATTTATTGAAGGGCCTTCAGGTACACTTTGGGCAGTCAAAAGCCTTCAGAGAAGGCTACGCCCAAAATGAACGGTTGGCCATGAGTTTGTCATACTTTTATAAGTTTGGTCTATTTTCATATCAGGGTTAATTCTCCAGTTACAATTTCTGGTAATGAAGTCATTACCCCAAGTTTGTTCCGCCGTTTTAGAGGCTTTATTTACATATTTCGAGGCCTGAGACTGTAAGGTGTCCTTGAAGTCCAGGCCTAGAGAGTATTTGTTTTGTCTGACTAGGATGGGAGAACAGTAGCTAACAGGCTTTAGGGAGTTTTAGAGTTACACACTAAAACATTACAGGATCTGAAAAATATAAAAGCTAAAATCCTAAAGCACCAACTCAACTGACTAAAGAAGAAGTCAACGGAAAAAGAAGAGAGTGAGCGGAAGACTTCAAATCCTGTAAAATAGATGCATGTCTGTCTATCTTACTATCTTCCTTTCTCTTTCCCTTTCTTTCTTCCTTCCTGTCTTCTAAATCCTTCTTAAATGAATAGGTTGAACAGGCAGGCTTTCGGAACTGGAAGACTTAAGGTGCTTGTAGTATGAACTCTATCAGATTCTTTGGACAACCTTGCATGAAATTTCGCAAGATGACCATTCATCACATGGCTTCATATAGCCCTTTACATGTGTCAGCAGTGCTTAGGGCCAAGGCTGATCCCACCGAACTTCAGGTGTTTTTTGAAGTCCCCAGTGTCAAGATCTTAGTCTCTTTAAACACCCTTCATCATTGGTGGAGAGATGAAAGAATCTCCAAAGAGAAGTTCTCAGTTGTGCTGAGTTGCTTTCTAAGGAGAAAAGGGTCTCCCTCCACACATGACAAAGGAAACTTGATTGACTATGCTCCTCATTTAGGGTAATTAGTGAAATGTGTAAAATCAGACAGGCTGCTGCAGGATTTAGTGCAGAGCACTGGCTGATTGTGTGTGCAAAACTTTGTATTACATCCAATGAAGACTAAGTCCAAGCTGATCTTTTGACAATGGAAACAGATGTGCCCATATGTCAGTGCAGGTATGCAGCACCTTCCTGCTCTGAACCACTGCATTTCATCAACACACGTGTAAAGGGATACAGGTTTTTCCTACATATGCAGGTTAACTTTGTGGGAGGAAATGGCAGGCTGAATTATATCAGGCTCTTAAGTTTTCTTTTGTAACTCTGATGCATAAGATGAAGCAAAAACAGCACTGCGGATGAGCAGGAAGATGTGCAGAAATCAACAGATGAGTATATCACGAAGTGAGAAAAATCATAGGGTAGCACTCCTTCTATAAAATTGCTAAGACACCGGTAAATTAGATTTCTGTGTTATGTTAGTGACTCAAAGAAAATGCAGAAACACTGTTGTTTACCTGTATTCTGAGAATTAACTCTGCAATCTCACATTAGTATTTTTAGAATACTTTAGAAGACATTTCCTGTGTAATATTTTACTCTAAACTTAAGCAATTCTTCAGGGGCTGTGTAATCAAAAGTGCTGAGATTACCATTAGAACCATTTTCTCTTAGCTATCCTCCCATGAAATTTGGTATGGACACTCAAGAGACAAATTCTGTATTTTCCATCTTATTAAAAAAACTTAAGAAAAGTTAAAAAACACAGAATAGACCTTTCCTTTGGTGCTGTACCAAGGCCTTTATATTCATAACTTTTTGCTCTTCCTGCAGCCTGCAGTAGATATGCACGTATGCCATTGATTGGATCAACACAGGTATGTCAGAACAGGACAAGCTGCAATGGAATATGCTTGTTCATTTAGTCAAAACTATTTGGTTCACTTTGCTACAGGCAGATATCAACTGATGAAACTCAGCTCAGACAGAAGAAGAAAGGAGAGACTAAACAGATACGGGGCGGGAAAGCTGTACTAAATTTATGACTAAAACAGAAAAAATAGGATTCCCTAGAGGTCCTGGGTAGAGGCAATTAGAAATTATGTTAAATGGAAGTTTTACTTTTTGAATACCATAAATTTTCAGTGGTAAGAAATTTAATTTTTTTTTTATTTGTGTTGAAACACAGTTGCTTAGTTCACGTCATAACTGCTATTCTTACTCTTGTCAATCTTATTCTTTAACATAATACCAGTATTTGCAGTTGGGCTGATTTTTAATTATGTAATTTATGATTCTGAGAGGTAAGTGGAATTTGAATTAGAAGAATATTTGAAACATCTCGTATTTTATAAAAAAAATCTATTTTTCTGGAAGTTAGCATTAATGTAAATTATATGATGTACAGTCATCAAAGTCAGAAACCTCTAATGTCTTGGAAATGTTGCTGAAAACTGTCCAAGTATGTATTTTTAAAAAAGAAGAACATTTCATGCAAATCAAGAAAAAATTTCTTGATTTAAAAATGCAACTAAGTCTTGATGATCTAGTAATTATATATATATATATATATTTACCAGAAAAGAAATCTTTAAGTCAGTATGTGGCAAAACATGATATTGATTTGCATGTGTCCTAACAAGGATTTCAGAGGATTAGGTCGTTATGCTTGACATAGACAAGAAACTGCAAATCGAAACAGTATAAGAATATAAACTGTTATCTATGGGAGTTGGAATAGATTCCGTACTGTAGTTTCAGTAAGTAAACACATGGCGTTAAGTTTTCAGAATTGTATTTATCTTCTCTTTTTTTTCCTTCTTTTGACATTTTGGGAGTTGATAAGCCCTCCTACAATACTGTTAAGTGTTTTGTTTTGTTTTTTTTTATGAAACAGTAATCTGCACAAACTATATCTTTATTGAGAAGACAAATCAGGCTCTTTCTGTTCACTGTGTTTTTTCTTACAGAAAAGGAGGAGTATTTAGTTACACCTTGTTTGTAACTAAATACAGCAAAAATTGGGTTTTTTCATTTATAGAAAAGAAAAATTAGATTAACAATTGATTCATGTAATCAATTAAAAGGAATTCAAACTGCTGTGCTTAATACGCTTACAAGTTTCTGTGTATAAAATACACCTTCAGGAGAGGAATGGCTTCAGTCGCTTTTCCTGATGTCCAGTAAGCTGCAGGAATGCTGCACAGACCATTCCTATGCATTCCTTTGTTTTAGTTTCTGCCTAATTTCCATCTTTTAGCTGATTCTTTTTTCCAGTAAACTTTGAAGTAGGTAGCATGAATTAGCCTTGACTTCCATATCAGTCATAAATTTGCTAATACATCACCATACAGAAGAAACAGTAATGAACATGTAGTGTGTTTACTCTCTCATGACAAGAGTTCCATTTTTGCGGAAATTTACCTAAGATATGTTTATAAATAGGTAAAATTCTATATTGAAAATATACAGGTAATTTAACTTCCAATTTTACTGCTTTGAAAGGGGGTTTTACTCCATTCTAGACCCCACTTACCATGACATGTTTCAGACTGGGTTCAAAGCCCTTTGATGGTCAATTCTTTGTTTTTGTTATGCTGGCATTGATTTCATTGCTGGTCTCTGATGATGTGTGGTGGATCCTTGGCCAGTCAAAGATGACAGAAACTCATTTACACTTATAGGCAAAAGGTTGGAGCAGCAGTTTCTGCAACTTTTCCTGTTGTCACACCACCTTCAGGCCAATAATTTACCATGACTGTAAAAACTAAATAGCGTATGACATTAATTTGGTTTGCAAGTCTTTTGTGCCTTTAAAAAATGGCACCTGACCTGAATAGAGAAAATTATTTGAGGGACCAAGTAGGAAGGAGATGAGAAGGAAATAGCCACGTGATAAATAGGTAGCAGGTAGGAGACTCTTGAAGAGATTGTGTCTTGATTAAGGGTTGTCAGAAGATGAAGTCCAAGGAACAGTATAAGGTGTTGAAAGTAATAGGAAAGAGATCTTCAACAGAGATTTTGAGGTTAATGAGGAAAGGAAAGGGGATGAGGACAAAGAAGAAAAAAAATAAAGATAAATGGCCTCAATTAGCTCTTTTAAAAATTCTCTGAGATCCTTGACAGAGATGGAAAGAAAAGCTAAAAGTGCAGAACAGCTCTTACAGGTCTGTGTCTCCAAGAGAAAAACTTTAATAGCTGTAGGTAACATTTATTATCTCAATTTTAGTGGTGTGCTTGACATGCAAGCAGTGAAACGACGGTTATATCAGGTTGGCCTAACAGTCAATAGTGTACATGAAAGGTGAGTGCTCATTACGTTGCTTTTTAAAAAATCTTTCCAAGTGAGCTGCTTTTGATCAAAGACACGTAATTAAAGAATTAAGCAAGTTTACATCTAATAGACTGCCTGCAGTTCTCCATTACATTTTTACCAAGTGATAGTCTACTTTACATGATTGTCTGTTATACTCATTAGGAAGCTAAGCAAGCTGATTGTGTTTCTCTGAGAGGAAAGTAAATGTAAGCTAGAAAAGGTGAGTAACACTTTAATGAGATGAGTGTGGTGCATACTCACAGCCTGCTTTTCTTCATTTAGCACGTGCATGAACTTCTAAAGTATCTTCAGCTTTCACATGGCATAATGATCGTTTGCCATTTTGGTTGTGCTGCACTCAGTGTTGGCCAGTCATGGAGATGGCTGGTGTTCTGGAAGAGGCTTCTTTCTCCCTGACAACAAAAGCAACAGTGATTAGTTCAGCTTCTTAGTTGGGGCTCTATGCTATAACCCAGCTTGACATCATAAAGGCAACACTTTTTTACATTTTTTTTTATTTTCCTTCTTCATTCTCTCTCCCTTCTGTCTCTTCTGGAATGCTTTCTGAGCAAATTCTTTGCTTGAGGAGGAATGTGACATTCTCTTACACTGGTTGATAAATATTTATGCCTGAGAACAGCATAAAGCTCTCTTTTGGATGCTTTCCCATTTTACACTGTGCTGGCTTTTGGCCTGATCTCTCTGTTTAGAAGACACTGTGTATTACCTGCATGCTTTCTTGACTCAATTTCCTATTTCTAATGGGTCTGCAGCCAGTACTGCATGAGAACTGTATTGCAATATTTTCAATGAATTGTCAGGATACTTGAATAAAGCAAAATGAAAAATAGTTGGCTTCTTTTCTAGACGTATAAGCACATTTTAAGGAGAACTTTATAGATACACCTGGAAAGGATATAGTACGCAGAGCATGAAAACAGTTTTAAGCACTTCAGTACTCTGGTAAAACTGAACTATGAATGGATTTAGAAATAGCAAAACATTAGCATTCCTGTGGCAATATTAATACAATCCCATTTCACAATCATGGGGGTTTTTTCCTGCCCCTTTTCTACAATGTATTTCTTATTTTAGCTTGTTGTAAAACAAACTCTGTGTACATCCAGTGAAATATATTTTCATTATTAAAGAAATTGTTCTGCCAATTTTTAGACCTTTTGAGATCTACAAATGTAGAGCATTTGTCGATCTCCTGAGCTCAGGCCATTGCTATGGGTCAGCATGTATCGACAGAGCTGACGAGGGATCTACCTGAGCTTCAGACCAATGTTTGATGTCAGCCAGCTCAGCTGCAGGGCAGATTAGGCTGTCTAGCCTTCGTGGTTGTGTGAGCCACATTTCCAACACGTCCACGTGGGCAAGATTCAGAACTGAGTGATGTGTGCTTAGTGGGGCTTCTTTGAAGGGTTAGTCTGAAAATAGCCCTCAAGTGGACTATTAAAATGCTCCTGATTTCTGCTGTGCTGTGGAGTAGGACTGGGTTAGGTGTCCAGCTTGGTACTGAAGTAGACTTCAGTGTTGCTTGCACAACCTGGCTGCTTCACTTTCTCTGACAGAGAATTTGGATTATCCCAAAATCTTCATATCGATAGACTGGCCTCATACTGCAGTCCCAGCATGGGAATCAGATGTAAATTGCTTGTTAACTGTATGTGGCTACCATTTTGTCATCTTGAGCTAGTGCTGATCACTGACAGTGCCGTGAAAACTTTATGATTATGCACCTAATGGGCAGTGTGATCTGTGTATGTGTGTATACACACAAACACATGTATCTACTCCTAAAAATAGCTTACAGGATTTAGACTTTAGTTAAAGATCAAAAAATTTCACTTTGATGTAGAATCTACAGTGTGATGCCTGGGGCAGGAATCTTCATGTCAGCATTTAGATTTAAAGAAAATGTTAGCTGGACATTTATTTTCATGTAATTGTTTTTATATTTTTATTTTCTTCATTTTGTTTGTTTGTTTGTTTTTTCCAGATATGAGAGAAGGAAAATTGTTTTGCTTATTTTACAGTTTAATCATCACAGAATCACAAAATGACAGAATGGTTAGGGTTAGAAGGGATTCCTGGAGATCATCTAGTCCAATCTCCCTGGTAAAGCAGGTTCACCTAGAGCTGGTAGCATAGGATTGTGTCCAGGCAGGTTTTGAGTATCTCCAGGGAAAGAGACTCAACAATCTCTCTAGGCAGCCTGTTCCAGTGCTCTCTCACCCTCAAAGGAAAGCAGTCTTCCTCATATTCAGATGGAACTTCATGTGTTTCTGTTTGTGCCCTCTGCCACTTGTCCTTTCACTGGGCACCAATTAAAAAAGCTTAGCCCCATTCTCTTGACGCCTGCACTTAACATGTTTGTGTGCATTGATAGGATTTCCTCTGCCATCTCTTCCGTGGGATAAACAAGCCCAACTCTCTCAGCCTTTCCTCATAAGACAGATACTCCAGTTCCTTAATCAACTTTTTTGCCCTCCACTGGACCCTCTCTGATAGTTTCTTGTCCTTCTTGAAATGAGCAGCCCAGAACTAGACACAGTGCTCCAGGTGTGGTCACACGAGGGCTGAGTACAGGGGCAGGATCACCTCCCACGACCTTCTGACAATGCTCTTCCTAATGCATTCTGTGATACCACTGCCCTTCCTTTATGGGCAACTTGTTGTTCACCAAGACTCACAGGTCTTTCTCCACAGAACTGCTTTCCAGCAGGTCAACACTGTTCGGGTGCACGAGGTTATTCTTCTCTGCATGCAGGATACTACACTTGCCTTTGCTGAACTTCCGTGTGTTCCTCTGCACCCAGCTCTCCCATCCTGTCCAGGTCTCACTCAATGTCAGAGGTAACCATCCTTAACTGAGGATGAAATTATAATTTTACTGAGACAACTGGTTGGAGTTGGGGTGAAATTTCAACTTTTTACTAATGCTATTCTTTTGCTGGGTAACTTGATTGCTAAGTTGCATTCACTTTGGAAGAATTGAATAAGCTGAGTTGGAAGGGACCCATCAGGATCACCAAGTCCAACTTGTGGCCCTACACAGGACACCCTGAGAATCACACCATGTGCCTGAAAGTGTTGTCCAAATGCTTCTTGAGCTCTGTCAAGCTTAGTGCTGTGGCCACTTCCCTGGGGAGCCTGTTCCAGTGGTCTACAACTACCGTCTGGATAAAAAACTTGTTCCTATTATCTAACCTAAACCACCCTCAAGGTTTAACTTCATGCTGTTCCCTTGAGTCCTTTCACTGGTCACAAGAGTGAAAAGATTGACACTTGCCCTTCTGCTTCCCCACATGAGGATGTTGAAGACTGCAATGAGGTCTCACTTCAGATCAGGTTAATAGAGCAAGATATATATCTACATGCTGTAATGAAAATATTGTTGCAGGAGGAAAAAAAAAGTATTAATTTAGAAATAGAAAGGAGAAGAGATTAGGTATGTAAAAACACAAATCATGGAAATACGTTAACATTGCTAGACGAATTATTATTTTCTCAGAGTCTAATTTTTCCCTGTGTCTGATGCAAAAGAAGTGTTGGTCTGTTTGGTTTTTGCAGACCATGGTTCTGTGTTTCAGTGACTCAATTAAAATTTGCCTCATGCAAATTGTTTCAGGAGCAGATGTGCCTGCCAAACTGGGCANCTCCTAAAAATAGCTTACAGGATTTAGACTTTAGTTAAAGATCAAAAAATTTCACTTTGATGTAGAATCTACAGTGTGATGCCTGGGGCAGGAATCTTCATGTCAGCATTTAGATTTAAAGAAAATGTTAGCTGGACATTTATTTTCATGTAATTGTTTTTATATTTTTATTTTCTTCATTTTGTTTGTTTGTTTGTTTTTTCCAGATATGAGAGAAGGAAAATTGTTTTGCTTATTTTACAGTTTAATCATCACAGAATCACAAAATGACAGAATGGTTAGGGTTAGAAGGGATTCCTGGAGATCATCTAGTCCAATCTCCCTGGTAAAGCAGGTTCACCTAGAGCTGGTAGCATAGGATTGTGTCCAGGCAGGTTTTGAGTATCTCCAGGGAAAGAGACTCAACAATCTCTCTAGGCAGCCTGTTCCAGTGCTCTCTCACCCTCAAAGGAAAGCAGTCTTTCCTCATATTCAGATGGAACTTCATGTGTTTCTGTTTGTGCCCTCTGCCACTTGTCCTTTCACTGGGCACCAATTAAAAAAGCTTAGCCCCATTCTCTTGACGCCTGCACTTAACATGTTTGTGTGCATTGATAGGATTTCCTCTGCCATCTCTTCCGTGGGATAAACAAGCCCAACTCTCTCAGCCTTTCCTCATAAGACAGATACTCCAGTTCCTTAATCAACTTTTTTGCCCTCCACTGGACCCTCTCTGATAGTTTCTTGTCCTTCTTGAAATGAGCAGCCCAGAACTAGACACAGTGCTCCAGGTGTGGTCACACGAGGGCTGAGTACAGGGGCAGGATCACCTCCCACGACCTTCTGACAATGCTCTTCCTAATGCACTCTGTGATACCACTGCCCTTCCTTTATGGGCAACTTGTTGTTCACCAAGACTCACAGGTCTTTCTCCACAGAACTGCTTTCCAGCAGGTCAACACTGTTCGGGTGCACGAGGTTATTCTTCTCTGCATGCAGGATACTACACTTGCCTTTGCTGAACTTCCGTGTGTTCCTCTGCACCCAGCTCTCCCATCCTGTCCAGGTCTCACTCAATGTCAGAGGTAACCATCCTTAACTGAGGATGAAATTATAATTTTACTGAGACAACTGGTTGGAGTTGGGGTGAAATTTCAACTTTTTACTAATGCTATTCTTTTGCTGGGTAACTTGATTGCTAAGTTGCATTCACTTTGGAAGAATTGAATAAGCTGAGTTGGAAGGGACCCATCAGGATCACCAAGTCCAACTTGTGGCCCTACACAGGACACCCTGAGAATCACACCATGTGCCTGAAAGTGTTGTCCAAATGCTTCTTGAGCTCTGTCAAGCTTAGTGCTGTGGCCACTTCCCTGGGGAGCCTGTTCCAGTGGTCTACAACTACCGTCTGGATAAAAAACTTGTTCCTATTATCTAACCTAAACCACCCTCAAGGTTTAACTTCATGCTGTTCCCTTGAGTCCTTTCACTGGTCACAAGAGTGAAAAGATTGACACTTGCCCTTCTGCTTCCCCACATGAGGATGTTGAAGACTGCAATGAGGTCTCACTTCAGATCAGGTTAATAGAGCAAGATATATATCTACATGCTGTAATGAAAATATTGTTGCAGGAGGAAAAAAAAAGTATTAATTTAGAAATAGAAAGGAGAAGAGATTAGGTATGTAAAAAAACAAATCATGGAAATACGTTAACATTGCTAGACGAATTATTATTTTCTCAGAGTCTAATTTTTCCCTGTGTCTGATGCAAAAGAAGTGTTGGTCTGTTTGGTTTTTGCAGACCATGGTTCTGTGTTTCAGTGACTCAATTAAAATTTGCCTCATGCAAATTGTTTCAGGAGCAGATGTGCCTGCCAAACTGGGCAGAGAAAATGTGCAGTGAGGACACAAAGAAGATGGTTCATCATTATGATCTGCCAAAATCTTAGCAGATCATCACTGAGCATGTCCAGATGTGAAATTTCATTCACTGTCTGTTTTATTTTTTTGCATTGTATTTTTTATTTCCTGTATTCTAGTCTCTACTGATGGGTGAAATAAGTTCTTCCCCTGTCAGCCAAGCAGAGTATCAAGTTGATATCTCTTGTTTATAGGGGTTTCTTTGTGCTTTTTGTTTTTTTGTTTTTTTTTCTGGAAAGAAAATAGGATAGATGCATTGTATATGTGTTTTTTAATCAAGATAGAGTCTCCTATTAGCCAGGCTGATACTGAGGAGTTGAGGGAGATGCTGTATGGTATAGAGCAATTTGCACATAATGTGCTGTGGTTTCTTCATTATAAAACTCTTCTAATTATGTGTTTTCACCCCTCCCAATCACTGTCTCTTTTCATGTCAAATTAGTGAGTGTCAGAAAGACATTTCTGGGTTTTGTTTGAATTACTTTTGGGCTGAGAATGAGCTCTGACAGTTTAAACTGAAGCTGAATTTTTAAAAACCATTAAAATCTGGAAACAAGGGGAAACCTTTTAGCAATTTTAAAGGGTCAGTGATAGCTTAAAAAAAATCACTTCTGCCTGAAAAATAAGTACCTAAAGATCAACTATGATTATGGTGACTACAGAAGATCTGAGGGAAAAAAAAGCCCTTCTCAGTTTCTTGTCTTTCAGAAACCTGGTGGTATATCATAAATAAGACTTTCCCTGCTTTTTTAGGGGTCCAATCTTTAGGGGAACAAACAAACAAACAAAAAAAGACAAACAACAACAACAACAACAACAACAACAAAAACAAACAAAAAACAACAACAACAGACCCCCAAAAAATCACAAAAACAAAACAAAACAAAAAACCCAAGAAACAAACAAAAAACCAAAGAAAACCCAACCAACCAAGCAAAACCAGACCAACTAAGCAAAACCAGACCAACCAGAAAACCACAGGCAAAAATGTGCCAGACATCATGTGCTGTCAGAGCTGGTAGAAACAGTGAATATCTACTCTTTTTTTTAGCCATTGTTTAGTTTCTCACTTCCAGTAAAAATTCTTGAAGGTAAATTATTGCACAACAGAGATTTTATTATTACTTCTTGACTTTAAATCTTAGTTGTAGAAACACTTGTTTTTAGTATACATAGTCTTTCAGGCAACCCTCAGATTTTTTTATCTGCTGTAACATATCTGAGAGAAAAATAAATGGCATCCGAGACATTGAAAACCATGCCTGCTTGTATTAGGAAATACATTTTTCATCTTCAAATTTTATGCAATTTTTTTGGGTTAATTAAGAGTGTAATATGAAATAAATCCATGGCAGTGCAGATGTTTTAGTTGCAAGAGCAATAACTTGAGTGATTTCCTGTAGGTTTTTAGAAGAATAAATTTGAATCTCAGGCATTGGTCATGAAGTCATTTATATTGGATAATACATTACCAGAGGAAAAAAACACGAACAAGCAGGGAAACAAGCCTATCTACTTCCTCGCTTTTTTTTTCTATTGTTTGCTCGGGTTGTTTTTTTTTTTCAGATCACTTAAGATTGATAAATTTTAGCTCCCTTCTCATCTGAGATGCATTTCATATTGATTGAATGACTACCTATTGAATAAAAGAAATATCATTGGCAGAATTTCTAGCTAGATATCTTGCTGTTGATTAGAAGACAGGCTGATTGTATCTGTCAGATAAAGAAAAAGACTCCGTGTTTCCAATATAGCTTCATCCTGGACTATTATTTCTTCATTAACTTGTTGAAAGAGAAAAAGCATCCATGAGTTGGGGGTTTTTTCACCTTGGGCATCCATGCACAAAATGAGTATGAGCCAAAAGGGAAAAGAGAATGAGTGAAAGGAAGACAAAGAGCTAGTGAACAGGGAAATGAGTAAATCATAGACAAAGAATATCAGTATTTTTTGTATTTCATCCGTGATTTGAAAATCAGAAATGACCTTCTGAAAGCTGAAATGAGTAGGCATCTTCAGCAAGGTTCATTTGAGGAAAAAATGGGCAGTTAACAAAACAGAGTAGCAGTGACTATGCAATAGCTCCTCAGGGACTTCTGATGAAGTCATGCAAGATAATTTTATATTATATAAAGAATATTAGATCAAATCTTTTGGGTCAAATATCTTAAGACTCTTATTAAGTATTTTTTTCCCCTGTATGATTGTGGAATGCGTGACTGATCACCTTTCTTGTAGCAGGCTAGAACTCAGATGGTTTTCAGAAAGGCCCTTAAGGCTATGAAGCTGTTTCTGTTTGACAGTCATGGGCTGGATTCCCTCATTTATATTTAACTGTAATCATCAGTTTGAGAAGAGTTTCTAATTTTAAACACATGGTACTCCCTCCACCCCTTCCTTTTGTCCTCAGGAAAGCCATAATTTGCTTGGGTGCATCTCTACTTTAACTACCAATATGTTTGAGCCCCAGAGTGGACTTCACACATGAAAACTGTGCTGCCAAAAACTGTTACTTTCTTGTCTTTTTGTTTGTTTGTGATTGCTCATTTTTTCTTCTTCTTTCTAAAAATTACTTCTTCCTGGATCCTGAGTATCATCCAAGCCAATTTATACTCTTCATTATTGGCCTTGATAAAATATCATCACTTTAGTGATTAATGTCAACACTAATAAGTATTATGATACCTACTGTTTTTCTTACAAATTTATCTCAAAGTTGAACTAATAATCGCTTAAACAATAAATTAGAAATGCAATGAATTGTCATTTCTTGAATTGATATAGACTCAATGAGATGTCTCTTCTTGAGCTATATATGAAATAGAGGGATTTAAAAAAAACCCCAACCAACCACATCCACTACATCAATATCCGTATTTGCACTAGCAATGTTTTATCCAAACTTAGGTCAGATACCCACTGCTTAATTAATTGACCACAAATCAATAAAAGGTTATGTATAAATAAAACTTTACTGCAAAATGATAGCATTTACTTAGATGTCTACGTATTTAAACAGCAAACAGCTTTGTGAACTCTCTGCCTTTACTCTTGGTACAATGCTAACCCCAGAGGGAGGGAAGAGTGAAGGGCAACAGGGTTTGTTTGTGTTTGTACAGAATGTTATCCTTTTAACAAAGACCAACACAAAACATACAAATCCATATGTTTGGATTTGTTGCTGCCACATTAATTACTCATGTGCTCACAGTGTGACACAGTGGGAAATAATCTAAAATGATATAAAAAAGAATTTCAGGACTGGCATCTTTTTCTTTAGCTAGAAATCCTAAACTCTAAGCTGATTTTTATGAGTATATTTTGCTTAACAGTTTGTGACAAAGGCCACTGAGAAAACACTTCCCTATTATTACTTTCACCAGTGTCTCTAAGAGTTTATGTTAACCACAGAATTGCAAACCAGAAGTGAGATTTTCCAGCTTTGTGAAACAATTCCATTTATTTGATTTTTTTTGGCATCCATTCTGTGGTGAGATAGATAATATCATGGATAAATCTGCCACAGAACTTATATCTTCAACGTTCAATTTTCTCATAAACCTTTCTAAATTTGAGTATCTTAATGCCTAGTCTGTAGTCTACAAAATCTAGAGAATCATTCAGCATAAAATAAATGCCTTTATTTGGTCACATGAATAACTCCCTAAACTCTTTATATTGCGTGAACAAAAGGTTCTGCTCGGTTATCTCCCAGTAGCCACTTAACACACCTGAGTTGCTCTACAATTTCAAAAGCATCAACCTGAGGCCTGCAGTTTTGACAGAAGACTTGCCTTTTTGGATCACCAGCTGAAGGTTAGGGAACCTAAGGGCACTTCAGAAAGCACTAGATACCTGTGCCTGACCTACTGAATAGGAGCCTAGACTAAGATATCAAAATTTAGCCCAGAGTTTAAGTCAACTCTAACTCTGCCTATATGTGGGTTGTCATGAGGTGTCTAGTTCTGCTCATACTTGTTGAGATCCTTGATGTCTGTTGTTTTTTAAGACAGTCCAGTCATTAGTCCTGGCAATTTGGAAATAAGCAACCGTTCCCTCACCTGCATAATATGCGGAAGCCCTGTAGTTACTTTAGTGTCCCACTGATGGCCAAACATATGTTTTGTAACAGTGTTCACCAGAGGTGAAGCGACATTTCAAACCTATATCTCTGAGGCGTCACGGAGTTTCTCAGTTTTCAGAAAGCATTTGTTTTGGACTAAGGCTGTCCCAGTCCTTTCTGCTGCAGATGTTTCACTTGGTAATCAGTGTTTTAATAGTAATTTGAATAAAGAAGGCTACAGATATGTTGCTTGTCTTACAGCTTGAATGCTAAGGCATTCACAGTCTAGATCCAGGCTGTGCTTCGTGTTAGCACATGAACTTGAAAACAGGCATCCTACTTCTTTTTTTGACTCTTCCTCTTATGGAGTCATTGGCTGTTGTGTATGTGCTAACAAACAAGTTCACAGGTAGTCTGTTCCTGCTGCCAAAACTATTCCAGCATCTATTTTTACATATACTTCCTCAAGTGTGATAACTTTTGAGGTGCAAAAGAAATGAACTGGCTGATCTCCTGGCATCGGATCACCAAACATTTTTGGCATATCAAGACTTTGTTGCCTGCTTGTTATTCAGCAAAAATGTGACTTCTCTGTGGCTTCAGATCATTAAAGGATTAGGGAATAATTTAACAGGACTTCTGAGCATCCCATTGGCATCTTCTTGTTATGGATTTAGAATTAACTCTGCAAAAGTAAGTACACACAAATAATACCTTCTATTTCTGCTTCAGCTTCTGAATTCCTCTATACTTAAGCAAATGCATAATAGATATATGTTTGACTGTCTTTGCAGACATGGTCTTTGCAAACCCTGAGAAATTGCACTCAGATATAAGACTTCTGAAAAACAATCAGTTATCTTGAGAAGTGTGGGTTTTCAAAACATTGGGGCACCTAAAAGAAGTATAGTGCTTAATTATGCAGTTAAGTGATTACCTTTAGTTTGCCCCACTTGTAAAACATTATCCTGAAAGATTCCTTTTCTTGATTTCCCCATTGATAAAAATAACATGCTGTTTTGATGTCCTTTAGAAATATTTAACTTATTTTACAGAGATGTATAGTAGTATAAGTGAATAAAATAACAAAATGTCTTTCTACGGAGATGTACAGGAATCTTTAGATGACTGTACCAAATGTCCTTCAGGTCTTTCCACTGATCGGTGTTGCTTGTATTTGTTAGTGGAGAGAATTCACAACATACATCATTGAATCTCATCATCTGTCTAACCAAAGAAATCGTTTAAGCAGACAGAAAGTGTTCAGCTTCTTCATTGTTACTAGGGGCAATTTTTATAGGAACCATCACAGGGTATCCACATGCCTGAGAAATCCATTTTGCTGTCAAACAGCATGTGTAAGTGAAGTAGAATTTTCTTGTAAAGATTACTGCAAATTGATATAAATTAAGGTCTGCTTTTTGAGAAGAACAAAGTTAATCGAAATGGGATTAAAGCTATAGGTTCCTTTCATTTAGTAGAGGTGCTTCACTGATTTGTTAAGTAATGGGTTATTTGATGTACTGTATGGAGAGTGATGTAGGTCACTTTCAGCATGCAGTGCTGAAGATTTAAAAAAAAAAANAAAAAAAAAAAAAGGAAAATACCAGTGCTTTCTAGTTTCCCAAATATCATGTGAGAATACTTGTAATGAACACATCCATTCTACCCCCCGCTCTCAAACTTTTTTGCATTATGTCAAGGCATTAGTTTCTTTTTATACTTTCCTTATGTCACAGCCCTAACATTCAGTTAGAAAAGCCTCTCAGGAAGATGGCTTTCATTTTGTTTCTTATCAGAAATTATGCTATCTCCATCTCATTTGACCAGCAAATTTGTTTTCAGTAAGTATGAGCCTCAATTTTATTTCATATGACAGTGACCTGTATTTCTGTTGATGGGTTCAGAATACTTTAAGTGATATTGTCCTTTCATTGTCCTTGTTTTGTCTGTCTGGTTTTGGTTTATGTTTTTATGCTTGCCGATTCCATGCATTTCTATATAATTTCATTTCTCTTGAAAAAGATCCTTCAATGGTTTTAAAAAGAAACATAATGCCTAAAGTCTCTGACTTTAAAAGATTATTACCACTCATGGAGCTTTTTGTAAGTTTTCAGCTTCTGTTCAAATCCAAATTATCATATGTAAGTCTCAAAATGCATCCACATGAACAGATATGAAAGAATGGAAGGTCTGTTCAATGGCTAGAGAAAACAAGGGTAGGTCCCAGCTCTCACTTGAAAAATATCTGTGCTAAAGGATTTAAATTCAAGTTCCTACATATCAGTAGGTGTCTAACTTCCAATTATCTTTGATGGAGCTCTAGCATTTGACTTAGTTATCCACTCATGGGCATTTCTTGCCATGATACAAGAGTGTTCAAAATAATGGAGTTCCTGTGGCTGATATGAGATAAAATTTGCAAGAATTGTGTCTTTGAGAGGGCCAGAGGGAGGGGAAGCAGAACCCCCTGTGCTATTTCAGAAAGCACAGGATGCTTTTGTGTGAAAAATGCAGCAAACCCTACTCTAGTCAATGGAGTACAAAGAGAAATTTTTACCTAGTGTTAAGTGTCTACTTTAGAGTGAGCTGAACTGCCTTGAACTATCTGGCTGTATCGATTTCCACTGATTAAACTGGGGACATTGGATCCTGCATGAAAAGACATCATAAGACACCATTTCTGAAAATGCAAATTTGAGCATCTTTTGGCTGTTTCAGCAGAGTGGCAAAGGCTGGCAATAGAGTTTTAGCATAGGGGGATGTAAGGGATTTTTAGCAAGGGATTGTACTGAAAACAAAATTATCCTCTTGCATCCACATAAATATTCAGATACATTAGTAAATGTTATAAAGCAGTTTGTCGGTAGTCTCATCTCTTTTGTTGTGTAAAGAATCTAATTCACATAGGAACAGTTTATAGAATCAGAATGACAGAATCAAGTTTGTTGGAAAAGACCTTTAAGGTTATCAAGTCCAACCATTAACTATGAACTGCCAAGTCCACCACTAAACCATGCCCCTAAGTGCCACCCCTACATATCTTTTAAATACCTGAACCATCAACCATAAGTGCTTCCTTTTGTTCAGGAACATTATTTGGCTATTTGGGTCAGTTTTAAAATGTGTAATCTAAAAATTTGTTTGCTGGACTGATTTTCCTGACTAAGTTATATATTTTTGCATGAGAAAGTAAGAATTTTCTTGTGCAAACAACCAGTTCATGCTCTAAATGAGTCATTTGTATATGCAATTCTTATTGTAAGGGCTACCAAGGGAAAAATCTTCCAAGATTTTTTCCTAGAATGTAGGGATAAAATAAAATAGCAATAAAAAATGAAAGGAATCAATATTTGTATACACATGATTTAAAAAGAAATAATAAGTAACTGGTTTGGTAAAAATAAGTAATTGAATTTCAAGTGCCTGTTTAAATGAGCTCTTTAAATTAATTAGAGACCTATTTATTTTAAAATATTTCTAATCTGGACAAGTATTCCGTCAAAATTTTTCTCATATCGGGGTAATGAGAACCTGATAAACTCTAGCTTGGAAATATAATTTTATTTTGTAATATGAAACATAAAGGAACTTTGCTACACATAAAATATTACTGAAAAAACTATTGCCTGAGAAGCTGCTCTACCTTAAGTGTGTATTCATGCCTACTCATATCAGATGATACACGAATTACAGAGCATTCTTATCTCTTACAAGGAGATTTTTGAGATTAATTTCTTATACTAACAATTTATATCAGGGTATATAAAAATAATTCATTTTGCCTTAAAAAAAAGTTGTAAGTGGCTATATCTAAAGCTGTACACAGTGTATTTCCTTTCTTTATTGTTTAAAAACAATCTTGTTTGAAATCATACATAATTATTTCAGTTTTGAATGCAGCCTGACTAGCACATGGTACTTTATGGCAAAAGACTCAAAATAGGCCTATCTAAATAAATCTACTTTTTCATTAAATTGTTTCTGGAAAGCACAGCCTAATCAGTACACCACCCTTGTAGCTGGTTTCAGGCAAAGTGATACTGACTGTAAATGGCCATTTTAATCTAGGAATTGGAAAACTAACATGGTTTGAAAACAAAATTAACTTCATCAGTTGAGAAGTTGTTTGCAGAATGGCATGGAGAAGTTTCTCATCAGAAAAAAAAATTCTTTGTGGCAGTGTCTCTCAGTGGGAGCTGAAGGGTTGTCCCAAGCTTGGTGAAAGAATGGGAATTTGTCATTTCCCTGTGTCTGACTGGAGTGAATTGTATCTTCTTCACTGATGAGGATTATACACCTGTAAGGATTACTGTTATCAATGGCAATTGCTGTCTGGTTTTGGTCAAGGTTTGAGGTGATAATAAGATATAATGAGAAGTGAGTTTTGTGTTCGTTATGAAACAAAGTGCAACTTGGAAAAAGGCTCCATATTCACCTCAGTGTAAGGATAGTCTTGCCTTCTTTATTCACAGCAGCAGAGTCTTACTGTGCTGTTTCATTGCCACATTGTGGCACTGTCAGGATTCACGGCATATGCCCTGGTTTTCTATCCCTCTGAAAACTGTATAGTGGTAGTCATGGTTCACGATAGCTACATCATCTAATTTCATCCATTGAAAAGCCTCTTGTCCCTGAGATGATGGACAAAACCTCATGGCCAGTAATTTTGAAAACAAACCACTTCTTTTTCTGCAGAGAATTTGGTAGGGTTGTAAAAGATAGTCTTCCTCTTACTGAAATTATTTGCTTAACATAAGTCAAATCTTTGACTTGCTCTTTAGTTTTGTATGCAAAAGAAGCAGTTCAGTTTTACTACAACTCACACAGGACAGATCTAGAACAATTGAGGGTAGGTCTTTACTCCCTCTTTGATTGCTCCCAGGGTACTTCCTCATCCATAATACTAAGGTGCTATGTGTAACAAAGAGGGTATTATGGTGCCCTCTGTTCTCTTCTCTGTATTCTCTTACCATGGACCTCTGATGTAGTGAGAAGTTCTCCCTCTCTTGAGTCACCCATACATGAATTTGAAGGATATCCACTTGGTCCCTCCCCAGCAGTCACAGCTCTTATTCCTCTCTTATTTCCTTAGTGCTTCCTGCTTCACTCCCCCTTCTTCTTTGGTGACTCTCTCCAAGTCTTCTGCACCTGATGCAAAGCTTGCCCCTATTTTTTTATTTTTCACTTATCTTATTTTTGAAGGGCGTGGTGAGAAAAAATGCCCATCCCATCAAATTTGCACTTATTTTGTAATGATCTAAGGCTGTGATTATTTTCCTTGATGTCCTACTCATGTTGGTCTGTAATAACCACTGATTTCCTGGTTTCCACTGCCCATGGCCACTTGGTCATCAGCTGTGGAGGAAGCCTTGCAGTGGCATGTACCTGGAGGTGAGCTGCTGCTTTCTTGTGGCTGCTAATTCATTGTGAAAGGATGTTCACATTAGAGGCATGATGTTGATGTGTCTTCCCAAGGTATTAAGAATGTCTTGTCTGAATCCACTGGCATGCATACTCACTCAGGCAGGTCTTTCCATCATTTCTAAGCATCATTGTCCACAATTGATGTTTTGCTGTTGAGATGAAAAACATGTCTTATTCTTAGATGAATTAATGTATTTTTAAACTAGACCAAAAGTCAGTTATAGTCTGTAACTATAAACTGTATAGTTTTGAGTGAAAGCCACAGGTGGATCAGATTAAGATTACAGTCACATTTGGGATTACTTGCAAAAGCTGGAGAAAAACAGTAGGTGATTTATTATTTCTAATTACTAATATGCGTAATAATAATTAAAAAAAAAAATCAGTACTTTTAGTAGTTAGCAATTATGTTTACTTGATTAAGATTCTTTCAGAATCAGAAAGCAAAGTTTTAAAATAATTTTCATAACCATTATGCTTTGACACTATGTGGAGTTCACAAACCCATCGTGCATTTCAGAATGCGTGAGTGGAAAAGTCAACTTCCATTGAATGGCCCTTCCATTTTGAATGAAGGTAAGCTACTAAAAATGCCCAAATCTTGTTTTCATTATTGATTTACAGAGACCCTAAAGCAATATGAAATGCCATGGTTATGAATCAAATATTCTAATGTCAGGAAAGGTAATGAGCACATTCTGTAAGTGATGATGGCTGCCACTACACATTACCTTTCCCACAAACCTCTTCCCTGCTCTCTATAAAAACATGATCTATAAAAGAAATGTGGTCTTCAAATGAATTAAAAATTATGGAAGAACCCATAGGGTCTATCTCACACTTTCTGTGTTAGGAGGGATTTGATGAAAAGCAAGGAATTTCAGGTGGGTTGGGTGGGGGAAGAGTACCCTCAAGGCAAAGGTGGTAAGAAAGGATACTGGATGATTTTGCTGCTAGTGTTACAGGTTTCCTAGATATAGCAAATAATTTAATCAATCTTTCCTACAAAGTGATTGGTGACAGTCTTAGGTTATTTGTATCAGCCTCTAGAAATACATTACATATTTTTCATTTTTTTCAGGTTATGTGCCAGTAGAAGGATTCTTGAGTTTTATGAGGCAATATCCTACTGTGGTTACATATCCACCTGGTCTCTGTTGCCCATCTCAATCCTTCTCATGCTGACTTATTCCACTACCTTGTGCCACTTTTCTCTCTTTCAGGTTTCAATAGTAACAGCAAATTGTGAGGAAAATCCTCCGTTGTAATGAAGCTGCTGTCCTGTGTCATAAAGGAGTTTTACTCAGAGATCATTAATATGTAGGGAGATCATGAAGGAAAGGAAGCATGTCTGGTAACTTTAGAGAATTTAGCTTCCAAAACCTTTAATTTGCTAAATATTTTTTGTAGGCTATTTTTTGTTTCTTTGTTTTCTCATTTGGTTTTTTCCCCTGCAAAACATGTCGGAGAGTTATAACATCTGAACCTATTATCAGCTGCCTGTTGAGGAGCACAGAACCATTAGAAATTGCCCAGAAACAGACTGAGAATGTTTTTCTTTCTTAATACAGACATTTTTTTTTTTTTTTAATTTTCCTAATTTCACTCTTGTATATATTTGAAACAATCTTTTAAAACTTTCCTGACCCCATCAGCCCTAGGCACTTAAGCAATAATATTGAATATTTTATAATAAAATATTTTTTATAATAAAATATTTTATCAAAATAGTAAATTAATGAATACTTCATAAATACCCAGAGTTCTTACTTTGGGTCATTGTAATTTGATATTAACTTAAATTAAATTTGAGATAAACTTAAATTTGTTTTGAATTGCAGGGTATTTTTTTTCTGGACCAATTTCACTATCAGTTTATTAATACCACCAGAACCAACAGAACAGTAGTAGGGCTTTTTAGAAGGGACAGGAAATTAGTTGTTTGGGCAGAATGATTTCTCATTCTGAGATAGCTTGGATATTCTCAGATAGCATCTCAGACAGAATTCCACATTGAGGGAGGAAAACTTGGGGAGGAGGCTAGAACAGGCTGAGGTTTGTTTACCTTTTTAAAGCCATGATACAGAGGAAAATTTGAAATATATCCTATGTATATATGTCTGTTCAGTGCTGGTTGCAATTGTCAATTGCTTACAGTGGAATTTTGCTTTGCTGTTCAAGAACTCATTTTTCTTATCTTTCTGAATTCTATAATCAGATAAAGAGCTTAGGATGTATTGTGAGGCTGGAAGGTCTAGATTATCACTGAAACTAATGCTGCCCCTACTACAGACACATCCTGCTGCTAGCTCTTTACTTCCTCAATTGTCTTTTCTTGAACTATTAGCAGTTTCTTCAGTATTATAGTTAGACACAGTGAGGTGCCAGAATTACTCAGCTGATTCGCTAGTGTTCAATTTGCATTCAAAAACTTTTTTTTTCTTTCTTTTTTTTTTTTCTTTTTCCCTCTGGGAATATATTTTGTCATTTTTAAATATTTGTGTAATGTTAAACAAGTAGAAATAAGTCCTTGTACTTGTGATTTTCCAGCATAATTGAGTTACATAGGGATATGCTTTCTATTTTCCAGCTGACACTGCACACAAAGTTGTATGTACATCTCTGGTTTTCACTGATAGAATTTATGCCACTCAGAGGAGCCTCTAGCTTTTCCTGGGTGCTAGATGGGTAAAAGCATCCTATAACAGGAACACTGATTAAAAGATTGATTGTTTTCAATATACAAGTATATTTATAAGCAAAAATGTCTTCTGGTATAGACAAGGTTCCAGTCTCTAGTTTTGAAAACATTTGTGATCTCATTGTTGTTAGTGAAACTACCAGGATGGACAAACATAAGCTTTTGCAGGATGGAAGCTCAAGTAAAAAAATTTGTACATAAATACAGTTTAAAATCTCCTTGTCGCTGTTGCCTGTCTGATGTTAGAGACATAAATTTTTTACTTCTTTGTCATTCTTATCATGTTTCAATAGAAACCATGAAACACAAAGAAATGGGCTGAATTCATTTTTGTAGAAACTGCCCTGGAGTGGTGTTTCCATGGAGTGTGGTCCATTAAGTTTTCACATTTTTGCTGTTTCTTTGAACTTCTTTCCTTTAATGTTTGTGTTTTCAGGAGATGAATTACTTTTTGTCTTTATTTTTAATGATACATTGTTCAAATGATGTAACATGCAATAGCTTGAACTAGGCGTTTGTTGTATCTAATAACAATAGCATACTCTCATATTGAAGATTGGGATGAGACAGCAGTTAATCTCATTTTAAGTGTCAAATTTTAAGACATTGTGGATTTTTTTGTTATTTACTTTCTGGGTAAAATCCTTTACTCAAGTAATCAGACATGTTGGTGTTGTCTTGAAAGGGATTAGGCTCTTTATCAAAACCAGACCAAAACAGGGGGAATACTTCTGCTTGCTGCTTTGGAAAATGTTCATAAATTCTTAGAAAAAAGAGTTAAAATATGTTTGTGAGGGATCCTTATAGCATTAACAGCAAGATTGGCATCTCATTATGCTTTTATTATTATTTAATTAAAATTTTGTTAATTATGAACTTTTTTCATTAATAGCTATCACAAAAGACTAAAGGTGATTAGTAAATGGCTTTGTAGATTTGTCTATTATCCAAACTAGAACATCTTCATTTTCAGATGAAAGTGTGCCTGGATTTCATAAAAAGATCATAAATTATCCAATGACCTCAGCTGCATGCAGATGCATTCTTGCAACTTTCAAATGAATTATCTTTGAAAACTATTGAGGCTGTATAATCTATTTACTTTTGATATGATATAATCTTAGTTATTCCTTAAGCTATTATAAATAGAATTAAGATGCAAACAAACACATTTAAAAATTGCAAAGAAGCAATTTTTGGTAAGAACATTCTAACTAGTGTAATCAAGCATAATCAAATCCTAATCAAGTAATGACAGTCCATACAATAGCCAGCATATACATAAACTCATTTCTAACAGGAAAGCATCATCTCCTTCAGAATGACCTTCCTGTCATATAAATTTGTACTGAAAATTTCTCAATGCTTTAATTTAACTTAAATGATAACATAAACACTGAAAGGTTGTGATTTTGGTGAATGAAAATGGTTCAGAATATTTTGTTTATAAAAAAATGTCTTCTACATATTTATTTTACTTCAGTGTTGGTAGAAAAACAAATGCATGTGTTTGGGGGATTTCTTAGAACTACTGTGGAACATCACTAAATGTCACTTCTTTAGAGTGGTCCTGTCTATTCTATATTTCTTTATTTCAAAAGAAAAGAACATGACAGGTTTGGGGTTTTTTTTCACTAAGCTGTTGCATTGATTAAAAGGCTTATAAGACCAATGGGCAGTATTCTAGTTTTTGTTAAACAAAAACTTACCAAACAAGTAAGGAGTAAGTTGGTATTTATTGTAGTGCCACATAGGATTCTGTCACATAATGAATAAAGATTAAAGTAACAAAATCTTTAGTTAGTCTAATGAAAGGAAAAAAACCAAACCAAGTACCTCACTAGCTTGTAGTCTGTTGAATCACCACTTTGATTAGAATGATTTGTCTCTTTAGGTAGAGCAAACTACAATTGATTTATTTTTGGCCATTTGCTAAGACAAGCTGATGTAGCACTCAATTGAAGGTGTGAAAACCTTTCCTCTTTCCCTCACAGTTAGTGGTGAAACTGTACCAACAAATTAGAAACCCTTTAAGGGGACTTCTAGTGGGAGAAGATATGGCTACAACTAATGAACCAAGAGTAGAGAAGAAATAAATCATGATTGCTTATTCAGAGCTGTAACATTCTCTAGCTGCACAATAATCTCATCTCAGTACTGAATGAGCCCAAAATATCAGGATTGCAAAATAAAGCAGTGGCAGTCCTCACCCACCTTTCACCTAACTGCAGCGCTGATCTAAGTAGGACAGATTCAGAGTCTTCTTCAGCCTGATAAGTTTTGAATTGATGTCAAAAGAGAAGGCACTATTCCCTTGTTTCTAGGGCATCGTGCTATAATAAAAACATCTGCCAATTTAACTCTATGCAACTCAGCTGCCTTGCTGTCAGAAATGCCAGGGGAGAGTAGGTAGAGACAAGTGAGATCTGTAATTCTCACCCACTGGAATGAAAAGGCATTTTAAAGACTTCCAGCGTGTCTAGAAGACTTACACCTCCCATAGATTGTTCCCCCTGTCACTGAATACATGCAAGGGTCATAGGATCAAGATACTCTTCAGGTATTTGCATCCGAAAATCACAGATGAGATGCATAGTGGATTAAAGCATTTTCAGAGCAAATCTCCCAGTCATCGACATTTTTACCATGTTTTACATTACATTGCAGACCTCTCTGAGAGCTTGCAAACTAAGTTCTTTTTTGATGAAACTCAGCTGGAAGGTATTTTGTCTGATGGCATCAAGTGTAATTGTTATGAGCATTGAGCCAGGATAGATCTAGTCCAAGGTAAACCCCACAAATCCATATTTGGTTAACGCTGGGTTCTCAGCACCGTCTTACTCTGCAACTTTGATCCTTTGAGTCTTTCTGGCTTTTTTATATAGGCCTCTAGGTACTCCCAAGGATGCTGCCTTAGCTGGATTGAAATACTTCCTTTTTTTATCTGGGGACTTTGAACTTCTAGTCTTGTTAAAATTCACCCTAGTAAAAACCTTACCACAAAACACAGAATAAAGAATTTTTCATGCTCTGCATTCATTGTTTTCTAACAAATATATATTTCCTCATTTTGAAATGTTTTATGTAGCAAGCATAAATCTGAAAATAGTAACATTTCTGTGGCCTGTTTTGTGAACACTGTTGTACTTCATGTTTTCTATTCCGTAAGTTGATAATGCTGTTAAGAATGTTCCCAACTGAATTATAATTTAATAAAATAAATTCTTATGAACACTGCTATTGGGACTTGACTAGTAGTAGTTTTTAATCCAGAGAAACCATATCTGAAATTTGCTGATACCCAGTATGTGATAAGAGAAATAAACTAATTGCAATTGTAGTATCTTGGTTTTCTTAAGTCAAGAAAGCAATGTCAGCAGGGCACCAATAAAATTATGAACACACATCTTGAGGTCTGCCTTCTATTCATTAAAATAAAAAAGCATTTCCAAGGAGTCAAACAAAAACACTTGCAATCTTTTTAAAATATTAATTTAAAAGATTAGAGTCTAGCTTTGAAGTGTCATATTACATTGATGGATTACAGGGGATAAAAAAAGTTAGTGAAATGACATCTAAAATGCAGGTTTGAAGCATTGTGCTTTAGCAAGTTGTTTGTAAACCAAGATTTTTTTTCCCCCTTTATTCCTTATGTTTTTGCTTAAATTGACAGCTACCATATGAAATTCATCGGCTGTCCCACATTCTATCTACCCCTCACTGGAAGAAATGTCTCTTATTTCTGAGCATTGAGTGTGTTGTATTTTGTTATGCAGCTCTTTTGTATCACTATGAAATACATTTTCTCAAAGTTCTTTAAATCTTTATGCTGTGTTATTCTATAAAACCTATAAAAGCACATAAAAAGAAAAGTGTTGATTTCCAAAGAATCAGAATTAGAATTCACTTTACATTGCTGCTTTGCTCTCAAATTCTGCATTTCACAGGTAGTCTTGATTTGAAATTGATCCTTGCAATTGTGAGAAAAAGAAGACACTGAGTTTTACTTGCAGTGCAGCTCTTTTGCAGCTGCCACAGTATGAAGCTAATGCAAGTCTGCAGGAACTGCTTTCCAAGGCTGCTACCTCTTTCCAGAATGGTACAGTGAAGTTCTAATGTAAATCCAAGTTGAATTCAAATGAGGAGTTTTTTTGTAGTCCTGTATTGTCCCAAAGAAAAGGTTTTGAGTCTGCTAGCTTGTCTAGATAAGTTTGATCAACAGGGCTAATAGAATATATTGCTTCTCATTACCAAGCTTGCTTTGTTTAAGTGTTATATGGCATTCCAAGCAGCCTGCTTTGTCCTTAAGCAGTGAAGTGGTTCCTGAGCGGTGGAAGCATAGTTCAGAGAAACTGAAGAGCTCAGGAATGCAGAGAAAAGTCAGAAGGAAAAGAAAAATCAGTGTTTTGTTGGAATATAGTGAATAGTTAAACATAGGAATAGGAATGCTTCATAGAAATTGTCCAAGTTGGCCAAAATATCACTAATAAATTATACTGGTAAATTTTCAGTGCAGAAATCTGAGCTTTGTGAGACTGCAGCATTTCAGGAGCTGACCTTTTAACCTGGAACTTCCTTGCAAACTGCTCCAGGGCTTTCAAATCTAATAAATGTGTCCCTTTTAAATGAGCATGTCAGTATTTGAATTTTCTTCTTCTTAATCAGATTGAAATTAGATATTGGAATATTAGATTCCCCCATGAAATGGAATGACCTTCTGCATAGATAAAATAGGGAATAATATTGTAATACAAGAGAATGCTGTAATTTGCAGCAGCTGTTAAACTTTTTAAAGGTGTCTTCTCTTGTTTTTGTCTTATTTATACAGGGTCTGGTGGGGCTCCCCATCAAACATGCACTGTTAAGTAGTTTGGCTGCTGTCAGCCAAATTTCACAAAGTAGTATGCCTGTGGTGTGTAAGCAGCCTAATTGTGACTTTCAGTTTGTTTTATCACACCTTTTTTAGGTGACTGTATTGTCCACAATACTGACAGTATCTTCAATTAAATGTGATAAAATTCAAGTCAGGTTTTATGCTGCAGCTTGGTGAAGGTAGGAGTAGTGGCAGAGGCACTAGAGCTGGCTCTTGTGAGCATATCCATTTACACTCTGTTCACATTTGCGTGCCTGATGCTACAAAAGAGGCCCAGAACGGTTGCTTCATTTTCAAATGAAAAAGAGATCCTGAAGATCTCTTGACTAAGAGATCTTGCACTTGACTAAGAAAGGGGTTGCACTAAAGGTGCATGCTGGTGAGCTGATAATTCACAGTAAATCCTGATGCCATTTTGTGTCATTGTTTTGTTTACATGTTCAGCTACATTATCACAGTGCAAACAGTGTGAATAGTAAAAATGTTCAGCAGTTTCACAGACTTACAGGCATGTCTGAATATCAGCATGTGTAAGTGATACATTTGCTAGTGAACCAAAAGGGGAAGAAGATGCAGGAGGGATTATAAGTAATCTTATAATTACCTCTGATTATAACTGTAAATGTTACAAAGCCAGTGAGAAAGCCTGGCAAATGTCTTTTATACCCAAACCTAGAGACCATTTAAACTATTATCTATTCTTGTGCTGTCTCAATTTTCTCTCTTCAAGTGTCAGAAACTGAGGCTGATGCTGTGCATTTGTGCACATGTAGTAGAAAATGGAAAGTGAGCATTCTATATTGCCTTCTCACCCTTTTCTGAGGAAAAGGGAAAAAAAAAAAAAGAACAATAGCAGGGTGACTATACAGGCTCTATTGTTTGGCAACATTGGAAGAAATATTTGTACTCTTGAACATTCTAACAATGTGTGCAGATTTTCTATACTTTCAGAAAAATACTGGCAGTTTTGCTCTTTATGGCATGTTTGAATTAAGCAGTATGGAATGATATGTGCAGGACTTCAGTGCAGTCTCACAGGTCTTGTTCTAGGTGATTCATTTTTTCCAGCTGTTGGTTAAAGTAAGCAGATTCATGTGTTAACAGAAACCAAGAAACAGTGAACTCCAAGGGGACAGGTTCAATTTGCATAGCACGATGAAATATAGTGTTGCTTTGAAAACCATTCATTTTCCAGTTCAGAGGTATTTATGTCTTTACTATATTCCCAAAATGTTTATTTAATGCACTTTTGCTACATTGCATTCTGGTAACTTTAAAGAACAGAGAAAGGCATGGCTCTTATATAAACAGAGGACTGAGGAGAAGCCCGGTTGCTGCCCTGGCCTATGATGTGGGAATGTGTACCATCACAGACAGTAAAAGTGCCCGGGTGGGGAAATATAAACCTTAGAATTCCTTCTCTCTTTGACATGTTTGTGTCCAAGGAATATATCTGTGAGAAGCATATTTTGCCACATGTTTGAAAACGTATACGTAACTTTATGGACATGTACCAATTCATCTTTCTGTCAATTTAATGTAGTTCATATTGTCAATAAGAAACTTAGTGGCAGGGTAGTATTGATAGAAGTATTGTATAATATGGTATTATATGGGAAATACTCCCGGTAGAGTGGGAAATGGTTCTGGGACAGAAAGGTGAAGCTCTGACAGGAAAGGATAAGCTGATATTCTAATGAAGAGGAGCAGAAGAGGAGTGGGGTGATTATACACGGAGTACAACGGTCTGAATATCTCATTCAGTTGTGCTGGGGTTTTTTTCCACAAATTACTCACATACTTGCATAATTTGTTCCTGAATACAAGGGGAACATCCCCATTGTCTGGGAAAAAGTGGCATCAGGAAGGGTATTTTGTATGCCATTTTCTGTATCTAGTTAAGCATTTTGGATTAGTTCTAGGTGGTTATATTTGTTGATATATTTTTACAATACAAAACATGAGATTTAAGGTAAGACTAAAGCAGCTTTTTTCAATTTCAGTAAAGCTTTCTATCTATCACATGGTCCTTCTGAACAAAATGTCCAGCACACAACAGCTGGATAAACACATCATGTGATGGGTGAGCAACTGGCTCACGGGTTGGGCATTAAGGTTTATAGTAAATGTGATGACATCAGGCTGTTGAACTATCACCAGTGGGGTTCTACCAGGCTCCATCCTCAGCCCTGTGCTCTTCAACGTCTTTGTAAATAACTTGGACAGAGAATTCAAAGGTATATCAAGTAAGTTTGCTGATGACAGTAAATTGAGAGGAGCTGTTGACCCCTCAGAGGTAGAGAGGCCCTGCAGAGAGACCTCGACTAATTAGAGGGCTGGGCAATCACCAACCGTATGAAGTTTAGCAAAGGCAAGTGCTGGATTCTGCTACTGGGACAGGGCAACCCTTGATTCCGTACACACTGGGGAACAAGATGCTGGAGATTAGTGCCATGGAAAGGGACCTGGAAGGTTTTGAGAGGAAGAAAAATCTTTAAAAAAGCCTGAAATCTGCTATACTTGAATTCCTGATAAATAATCCGTCCAAGCTGATCTAAAATTGAATAGTTCCACTTAGATATTTGGGATTTGCCTCCTTGTAAGACATTAAAACCCTGGAAAAATATATAATTTGGAAAATTTTCTTACCCCTTCCAATCAGAGTGCTTGCTCTCTGAAAATATACTGAAGCAGTAGGAGAATCTGGACACTAATGAGCCATTCCGATAAAAAATAGAAACTTTATATCTAGCACAGATACCTACCAGACTAAATTCTGGACATCTAATTTTTCAGTATTCTGGGCTTAATTAACATTTTTGCCTCAATTTCCCCATTAAAAAATGAGAAGCAATAAAATGCTTACCTTTATAGTCATAGGGATGCTGGGATGCTCTGTTGGTAATTAGATGCTGTCAGACAGAATTACTGTAAATTACAGTAATTACTGTTCATTAATTAATTCTGTCAGTTTTATGTTTTATTGTAATGCACTGTCAAAGTGCTATAATGTTTAAATTGGATGCATTTAAAATGAACATTCACATTAAAAAGGAGTGAAAGAGAACCTTTTATTGAAATTAAAAAAAGTTCCAAAGAAATATTTTATTATGATCTAATTTTGGCTGTGGAATTCTGAAGCTGAAAAGTACTGCATACTAGTAATTGCATGTATTATTATAATTAAAAATGATACAAAAAATATGAAGAGACATTCAGTATTTAAATTGAGCTGCTTATTTTAGAGCAGAATTCAGTATTTAATTGTAACATTCTCTGTTGAACCAGGTGTATTTCCAGAAAATGTTTCATGCCAAAGAGAATTAAGGCAGGAAAGTTGACATTTCCCTCAGGAGAAAAGACTAAATATTAAATCTGTATCTCCCACTGCTGGAAATGAGGCCTCCTTTGGCTCATACTGCACTGAAATACTGTACATATTGGTTTATTGTAGTAGTGTAATTTGCACTAATTACATAATCACTTACTTGCGATGAATTGATGATAATTATGCTAGTTCTATATTCTCTGAAATTTTGTAATGATTTTATCTGTGTTACTGACATGTAAATATGCAGAGAAAAGGATCTGCTGTTTCCACTGCTAAGTTAAGACATGGTTGGCAGAATAAATACTCCTCCTAAAGCAGCCCAGGATACCATTAGCCCTCTTGGCTGCAAGGACACATTTGCTGGCTCATGGTCAGATTGTTATCTACCAGGACCTTCAGATTCTTTTCTACCAAGCTGTTCCCCATATGGGTATCCCCTAGCATTCACTTGGGATGGGTTTGTTTCTCCCCAGGTGCAGGGCTTTGCACATCCCTTTTGTTAAGCTTCATGAGGTTCATGTCAGCCATCTCTCCAGCCTGTCAAGGTAAAAACTCACTAAAGTTATTACACTGAAAAGGAGAGCTAGAAGAAAGGTCACTTTATTCTAAGAACAGTGAACAGGGATAGATTTATTTACAAGCATCTCGAGTTTCACACAGCAGTTCAGACTTTTGTGTTTTAAGAGGTTTTTGGTTAGTTTTTTGGTTTTGTTTTGTTCTGGTTTTTTTCCTGTTGTGTTTGTTGGTGGTGGTGGTGGTGGTTTTTTGGGGTGTTTTGTTTTGTTTTGTTTTTGGTTGGTTGGTTGGGTTTTTTTATGATTATCCTAGTAAAACATTCCTGTAGGGAATAAAAGTAAAGTATTATTTGATGGGTTCACTTCAAGAAGTCAAGGGAGATGAAGGTAATTCTACTTCAAGGATCTGGTTGATTTGGGTCCCATAGAGCAGAAAGTTCCCACTAAAAGCATTGTATTGGCACTCAGATTTCTTTAAACTGGGAGGAATTTAGGTTAAGCCTCTCTGTTGATACTAGCTGTGGTATCGCTTCAAGTAGGTGGAACAGAGCACATTTGGAACTTTTTTGTATCAAAGCTCCCTTTAAATTAAAACCAAAGTGGAAGCAGTGCAGATCATGAAATCCAGGAGTCACACTGTGACTCTACAACACTATTACCCAAGTCAAATGGCACTTTTTTACTCTAATTTACTTTCTAAATTGATCAAAACTCAAAGCATTGATTTGAGTGTAGGTAGCTGAAGCTATGTGGATATGAAGTCCTAGTACGGTAAAGACAAACGCTGAAGTGCATTCTAGGATATTACTTTACTGTTCAATCCTCTTAAAGGAGCTGTGAGTGAAGTAAAACTGCTGGAATGCCAGTATAATTCATAACTGTTTACCAGCTGGTAAACAGTCTTCAGCAGTCAGTGGGAAGAGGACCCTGACAGCTGCCTCAAATGTAGAAGCACATTCTTTTTTTATCTTAATCGGCATCAATATTTCATCAATACTCCGGTCCCATGCAGTAGGTCAATGATTTTAATTTTTTAATGTATTCCAAATTATTAGCACAATTTTAAACTTTTCCTTCATTTTTTAATCAAAATAAATAAAAAATATTTAATTGAAAGTAGATTTTTCTACAGAGGAACCTGAGTTTTNTTGGTTGGGTTTTTTTATGATTATCCTAGTAAAACATTCCTGTAGGGAATAAAAGTAAAGTATTATTTGATGGGTTCACTTCAAGAAGTCAAGGGAGATGAAGGTAATTCTACTTCAAGGATCTGGTTGATTTGGGTCCCATAGAGCAGAAAGTTCCCACTAAAAGCATTGTATTGGCACTCAGATTTCTTTAAACTGGGAGGAATTTAGGTTAAGCCTCTCTGTTGATACTAGCTGTGGTATCGCTTCAAGTAGGTGGAACAGAGCACATTTGGAACTTTTTTGTATCAAAGCTCCCTTTAAATTAAAACCAAAGTGGAAGCAGTGCAGATCATGAAATCCAGGAGTCACACTGTGACTCTACAACACTATTACCCAAGTCAAATGGCACTTTTTTACTCTAATTTACTTTCTAAATTGATCAAAACTCAAAGCATTGATTTGAGTGTAGGTAGCTGAAGCTATGTGGATATGAAGTCCTAGTACGGTAAAGACAAACGCTGAAGTGCATTCTAGGATATTACTTTACTGTTCAATCCTCTTAAAGGAGCTGTGAGTGAAGTAAAACTGCTGGAATGCCAGTATAATTCATAACTGTTTACCAGCTGGTAAACAGTCTTCAGCAGTCAGTGGGAAGAGGACCCTGACAGCTGCCTCAAATGTAGAAGCACATTCTTTTTTTATCTTAATCGGCATCAATATTTCATCAATACTCCGGTCCCATGCAGTAGGTCAATGATTTTAATTTTTTAATGTATTCCAAATTATTAGCACAATTTTAAACTTTTCCTTCATTTTTTAATCAAAATAAATAAAAAATATTTAATTGAAAGTAGATTTTTCTACAGAGGAACCTGAGTTTTGGCCTTTGCCCTTTGTTTCATTATTAGTGTCTTGTTTTCCAAACTGGTATGAGCCTGCTATGCTAAAGATTATGTATCTTTTCTTAAAAACTTCCCAAGAGCTTTGTTTTGATGTCAGATGTTGAGATAAATTATTACTTCACTAGTTTTAAAAAGGACTGTGTTGCCTAATTTGAAAGTAAAATTATATTGAACAATAATAAAATCAAATCCTTTTGGTAATCTGAGATTTTCTCAAAGGTGTCTTTTCTGAGGCTGCTTTAGAAAAATTGCAGAGACTGATCTGTTTGAGCTTATGTAAGACAAAGTTTTTTATCGTTTATAGAATCTGCTATTTAAGGCACCTGTTAATTGAGATGGAAGGCATTTTTATGTGTTTGTGTTTGTTGTTTTGAATTGTATTGCTTGCATGTATCAAGCAATGAATGACAGATAAAATAATTTCCTTTGTGATTATGTAAACAATGGTATTTGGCTACTTAATCTGATCAAGCAATATTTACTTTGGATTTTGTTTTTTTTTCCTTAACAAATTATACTTTCAGCATAATTGCTGTCTCAGCTACTGAATGAACTCAATGTCTCTCTCAATGTATCTGTTATAATTATAGCAGTCCTTCACATTCAAAAACTTCTACTTTTTATGTCTAGAATTATGTAAAAAAAACCCCATCATATTAGATGGAGATGACAGCAATGAATTACTTTGTTACAGCAGCAATGGAGTACTTTAATTTGGAAGTAGTAGTAGTAAATACCTTCTTTCTTAGATTAAAGAATACCCAGGTAAAGACTCTTCTCTGAATATCAGTATGGTATTAAGCAAGTCTAGGAAGTATGGAAAGTATGGAAGTATGACCAGGGACAGGTTGAAAGAATTCATGGGAGTGGAAGTTTTGGTTATTTTTATTTGATAATCTAGTGGCAGCTTGGGACAAACACTGGGATGTCTAGTACAAATTTAGATACTCAATTCCAATAGGTGAAAAGGAAATCTCAGGTGAAACAATGCCTGTAGTTCTAACATGTCAAAAGACCACTTGTGTCAGTGATTATTCTGAGGGTCTTTCGTACAGTGTTTCTGAAATGCTTTAATTTCAAACATGAAAATTATTCTGTAAAGACATGGGGGAGCATATTTGCTTAAATCTGTGTATCAAAAATAAGATAATAAGGTGAGTTCAATTTGCACATCTCTTAGGCTAGTTTAAATTGTAGGTTTTCAGCTAGTATACTGCTCCCTACCTATTTTTTTTCCCCCAAATCAATTACATTTTTATGTAATAATGGTACTAGTGTTAATATAATGTACTTCCTCTATGGACACAAAAATTAGAGACAAGCAAGAACAATGTACAATTAAAAATAATCATGTCATATAATAAGTGAAAAAAGTAATTAACTAGCAGATCCTAGTAAGTAAATGTAAATGGAGGATCTAATCAGCTGTATTTTTAGTGGGTCTTTTAATCTATAAGGCATAATATTCTTTTTTCTTAAATTGGAAGAAAATATGAGGTCACTTTTGATGTTTGTGAATGATTCACAAACTAAAAGGAGGTAAAAAAAGCATCAATGGCTACAGTAGTTCTAATGGCTTTACCCATCCTGCTGTGTTAGATAACTTTTTGTGACCCCTGTGGTGGGACTACGTGCTAAAGTAGCTATTTACATTCCTACTGCAAGTCCTTAAGGTGACCCCAGTCACTTCATTCTGCAGAGGAAAGCTTTTAAGAGTGACAGATATCCCAAATGCCATTGCTGCCATTTCAACACAATCTTTCCCGAACTTTCCCCTCCACTGGATCCCCTGGATGCATCAAGCTCTCCCTGTCATGCCTCTGTGGATACCTGATTTGTGCTATAGTTTACCTCTGTCTGCTGGCAGACCCAGACAGGTGGGACCAGGAAGCACTGGGCAGTGGGTCCATAGGGCATCCAGTGTATGGATCACATAGGGACCTTTTCTGTTTGCTTTTCTCGACTGGATGTTGTACCAGCACTGGGCAGTGCTTCTGGCTGTCAAACGTTGGACTGCAGGTCCAGCTGGCTTCTGATTGCTGGCACCAGGAGCCAAGGTTGAACAGGCACCATGTACATCTGTCTTCTGTAGCTGCCAAGGAACAAGATGATGCCACGGGAAATAGCAAACACACTGTGATGACCTTGTAATGCACACTTACATGGGTGGTTGCTAGACAGATTTGAGTTGCCTGGGAAACCCCCATTTCAGCTCTCAACCTACAATGTCAGGGCAAGAGCCCAAGACTAGCATTTATAGAAGCTAAGCAAGGCATTTGTAGAATCTGAGTGCTGGAAGGTGTGAGGTTGCTCTATTCTTGGTGATCATCATGGGCACTTTTTATAGCTGTGGCTCTAATTGTGGCTGCACATGTAGTGCTTTTCCTGTGCAGTATCATGCAGTGTTGGGCTCTTACAAGTAAGATTTTTACTACATCCTGCCCCTGAAAAGATAAACCATATGTGAAGTCATAATGAGATGGAAGAATGATATGGAAAGAAAGTTGTGTGGGATTTGCATTGCACTGGAGGATTATGTCTCCATGAACTCAAGCAGCTCTAGGAAGTCACTTCTTACGATGGGGTGATCCAGAAAGTATGCAGCAGAGATTGCTGTAAAGACTACCCAGCTCAAATTTTTCCAAAATGTTCCAAAGGCCAAGACTGGGAATTATCCACAAAAGCAGGGGCATTATCAGATGGTACAGTGCATGTAACCATGTGAACTGTGTCTTTTAATAGGCTATATTGGGTTAATCACAGCCAGTAACTCACACACTCACCATCTGCTTGCTTACTGACCCCCACTCCCTGTCTCTGCAGCAGAACAGGGGAGAGAAGAGCAAAAGTAAGAAAAAAAGTAGGAAAATACTGCAAGTCAAGAGAAAGACAGTTGAAGTGATAGCAAGAGGGAGAGGGAGCAATGCAAAGGCTGTAGCACACCACCTCCACCAAGCAGACCAATGCCCAACCAGCATGTCTACCTTGGAAAAACTACGCCATACTTTTTATTGACAAGAGTGACGTTATAAGACATGCAATATCCATTTGGTTAATTTGGATCAGCTGCCACAGAATCACAGAATATGCTGAGTTGGAAGGGTGTCCCCTCACACCTCTTTCCCATCCCCCATCTGCTCTCTGTGGGAGGGCAGAATGAAAAGCAGAGGAAGCCTTGGTGCAATGAAGCACTGCTCAGGAATAGTTAAATCACTAGTGTATTACCAAGACTTTTGTCATAACAAGTCTAAAGTACCCTGTCAGCTGCTATGAAGAAAATTACCTCCAGCCCAGCCAGATCCAGTGTATACACTGCAATAAAAGAATTAGAAGATGGAAAATGCTCATAAAGGTTAATATCTTACAGACAAAAGTCTGGAAAAGCTTGAGTGAATATGGGAAAACCCATTGTTACAGTTTTAAGACATAGGACAGATTTTAATATATTAGTATGTTCTGTTCTTATGTTCAAAATTCAATAAAGATATTGAAAAATTGAAAAGAATTCAGAGAGCTGTCTTGGTGATGATGAAAGTAACATGCTTTACTGTATGAAGTTTGTGCTAGTCAAGGCATTGATTAAGAGTTAAGAGAACTAGAAAACTCCTGAGGCCTCTTCCATCCCTAAATCTGGAGTACACAGTTTAAGGCACCAATGTGGTAGCTTTGACTTTAAAAAATGCAAAACAAGTGCAAGATTTTTCTACGAGCAATTGCCGTTGTGCTTTGGGAAATATAACTGAAGTTGTGGTTTGAAAATTTTAAACTTAGGATTTTCTGTTTGTTTTCCAAAACAGTCTTCTAGTTCTATGATAACTACTGCTAGCTGTGGTGAGTAGAGTGATGAATGCACAGAATTCCTCTGGGTAACATTGTACAGGTGGTCAGAATATAGAATTACAATGAATCTTACTGGTCTTACAGTCTGTCATCCATAAAATAAACAGCTCTTGTGTTTTCCAGTTTCAGATTTTTTAACTCAACTTGTATTGCTTTTAGATTTCCAAATATGCAATTTTTTAAAAATTTTTTCTTTCTTAACCTAGTTAAGTTCACACATTTTAATGATTGAGATAATTTACAGTTTTGCATGAAGTTGATTTCTGCTTTTATTTGCTGTATTAGGAACAAGTGTTGCAGCTAAGATGTGAAGTACAGGCTTGCATTTTCTCTCAAGTAACACAGATTTTGAATTTTCTCGTTTCCAAGAGCAACTACAATTTTGTCAGTTGTAAGATATGCTCACATGTATCTATAAACACAAAATCTCAGTGAATGAAAAATCCCAAAGCTTAACAGCTAGAACAAGCGGTACTAGATTTAGTACTAATGTAAATGGATTTCTTTTGTTCAGTGGAATTATTCTGGTTTATACCACTTGAAAAAAAGGCACAAATACTCTTTATATTGGTAATACTAGCTATTTAATGTCCATCATGCTCTAGTAACTTGCTAAAAGAAATAACAAGGGATGTAAAAGCAGAGATCTTAACTACTCTTGTTGGAAAGTTTGGAAATATACTTCAGTGATTCTTACTGTGGGATAGTCATTGAGAATTGCATTTCTGCTAAGCCTTTGATGTTAAATCAGAGTTGGTAAAAATATGCAATTTTTCCTAACTAGGGTTTATTTTTATCCACTGCTATCTTCTAGAATTTCTCTTTACATTATTTTAACAATAATCTTTCAAAATCTTTTTTCAAGGTTACTCCTGGCCCATTGTTTTAATGAGTCAGTTTTATAATGACAGGTTACTTATATAGTTGACTGTGTGAGTTAAGGCCACAGCAAGTTTTACGGTTTTTAACTGAAGCTTGTTCCTGAAGCCTTTGAAAAAATCTTCCAATTAAATCTATCTTTGGCAACATATATCACTGCAAGACAAAGAAGCTGACTTGTTTGCTAGTGCCTGCATCACCAGAAGATGTTAAATCTTATTTACATTTTACTCTGTAACTTGAAGGAACTGAGTGACATAGCCAATACAGTCAGAGTTCCTAGAGGAGGTTCTCAGTTCCAGACTCCAGCTTCACAAACAGCCATGAAAGCAGGAGCTCTTCAAGTTCGCAAAAGGTGAATGAAGGAGTGCAGGCTTGGAAGGTGTTCTAAATGCCAGAACTGCTACCTTCTCATTAATTTAGTGTATATTGTCCCTGTGAAGCTATTGGGACAAGGCAGAGGCTACACATTTTTGAGGATAAATATACTGCTCATATACTTGCATGTATGAATATTTGTCATGATCTATGCATGAACAGCACAAAAAAATATATGAAACTATAGCAATAATAAAGGGTATGAGCGTAATTACCAAGGATTCTGCTAAAGAGAAACAGTTCCTCATTTTTATAGACTTTAGTCTATAGAATCAGAAAAAAATAAATAGAGTTCCTTAACTCCAGTAAGTTCCTCTCCATTAAATAAGGTAGACCACTAGCACAGCAAGTAGGTAAGATACTGGAGTAACATCCAGTACAAAGCTGGATGTTAGCATTCAGAATTTTTTTAATATTCTTTTTTCATGTTCCAAATGTTAACACTTTGCTTTATAATAAATGTGGGTTTGTGTTTAAAATTATCCAGTATTAAGGGTGGGTTCCACAGAGCCTGATGAAAGCAGTCGTGGTCTTTCTCCTGAAGCAATGAATCTAAATTGAATAGTCTTTCCTATCTGAAACATGGGGTATATTTAGGAATTTCAGGAAATGAATGTGATTTTTTTAATTTGAGAGTTATTTTGAGAGCTCATGTGGAAGAGAGGATAGATATTTGAAGAAGTGTCTTGAAGTTAATATAATGAAACATTTATTGACAAGAGAGGGCAGGAATGAGAGTGCATTCAGCAGCTTCATTTGGCATGTGGCTGTACTAAGGAAAGCAGTCTATGGCCTAACTTCAACTGAAATAAATTTTTCAAAGAACTAAGGATAAGATTCAGCACTTTCCATTCTAAGCATGGGATTTGTTTCATTGATTTGATTTCCCTAACTTTTATATGTATATGCGTATTAAGAAAAACAGAAGGAATGAAATGTTGGACAAAGCAGTTACTTCGTGTGCTTCTTGTCCTGGGGAGTGAGAGTGCAGATGATAAATGAGACCCACATTGCTCATATCCTACCAAGAGGCTCTTGGGTCCAGCACAGCTGAGTGCTGTGTAAGAAGCTGAATGGAACAGAGCAGTGTATGAGCAGGTCAAGCTTATTTAGGAAAGATTTCATATTGGTGGGGGAGGAAATAATGTACTGTAGGTATTACGGTGAATAGAATACCTTGCGGATTCCATCATATGGGAAATTTTTGTATTTTAAGCCAGGAAATGTATACAGTATGGATACATCTAATTTATAGAGGAAGATTAAGCAGAAAAAAATAAAGACAGTTTTCTTTTTTAACAGCTTCATAATGCAGCTATATGTTCACACATTTTTGTGAAGTGTTAATGGCAAACATGGTAGTTAATGAGGTATACAGGCCTGATGCTGTATTATATCTCAGGCAAAATGATGTGTGATTTATCATATTTGTTTTTCTGTGTCCTTAATTTTTCTATGATTAATGTGTGATGCATATGCAATACTGTCTGTATTATAATAGAAAAAAAATTATAGTGGTTTTTTTCCCTCGAATTGGCAATGAAAAATCCTTAAAAAACAGAAAAAAAGGAGGCACTTTTAAATACAAATGTATGAACATTTTTAATGCTATCAGTTTAGATCTGTTATGGCAAATTCTCCCTGGGTTAATTTATGGTATTATGGCTTACCGTACACCTCAGGGAATCAAGAACAAAGTTAATTGTTCCTCTGAGATGTACAATTTCCACCCTTTGCCCCTCAATCAACAGCTTGGAAAGCAGTAACTGATAAACAAACCTGAACATATTAAGTTATTTCTTCTTAGAACAGTTCTTGCTAGAACATACAGAAATAGGGGCAGCTGGCTGATGCTGGGTTCTTACACATCCCTCTGGCTACTTGCAGAGGCAGGATGTTAGACTAGACTAATTCAGGTCTGCTCCAGTATAGTAATTTCTGTGTTCCTTACCCTTAGCCTTTGTTATTCTGGGTCAGTTGATCAACACATTAGGAGCTGTAACCAAGAGTCTATCCATGTTTTGACCAACTGGTAAGGAAAAGCTTAGCAGCCGGCTGTACTGTGCCTGCTTATTCAGTGTGAAATAAAGGCACACAAGAGCCTTTGAGGGGTCGTTTCTTTTTTGTTTCTTGTTTTACGAGTGTGTGTTGTGCTAGTGGGAACTCAGGGTAGCACATTCTAGACAACGTTTCAGCTGTTCCTGAATGATCGAGTTTATTAACATGTCACAGGGACGTGTAGTTCAGGTATTGGAAGTATTGTGACTGTTATTGAAGATGTTTTGGGGCAGTTGAATTCTCATATCTATCTTTACATTACTCTAAAATGCTTTGATATTGCCTATATGCCATTATTGCAAATGTGTTTGTGATGTGTTTTTCTGACTCTTGTGTTACTCACTCTTTTGTCTTGTGAAATTGCCTATAAATTATAATTATTTTTGGGAGGAAGTATGAAACATTTCCACTTTCTCTTGTTCTTCTCTAATTGATATGGTCATTGCATCTACAGCATACCATAAAGATGCAGTCTTACTTCATTGGAAACCTCAGTGTTTGTCTTAGTACCAGTGTGGCAACATGATGTAGTATTGGCAACAAACCCCACCAATTCCTGGCGTGATATAGCTGCAGATTCTTCCTGCTTCCCATTTACTACTCAGTGTTAGCAATATTTTGGGAATGACTGCTGTGAATGACTCAATGCTAATTGCTGTCCTTTCTTGTTACTGTAGATTATACTTGTGACAAACCTAAAAGTGTTTTTCCTATCCTTTAAAGCAGATAAAAAATAAGAAATAATGTCCTGTGGAAGCACTGTGCCGTTTCCACACAAAATCCTGCATCTGGTTGTTTATATGCAATTCCCAATACCATGAACTTTCATAGAGGTTACAAATGAGAAAGATCTTTTAGGTAATCTTGTCCTCCCCTCAGTTGTACGTAGAGTAGATTCACATAAGGCACAGTCATGTTTCCTCTGCCCTGAAAGAGAGCATTCTTTTTGCATGGCATGAGTGCTTCACTGATACTGGAAAGAAGAAAAAAGACCTTTTTCCTGTAAAGGGTGTGTGAGATGAAGTTATAGCACGTTGGCATAAAAGGCTCTTTGTTAATTGCTATTGTGCTAATGGTGCTTTGAATATGAATGTTTTGTAAGCAAGAAATAGGCAGTGATTCAGATGAGCACTCCCTCAAACAAAACTTGAGCAGGACTGAAGTGAAAGAAAGTCTTTGGCATTTTGCAGTCTGTTTTTAAATGGGTTGCACAGATTCAGGTAGTCAAGACCATACATGTAATAAACAGTGCACTGAAGCTGTAGCACCCACTACAAATTTGTTTAAAAAAATTTTAAGAAACCCAAAAAACAAACAAACAAAAACCCAACAAAAACAAAACCAAAAAAACCAGCATTCACAGTACAGCGAAGCTGCTGAAGAATTTGCTAAAAAATTTGTATCAGTGTGTTTCATGTACCTGTATCCGATATGCTCTCAGGCATTCATTTTCAGAAAACTGAAGTGCCTGCTTGTGCACGTGGTAGAAATTGCCAGTCTCCCTACTATCAGACCATGTATCTATTTTCATGCAATTATTCTCCCATATCTGGAATATTTGTGGAATATTTCTAAGTTGATGAGTTTAGAAATCTTTGTAACAGGCAGCTAAAAATATCTACCTTTTCACTTGACTAACTAAAATTTAGGAATTTGAAGATTATTTTAGGATACACAATATGCTGATAATGGCATAAGATACCTGAATAATTTTATGTTTACTAATATATACATATCTCCATTCTTGAACATAAAGGATTTTTAAAAGATATGTAAATAGGCCCTACACATATGGAATTATGAAAGTGTTTTTTCAGTTCAACAGGAGACAGCGTGCACATTATTCTACACTTTAATACAAATTATTCTATTATTCCAATACAACTACAGTGGTTAAACAGGGTATCCTGCTGACCATAGTAAAACACTGCAGTGAAGTAGTAACAGCAACTTTTATTCCTAATACTGTAGATGCATAAATACATACATACATGCTTAATAGCATAATTAGGCATACAGGGATAATTTAAAGGGCCATTTTGCTATGTGAAAATAGAAAAAAATTGTGGAGTTTCCCTGGGGAGATTTCTTTAAGATATTTTTTATGTATGTTTAAAATGTTGAGTCTAAATGAACACTTAAATAGTTCAGTATTGTACTTAAGAGAAGCATAGAGAACTAGTAGTTGTTATTTCTTAATCTGCAAGGGGCTATTTCCAAGCTGCAGACTCAGTCAAGCAGTGCTTTATTCAGAAGAACCCTCAAGAGTCCCATTGCAGGTTTTGCCTGAGTCAGGACTGTGAACTTGTACTGTTTGTATTGCTACAAATTGTAGATGTTTCCAATAGGGTTTCCCCATTGCTCTTACAAAGTAAGAGTCACTTGAGAAAGCTCTTTTGCAGACAGTTACTGTTAAAAGAAAATAATTACATTCCTGCAGATGGAGTATTCTAACTTGCTTCCATTCCAGTTAAATTTGTGGTATATTAACTCCTGTGTGTGTCCCGTGTTGATGTTCAGTTTGGTTTATTTTCCTTAAGATACTTCTGAATGTAAAAAAAAAAAAAAAAAAAAAAAAAAAAAAAANAAAAAAAAAAAAAAAGAAGAAAAGCAAGAGCTGGAGATTTAAAATTTAGATAATTAACCTTTAGGAACACAGAGTGTTTTGTTAGAGATGTGGCTTTATTGTGGTTAACAGTACACCACTCAATCATTTGGAGTTCATTAAAGGAAGATGAGTATATACCTATGAGAGTTAAATGAGTCCTATAGAAATAATACTAAAATCTATAGAACTGAGAAGTTTTGCCTTTGCCATTGAACTGTATAAGCTGTCTTAAGAGTTTTTAGAAATGTGAGCATTCTCTGAAAATCAGTACGGGATGTCTTTCTAAAAGTTATGTTTTATGTTTTATGTCAACAAGAAATTGTTGAAATTGTTATTGAAATTGCTGGATTAAATTTTATGGCTTTCAAAAAACTTGTTGTTTCTGTTCCTAAAATATATGACTCTCTCATGTTTCCTGTAAAGGAGTACAATGCAAAAAAGTAGTTGTAACTCTCAGTGTCCTGACCTGATCAAGTGCTTTGTGCCTGATGGTCTGATTTTTGGCAATTGGAACAGTTGCTGCAGAACCACAAATGCTTACAGCACCTAATTTTAAGAATTTGTGGTTTAGAAAAGTAAGTCAGAGTATATTGTCTGTGCTAATGATGCCTTTCCTTGGTCTTAAAATCAAGAGCCAAACACAGTTAGAAGGGAAAAAAGGGATTTTACCTTGGTATTTATTTTAAGGATCCTTGGTGCACTCCGTCTAGGTGGAGCACACTGGAATGCACATCAAGATGCACATCGAAATGCACACTGAAAATGCACACACACAATAGTTCGGGTACAACATTATAGGCCTTACCAATTAGCATATCTATCAAAGATTCCCCAGCGAGAGGCTGAGTGAACCCCCCTCCCCGAGAAACTTTCCCACTGTATCTCAGTTTACAAAATGTGTTCCAGAGAAGACCTTGGTGTCTGAGGCTTCTGAGATGTTTGGTCTCCTGGCTTAATGGAACATTGGGTCTATGCTGGTTATCAAACCTGAAGAATTAGAAGTAAGTGGGCTAAAAGGCCCTTAAGAATACATAAACGTTATATAAAAGAGCATATAAAGGGGGTATATATAAAAAGCAAAAAAGCATCATGGCATCACTATTTCTGTGTCCTTTGCACCAGCCAAACTTCACTGTGCAGCTTTTGACAGGGGACAGGACTCCTGCTTGCAAACACAGTGGCTGTAGCATGGGAGAACATGCATTGCCTGCCCTAGGAGAGAGGCAGCAATTCCCCCTTTTTCACCTTGTGGCCAATCCTTCTAGTCTGATTTCACAGAAATAATTTTGAAAATTTCAGGTTGGGTTTTCTGATGGTGAAAAAGATAGCGATATCAAGAAGATATGTGTCTATTCTTAGATTTGCTGGATGTGTTCCAATATATCAAATATTGCCTGTTAGGTCAAGAAAGACTATTCCTTCTTATCAGTGACTGCTTCTGTTATAGAGCTCCTTCTGCACTGTAGTGTATTTAATGTATAAAATATCTTAAGAATTTTTATGAAGTAGAATCTAGTGGATCTTTGGAAATCAATTTCTTGTTGTGTTAGGTACACAAGTGTAACACTGGTACACACTGTACACAAGGTAAAAATGTCCATGCATTAGCTGAGTTTTGAAGATTCATTGTCTTTTTAAGGTATCTGTCTCCCAATTTTACGTGCATTATAAAAATAAATTAAAAATAGGAACCCAATGTCAATGTAAGGCACTCATTTGTATTTTTTTTTTTTTTTAATACTGATGTACCTACAGAGAAAGCTTTACTAAGTAATGAGACTAACAATAGCCAAAATTAAGTACAAAATTAAGAAAACTGTCAGATCATAAAATTTTGGGGTAAAGGAACAGTAATATTTATGTATAGATGAAAAGCTACCTTAAAAATTTCACATGACCTAATCTGTCAGTCAAAAATCATATTCTGCACAGCCATAATGTCAAACTGCTGTCTGACAAGACACGTGATTGACTGTGCAGTTGAGATATAACACATCCACCTGTAACAGGATTTCTCCATGGACAGTGTACCNTTCTAACTTTATAACATAGAATATAACTTTATATGCTTTAGCACGAATTCCAATATTTCATATATAACAAATACAATGTATGTTATACAAACTAACATCTTTGCTGTATTTTAACACTTTTGTTCCTCTGTTGGTCAAACACTGGCTAATGAAATCAGAAGTCATAAGGAGAGGCCAGTTTCCAAGCTATCTAAAGGTCAACATCACAGTTCCCTATAGCGAGTTTCCTGGTGCACTGGCACAAGTTTCAAAAGAATCATGAGTGATTATAATTAATTGTATTCTCACTATGAAAAGTGATACCCTAAAGATGGCTCCCTTTTTCTTTGTTTTCACCAGTTTCACTCATTCTGTTATTTCTTTCTTAGTCTTCATTCTTTAAGCATTGATTTGTGTCAAAATCCCCAGTATAACTGTAGCTTATTTTTAATATTTGAGGAAAGAAAAAAGTCACAGGCTTACCCCAAAAAGCACACAGTTTACTGTAACACAGCATCTAGTCACGTGGAATAGGGGGAAAGCACTTTGGGTAGGAGATAAGTACAGCTTCATTGCTGAGTTCCCTTTTCTAATACTTTTAATTGTTCTCACAGTGGCAGCTTGTTAGTCTGTTTCTGTGCTAGTCATGGAGCTCATTTCAACTCAATTTGCTTTCATGTTCTATTCATACATACGTGACAAAAGGAGGGCAGAGTTTCCCATTGCTCTGGTTGTTGACAAAGGAAGCCCATTGTGCTTGAGAACAGCTAAATTATTATCTCTCAGTATACAATAAAATGTCACCACCATGTCACAGTAGCAATACACATGCTGACACCAGACTTGGAAAGTACTAAAAGCAATGAGGGCCACAGCAGACCCACTCAGCTAAATGCTTGTCCTTTGAATACACATGAAGAACATTAAATAAAATTCCCAGAAATAGCTGTCAAAAGATTAAAGACTAACGGATTTCTGTCCTTGGGCACATGAATTCTCATTCTGATTCTCATTGCTTTGTCCATGCAAAAGCAGTTGTCAAATGGAGAATGCTTCTTTTCTTTTTTTTTTCCCTTTTCTTTCTTTTTATATTTTCTTTACTAAGCATGTACAGAGTTCATTAAAGGTACCCGGTAAGACTGGGTGCATGAACTCTCTGCAGCTAGGGTCCCAAGAAGGACCTTGATCCTTGGCTATCATTTTAGTGTGTATTTTGTGAGCACAGTATCAGATACTGTGCAGTCAAATGTAAAGCTGCAGACAGGGTGAAGTGTCCAGTTATTCCTTGTCACCCATATCCATGAGTTTTTATGCTCTGAGATTTAGTCTGTGTTCAAATGCTTTTTGTGAGGTTGATTTATAACCTTCCTACCACCCTTTCTCCACTCCAGCCTCATAATCTTGTATTCCCAGCTTCTTTCCATGGCACTGAAAATTCTCTACCATGTAACATAGAGCGAGTTTAATTATTACTGTGGCTTCCTCCTTAAAATTCTTGCTTCACTGTGTATTCAGTGGTTACCTTCATATGTTCACATATTTCATACCTGTGAGTTCTCAGGGTCCTTCTCCCTCTTCCACAGCTGCCCAGCCCTCTTTGCATAACATAGGAATGGCAATGAATATATGGTCAGTTCTTTCACATTCTACTTTTAACCACAGTAAATCTGGTCTACCACTGTAGTTCTCTGCTCAAAACATCAGGAGAACTGAAACTGGTGTACCTAACAGAAAAAAAAAAAAAAAACACCTAATCTGTTCTGGTCTTTTGCCTTCACTTACCTACATTGTCGTACTGACTCCACTGAACAAGTTGCTCAAGTTTTTGACCTTGCCCATTAGCTTCAGTAGCTACTACATATACCTGGGATTTGTTCTCTTTTTCTTTCCTTTCTTGCCTTATTTTTTTTTCCTAGTATCTGTTTTCCCACTACTTCCCATTTTAACCCTTCTTGTCTCTATTCTTTGCTGCTGTCTTCAAATTCTCTTCTTTGGGTCTGAAATTACTGTCCCTCTCCAGTTAAATTTGCTGTTTTCAGTGTGCTGGCAGCAAAGTGAAATGTGATGAAAACCTGATCTCTGAAGGGTTCTCTGCTGGCATATCACTGATCAGATTTTTAGTAATTTTTGCTTTGCTTCCAGCACATTAATTGAATACAGCAGAGCAGAACAGCAGGGGACAGAAACAGAAGACACTGAGTCCTGACAAAGGCTTTCTCTAGGGGTGTTCCATTAGCATCTCTTATTAGACAGCAAATGCTAACTACCTACAGACAATGAAGCAGTAGATCATTCATAGATTGAAAACCATTGACTATGTACATCTATGGATATTCAGACAAATGCTGAAATCCTGGGCAAAGTTGTAGGCCAGGTTGCCTATTTAAAGCACTGATGTTTTAATATTTAGTTAGAAAACACTAGTTTTGAAGAGACTGGTACAACATGTATTGTCCCTAAATAAAATTCAACATGTAAATTTTATATGTAGTCATCGTTTTTTATAACTGTCAGGATGCTTGTTGAGACCTGTGGAATTTAGTAAATGATAATAAATTTAGTAAATGATAATAAATGATTTTTTTTTTCTGTTTCTGTTCAACTGCTTTGTAAGAAATTGGAAAAATATGTGTTATATTTGCTGCATTACTTTTCCGTGTAAGCAATTGTAGTAATTGCCAGTGAGAGGCTGAGGAGTTGAGAACAAATGCAGAGATATATTACAATCTCAAATGAGAGCAATTAGAAAGAGAAGAATACTGGCCCTTGAAAAGTAAAATGGAAACTGACATGAGCTGACTGTGAAGCTGATTTGTAGGACACTTTCCATCTTAGCATAATGCTTCTGTCATACAAATATTTGAACATCTGGCTGTAGACTAATCTAAGGTACCTATCACTATATCAATGAGTCACATACTATTAAGGTTTTCAAAGAACTGAAAAGAGAGAGGCCAGAAAAAAACATTCTAGTTACTACACTACAAAAAAATCAGGTATCATGTTCCTGTGCATTTAGTCTCATATGCTTTTCATTGTGTATTTATTTATTGTTTGGGGTGTCATAATGAGGAAATTCTTCTATTTGGAGACAAAAACAGGAAAAAATATAAGAGCTGTTGAATTTCATGAGAGTGCTCCTAGAATCTGAATTATACTTCAGCTTTTGTTTGTGTAATTATTTTTAAGATGTCAGTGTGTATTTATTTCACAGTCTTATGAAGATACAGAAAAACATTAAGTATGTCATAAAATTGAGCAAATACCTGGATACCTCAGTAAATGAAGTAGTTTGAACTTGGTTTTACTTTTTTAAAGGTTTTTTTTAAGTAGTTTTTACCTCAGTGGTTTATTAAGTAACTTGCTGCATTCACTCAGTTTAATCCAACAACTTCTTATGCCGGCTAATTCAGCTAAATTCCTGGGGACCATTCACGTAACTGGCAGTAGTGTCCCTTAGGGAGTCTTTGTTTGGGATAATACGGATGACTGCCTAATTTGGAGATTGTCTCCTAGGTATTATCCTCCCCCTCCTAAATACATGTTGTACAAGGTGCAATCTGCATTATTTCTTATAAAGCCAGATTTCCAGTCTTTTTCAGGTACAGGTGAACATTGAAGGTATTTTCTCAATCCAGGGGTTGCAATAGGATGTATCCCTCCGTGGAACTATGATTGGATGAGCTGCAGGAAAAGCCTCTTCCCTGTCATTCAATCTTTTACTCATGATCTATTTACCTGGTCTCAATTTGTAGCTTCCTTGTAGCCCACAGGAGATCACTTTTTTCCCATATTTTTCTCAACCTCAGCTCAAGCATCCCTCCCAGTCTTGACAGCAAGAGCTAAATGATAAGATGCGTGTCCAGACATTGCTATATTGCTGTTCTTAGAACTAAATAGTCTTCAGTCTAGATGCTCTATAAATAATTGAGACCATCTAACTCTTTGTGAATTAGCAGTGCTTCAATTTTTTTAAGAGAAGCAGAATGACTTCTGTAAAAGATTTCCAAGCTTTGTGATGTTTCCTTGTTGTAAAACAGATTGACACTTTGGGCTTTTACACTATTACAGCCAAGTTGCTGCTTTAAAGACAGTTCATGATTGCAGTGTCTTAGAGTACTGTGATTCCATTTGTCTTTCTGATGGCCTCTTTCCTGCCACTGCAATTTAATTGATATATGTTTTTAAAAGCGCATTACTTTGCATATTTTTATTGTTGTTTAATTTTTTTATAAAACACAGAAAGAGGGACACAGAAAGGTCTCTAGTTTAGTGACCACTAAGAATTCAGAGGTTTTGTTTCCAGCTCTGCGACAAATTCTTGTGTGACCTTGGTCAAACTGGTTAACCTCTGTGCAAAATGGGGACAATGAACAGTATTTACCAGTCATAGGTAAAACTAGTTAGATATAGGAAGTTCTGCAAGGTGTTTGGGGATCTTTAGGTAGATAGGATAGGGATAGGTAGATAGTGTATATGTACTGAATCAGGTAGAGGAGGGAAATGGTCAGAGCAGAAAAACTAGAGTTGAAAAAAACAGAAGAAGGAAAAAGGAAAAATATCAGATAAAAAAAAAATAGGCTAGGAGATGAGTGGGATGATGGAACCAGTTGGGATCATTTGCAGGTGAATAATTATAAAAGATGTGGTCCTATTCAGTGTTAATAGGGCAAGAGAAGTTCACTAAAATGAATGTGTTTGTCTATGTACTTCTAAAGTGGTGAAGCCGAAGGCATTTCTGAACAATGGGAATCCACTATGCTGATCAGCTTTCTTCAAAGTTCAAGGAAAACTACAGTGAAATAATATATAAAAGTCAAAGAGGAAATATTTTCTCCAATGCATATGTTACAGCTTGCATTAAATGCTACAAATTATCATTGAAAAAAAGTAACGTGAAGAAGAACATAATTCTGTAAGAAGTATAGGTGATCTAAGTTCTCATTTAAGAAGTATGTTTCAAAATGTTGTGTTCTGCTTGGGAGAAATTTTCCCTACTCCCTACTCCAATGAATCTTCTTTTTGCTACTGCGGGCTTCTGGAATTGACTGATAAACATCAACTAAGCTGTCTTTTGGGGTTTTTTTGTTGTTGGGTTTGATGGTTTTTTTACTTTATTTAGGCTCATGCACCATGATTTTGATTATACATTATAAATACTCGCTTTGCACACCACCTTTTATGCATAGAAGCATAATGTATTCTGAAATCATGTCTCAGTATCCAAATGCTGTTTCAATCAAAATTCTTAGTCAGTGAAAATAAAGTAAATTTTTACTTTTATTTCCTAATTCCTTCTCCAATGTTAAAAAAAAGAGACAACAAACTGTAACAATCTGAGTATTTTAATCTACCATATTTTAGATGGCTGTAAGTTTTTGCATTTACTGCTGCTGAACAAGACTTTTCCCAGTTTTTTCTATCACAGCTGATGATTTTCAGTTAAAAGATTGGCTATTGATGCAGTGATTGATAATTCCCTGAGTGTAGGGTGAATTTGGGAAAAGAAAATACAGAAAATAAACCAGATTTTCCATAGAAAATATATATATATAATGTTAAACCAGGTGAAAGGCTTAGTGACAAAGTTTATCTAGCTGCAGTATTTAGCAGAAAACAATCTGTGGTGTTCTGAAACACTACTCAGTTGAGCGGTCTTAAATTAGACTATACTGATCATGAATGGAGACTTTTTCTACTAATAACTGGAAATAGATTGCAAGTTTCTCTGTCTTACAAAACAGTTAAGATCACATTGGTGGGTAGTTTGTCGTTATGTTGATACATCATCTGCTTGCGTCCAATGCCTTGAAACTGTTTGCATGAAAAACCCTTGGACAGGGTTTATTTGTTCTCCAGTTCAAATGGCACTACCCAGGAAAGCAATTCTACCATGTGCTGAGCAATGTCAGTTCCTGTTAACCTCAGCTTAAGTGAAGAGGCACAGCCTTTCTTAGGAGATGCGAGGTAGTGTCAGCACAGATTCTTAAGCTGAAATTTAGTTCTTTGCAGAACCTCTGCACAAAGCCTGTGTATCATTTAAGTGCCACTTAATTCTTTATAATGGAGCTTGGAGTGGATTTGAAGAAGCTGATAGGCTTTTTGCTCTCTTGTCTGCAGAGGGCTGAATTACACCCCTGGTGAATACACACAGTAAAAAGGCAACTACACTGCCTCAGGAAATACACTATACTCCTTTGCTTTGACTAGTGTAACTCAGTTTCAATTGCTGATGAAAATTCTTTGATATTATGCTGATAAAAATCATTGTACATTTTGCTCCCTTCCTAAATTACACAGTGAGCTTCACTCTCATACTCTGATATAATGTGCAAACCGAAAAGTGAAAATGCAAAAAGAGATGTAGTCCTGCAGACAGGAACAGGGCCTCCCTTGTGGCACTGTGTGTGAGGGCCTGTGTGTTGGTGAGGTTCCTGAAGCAGAGCGAGGGGTGGGTGGAGAAGCAGAATTAAAAGGACATAAAAACCAGTAATGGGGAAGAGATCCCAGCGGGAAGCAGGGTGGAGAGAGGGCGTGGGGGCTGAGGAGGCACCATTTTGATACCAATTAGCTTTAAACCATGTGAGCTGAGTAGCTCTTCCCTGTAAAAGAAGTTCTGATTCTCAAGGCCTAAATGCATCAGCTGGTCTATACCCAGCACAGAAACATTTTAGACTTCATGTTTTGTAAAATATTCTTGGTGTGTTTTAAATTTGTGTGGATATAGCCAATACCCAGAGCAAGGACCCCATAGATTTGTGATGATACCGATAACGACCAAGCAAACACTGAGTAATTCAGAGATACTTTTTTTTTTTTTTAAGTAAGATTACTTCAAGTTATGTTTCCAGGAAAACCTCCTAGCTGAGATAGTAAAGGCAATCTAGTGCATATTTCTGAGTTTAGCTGACTATTCAGTCTTTCAATGATACTTCATATTGTTGAAACATTGATAGAAATAGCCATTTTTATATGTGAATTATGAAAGATATGCATGCAGGTAGGTCAGATTTGGTGTTAACGTTTTACTGAGCTTTTTCTGTTGAGCCTGTAACTGGATGCATGTCTTCACTGAGAAAGGATGGGTCTGTTATCTGTTACAGGGGAGGGGTTAGTCTCAAAAACTGATATAACCCAGTTATCAGTAGAGCAGTACCTCTGCTGCCCAAGTACAATCCACATTTCTGTGTATTATGTGCTATAAAAACCTAGCAGAGTTTCTTCAAAAAATTGTAGTTATGAATCATGTCACCATTGACTTATATATTGCCTAATGAACAGTGGAAATTCCTATGTAGACATTTAGATGCTAAAGAGGTTTTTATAATTAAAATATTAATATGAATTTCAGACTGAGCTTCTACTGAAAGGAATCAGGTTTTGTTATATTGCTAGAACTTACCAACAATTATACCAGAGCTAAGAACACAAGTTTTTTGTGTCAAAATATTGGAAAGGATTTTATTAAAAGACTTTAAATTGCGCTTCTCTTTCTTGCCACGATCCAGTGGCATTGGGAATTGTATTCTTCAGTAGTTCCAGACAGAAGAAGTCAGGCTGAATCACACGTTCAGGTGAGCATAAAGCTTCAACTGCCGCTGGAATAAATGCCTGCTTTTAGCCTTCTTAGATCCCAAATTAATTTGGTACAGCATAAGCTTCTTGTACTCTTATTTTACTAATTATTTCTCCTGTAGTTCTCTTTTTGCTGGGCTTATGAATACTGAAGATGTGTTATGTATATTGGTGTCACGCATCAACATAGAGGAAGGCATGATCTGTGTCCCTGTATATGGAACAAGTTCTGGCCTTGAATCCTAGGATACTGATGTATAAATTGAAGTGGTGAAGCTTTCTTATAGTCCAGCCAAGAATTGGTGAGATGATCCCTGAAGGAACTGAGGCTGCAAGCCTTACAGTGTGAGAAAAAGTTAGTTTGGGGGACCTTACCTTGTTTAGCATGAGTATATGGCATCATGAAAGTGTCTCTCTGTATATGTATTTTATGAAAAGTATCCTAAACACTCCACTCTGTGATATTGTCTTCAGGGAAGAGTGAAAGAATAATGGAATACTAGATATTAGTAATATTGTTTACTATTCTAGGAGAAGGAACCCAGATACTACAAAGGTGAACTCAAAAATAGTAGTATTATAGTCTAGAAAGAAGTCTACAGGTATTAAAGCCCCTTTTCTCCTTATCTTGAGGAAAAATTACTCCTTACAGCTCATTTATTGCAGTCAGGGCTCTGTTGTTCCAAGACTACATATCATGTATGACCTTGGGGAAATTTTGCAGAACTGGCTTGCCAGAGACACAAGCATTAAGAGGACACGCAAAACACATCACACTGTCCTTCTGTTAGGGACCTTCCTAACTAGACTTCTTTTCCCTTGTAGTGATAGGCTGTTTGTTCCTGTCTTTTCCCTCAGCTTATTGTCTCCTTCTCCATGATTTCTGAACCTTTGCTTCATTCAACACCTGTCTTTCTTATTTTCCTAGTTTCTGCCCTTGACTATACCCCTACCATTGCACGTATCACAGAGTTTCACAATAGCTGTCATTATGCTGACCCCTCTAACTGTTTATTATAGCTTTTCTCTTTACACTGCACGGCTCATGTCTATTTACACTGTAAGCACTTCAAGATAAGGACTGTCTGCTTGGGTTTATAGAGAGTCTAACACAATGGATCCCAGTTGTGGGCCACCATAATGATTAGTTAGGACAGGAAGTCTTAATTGTTAGCTCCTCCAACAATGTTTCCTTGATTAGGAGGAGCATGAAATTAGAAAAATAGCTAGTTTCTATGTTCTTTTGATTTTTAATAAAGCTGTCTTTTGTTTTATTGTTGGTTTTTAAGTTTGAAATTAAATTTGTTGGCACAGCAGGTGTAAATAATTTTGTAAATTGCCTAGGGCTGTCTACATCATAAACTATTGCTGAATTATCAGATAATGAAAACAGACAACTCAAATGATAAAATGTTTAGAGACAAGTGAAATGTGAATTCTCCTGCCAATTGTTTTTGGTTTTGTTTTTCTTCTTCCTTTTCTGTTCCATAGCACGAATTATCAAAACAAAACAGTGGTGTGAAATGCTTCCATGTTTAGAAGGAGAAGGCTGTGATTTGCTAATCAATAAATCAGGCTGGACCTGTACACAACCAGGAGGACGGATAAAGACAACCACGGTAGGTCACTTCTCTGTTCTATATTTCTTCAATTTCTCATTCATTTTAGTTTGCTGAAAAACAAAGAGTGAGATTTTAATTGTTTTTCAGCACGTTTATGTAAAGTTGATTGCCTCATAATTAATCTGTGTGCATGCTGAAATACATAGCAATGTTATCACAAAGTACAACATTGGAAAAGATAACAAAGAAAGCAAGCTTTCACTGGGAGTTCTGAAGAAAATATTTTTGCTATTCCAACTATACTGGAAAAACAAGTTGCACAGATAGATCTTTAGTTTTCAGTGAGACCTACAGAAAATACAGCAAAAGATCCCTTCTTCCAACTTCCTTTTGGTTTGTTGATAAATCCCTCAGTTCTCTGATTAGGTGTCTTGGGTCATGTGCTTGTAGTGAAGCTGAAAGTATATATGACAGTAATAGTTTCTAGGGCCTATAATGTATCAAACAGATTTCTAGAAAATGTTCTCAAATTCAAGCAATTCTTTGACTTGAAAAATGGAAAAAATCTGAAGAGATATGATAAAGCAATTTTCTGATAGCTTGCTAGGCCTCTTGAAATTATTTCTCCTCCTTATAATCTTTTTTTAAATTTACAGGGAGCTTGAGTGTAATTTAAATAAGTGCAATTTCAAGAATATTTAGTCTTAAAAGTACTTATCAGTGAGGACTAAATTAATGCCCATCATCCCCTGCACAATTTCTCTGTCTGAGCAGGAAACAGAAAGTGGTATAAAACCTTTTATTGTTTTAGAACGCCTGTATTTCTAAAATTAACATGATTTTCACTTTTTAAAAAGAAGGGAGATTTGGTAATGCTTTATGAGATACCTAAAACAAATTTTATGAATTGTGATCACTGTTTTCATGCTTCTGTATTTATCAGATATAACATTCATTATAGACAGGGCTATAAAACTTAACTTTTCTCTGAGGTCTTACTTGTATATAGTTTGCCTTTAGGTCTTTTGCATTCAAGTTATGTAAATATTTTGCATTCAAGTTATGTAAGAGTGACATAAAAAAAACAAGGGAAGGAAAAAAGTTTTTTAAACATTAATGCCAACATTCAAGGACAAGGAGATATAATACTCTAACTTTGTCATACTTGAAATATAGTCTTACATCTTGTTAATTCAGGAGTATTTTCTGTATCTGAGGTAAACGGAAAATCCATGTACTGTGACACATTGCCAGCTGTCATTTTAGTTCTTTGTTTGATGTTTTATGCTAATGGCATGACTGAGTAATGCAAAGTAAGCAGAGGATCTATTCTTCAGTTTCTGTCTTTAATGAAGTGATTCAGATATGCTTTCAGATTAAACACCAGAAGCCTGATTCTGAACTCTTGTCTATATAGCTCTTTAATGCTATTGACATGAAAGAATGACTCATGAATTTGATTAATGTAAATGAAATCATAATCATGCCCCATCAGTAAAATTAAGACCACGGCAAGTATAATATTGTAAAACAGAATGTCCCCACACAGATACATCATTGTCATTGGTAGGGAAAGATTTTGCCAGAGAGACAACTGAAGAACAGCTCTGAGCATAAGCCCTCATCTAACATCAAGCAGTCTTCAACAGTTGGTATCACACATGCAGACACACAACAAACACGCAGTACTTTGCAGTCAAGCCAGACTAGCAACTCAGAATGCTTACAGAAGCACTGAATGCAGAGAGAGGAGAGGGAAGAAAGACAAGAAGAAAGAAAAATGCAAAACCCCACAATAAACTCCAGTCTATAATACAGTATTAATAATAACATATTGGTTGAAGGGTAAGCTTTGGACCATAGTAGTAGATTTGGAAACTGTCTTAAGATGACTTCATGAAATGCATGACTGCGATTAAAAGAAAACTGAAGTCCAGCAGAAACACTAAGAGACATTATTTACTGTAGCAATACTCTCAGATCAACATCTGCTAATGCCGTAATTTCTATTTCTGCTCCTCATCAACATACATGAGTTGCCAGGCACTATCATGCCTATTATGGTATTTAAGTGTGCTAGGAAGGATTTCTGGCTGGGAAGGGCCAGAAAAATGACCACCAGGTAGTATGGGGAAAAAATGTCCAGACATACTGAATTAGTTGCTGTACAGGGTTCTTAAGTAGGAGTAACTCTTGACCACATCTCCAGCAACAGATAGATAAGGTCCTTCATTTTTTAACTATCAGTTTTGTTAAAACACATTTGTTAATCTAATCAGCCCTTTCCTGCTGATATAGCTTGCATCTTAAAGATATTTTTGGCAGTAGGTCTTGAGTTATCATACTGGTAGTAGATCGTATAGCAGAGATATCGCTGTTTGGTAAATGCTGACAATAATTTGTCACCCATACTAAAGTCAGAACAGTGTTGAACTCTGATGGACTGAGACCAGCTGCTGTGATAATACCAGCTTTTCACATTGATTCCATAAGGTTTTGTAGAAGTCCATCTTTTTAAGTACTGGGTTTAAAAGCAGCATGTGGAAAGTTAGCACTTGTAGAGATCTTATAGATGACATGAGTTCTCATTTACATGAGAATATACTTTAAGACTTACAGTTAAATATGATTCTTACAAAGAAAGGAAGAAATAAGATTTGTTTTCTATAAATGAGTTTAACATTTAGTATTTTTTCTATGAAAATTCCAAGCAAACAGCAAGTGAAAATATCCATCGCTGCAAAACAAAAGTGCAATTTCTGTAAAATGTTTGGAAAGGGCTGCTGCTTTTTACTTTGTGACAAAATTGTTTACACGTTCTATGCAGAGCCAGATTCTTCAACTGGCTGGCACTTTTTGTGATCACCTCTGGAAATAATGCAACCAAATCAGAATTCTCTCCTCACATGAGTAGCAGTGTTTTATATCCATTTTGTGCTCACTTTGCACAGCTATAAATGACTACACAAGGTGCAAGGCAAAGGAAAATCAGGCTCAAAGTATACTCTAAATGGATCTGGATGTCACTTCTGCCCTGTTGTTCTCTCTACAAGGTGTGAATGAACCAAAGATTTTTCATCTGCTAAGAGGCTTTTAGACTTGAGGACTGACTGGGCTAACTGCCAATCTGTGTATTAAGAGGCTGACTGTCAATACAAGGAAACAATATGGCAACTTGTAAAAGAAGATAGCAAGAGAATACTACACAATTGTTAGCAATTTCAATGTACTAAGTACTTTCATATAACAAATGTCCTTACAGTCATTTTAAAATCTCCTACCTTAAAAATTCTTTTTTTTATTCTCATTACTTTTTCAATTATTTATTAAAAATTAAGTTATATGATTTTTTGAAATATTTTGTAGTTTTAATACTGCCAGAAGATATGCTTTTTTTTTTTTAAAGAAGTTGCTGAAAATTTCCATTTTATATTTCAAGTGTAAACCTTGCTAGTGTATAGATGAGAAGATACACGATGTATTGTTTTTACAGGGGAGATTAATTTTTGACACCCAGGTGTATATATGTTGTCAATGATCCATCACTACCTAATTGTTACTTAATTAATTCCTTCTTCTACATAATGTGATTTCAATGTGCGGAGCTTAACAGAATAATCATGCACCAGTTCCCTGGTAGCTAACCTTTTAAACCTTTGCGATTTTACTGCTAAATTAGCTGAAGTGGGAAATTAAGGAATATGGAGAAGCTAAGAGAGAGCTCACAGTGGATAAAAGGTGTAATTACTCTGACATGGAGCTCAGTGCTTAGCTAGTAAAATTTACTAAGGATCTAGCTTCACCAAGGGACCTGACTTTCTTAATAGAGTTTACTTACACACAGAGCAACTTATCATTCCTCACCATTAATATAAATGACATGCTGGCTGGGTTGGAAAGGCAATTTGTTCCTTACCCTGAAAAATACAATACATATTTGTATTGGCTGTAATTTAAATCAAGATTTTTTTCAGCAGACCTTTATCATACATATATGTATGATAAAGGTAACTCAGATAAAATATAGTGGTTTGATTTTCAGCACTGACTTATGAGCAATGCGTTCTCACTCATACAATTGCATTCAGGAAAAAAGAAATTATATATATATANGTAGTAGATCGTATAGCAGAGATATCGCTGTTTGGTAAATGCTGACAATAATTTGTCACCCATACTAAAGTCAGAACAGTGTTGAACTCTGATGGACTGAGACCAGCTGCTGTGATAATACCAGCTTTTCACATTGATTCCATAAGGTTTTGTAGAAGTCCATCTTTTTAAGTACTGGGTTTAAAAGCAGCATGTGGAAAGTTAGCACTTGTAGAGATCTTATAGATGACATGAGTTCTCATTTACATGAGAATATACTTTAAGACTTACAGTTAAATATGATTCTTACAAAGAAAGGAAGAAATAAGATTTGTTTTCTATAAATGAGTTTAACATTTAGTATTTTTTCTATGAAAATTCCAAGCAAACAGCAAGTGAAAATATCCATCGCTGCAAAACAAAAGTGCAATTTCTGTAAAATGTTTGGAAAGGGCTGCTGCTTTTTACTTTGTGACAAAATTGTTTACACGTTCTATGCAGAGCCAGATTCTTCAACTGGCTGGCACTTTTTGTGATCACCTCTGGAAATAATGCAACCAAATCAGAATTCTCTCCTCACATGAGTAGCAGTGTTTTATATCCATTTTGTGCTCACTTTGCACAGCTATAAATGACTACACAAGGTGCAAGGCAAAGGAAAATCAGGCTCAAAGTATACTCTAAATGGATCTGGATGTCACTTCTGCCCTGTTGTTCTCTCTACAAGGTGTGAATGAACCAAAGATTTTTCATCTGCTAAGAGGCTTTTAGACTTGAGGACTGACTGGGCTAACTGCCAATCTGTGTATTAAGAGGCTGACTGTCAATACAAGGAAACAATATGGCAACTTGTAAAAGAAGATAGCAAGAGAATACTACACAATTGTTAGCAATTTCAATGTACTAAGTACTTTCATATAACAAATGTCCTTACAGTCATTTTAAAATCTCCTACCTTAAAAATTCTTTTTTTTATTCTCATTACTTTTTCAATTATTTATTAAAAATTAAGTTATATGATTTTTTGAAATATTTTGTAGTTTTAATACTGCCAGAAGATATGCTTTTTTTTTTTTAAAGAAGTTGCTGAAAATTTCCATTTTATATTTCAAGTGTAAACCTTGCTAGTGTATAGATGAGAAGATACACGATGTATTGTTTTTACAGGGGAGATTAATTTTTGACACCCAGGTGTATATATGTTGTCAATGATCCATCACTACCTAATTGTTACTTAATTAATTCCTTCTTCTACATAATGTGATTTCAATGTGCGGAGCTTAACAGAATAATCATGCACCAGTTCCCTGGTAGCTAACCTTTTAAACCTTTGCGATTTTACTGCTAAATTAGCTGAAGTGGGAAATTAAGGAATATGGAGAAGCTAAGAGAGAGCTCACAGTGGATAAAAGGTGTAATTACTCTGACATGGAGCTCAGTGCTTAGCTAGTAAAATTTACTAAGGATCTAGCTTCACCAAGGGACCTGACTTTCTTAATAGAGTTTACTTACACACAGAGCAACTTATCATTCCTCACCATTAATATAAATGACATGCTGGCTGGGTTGGAAAGGCAATTTGTTCCTTACCCTGAAAAATACAATACATATTTGTATTGGCTGTAATTTAAATCAAGATTTTTTTCAGCAGACCTTTATCATACATATATGTATGATAAAGGTAACTCAGATAAAATATAGTGGTTTGATTTTCAGCACTGACTTATGAGCAATGCGTTCTCACTCATACAATTGCATTCAGGAAAAAAGAAATTATATATATATATACATATACATATATATATATATGTTACATATCTGAAACATACTTGAGCGTTTACTTTTTTTTAGACTGAAGATCAGCTGGAAATATCCTTTGGCCATGGTCTAGAGGTCTGAGCTTGGGAACTGGGAGCCAGAAACTCCTGAGCTCTAATCCCAGCTCTGACAGTGGCTCCCTCTGTGGCCTTGGATAAGTCACTGAACCTCTCTGCCTCAGTTTCCCCAGCAGTAAAAGTAAGATTAACAATTCTTAGCTCCATTCATCAGTGAATTTGAGAGTCCTGATTTAACATTTTAAGAGATTTAGAAATTCAGAGCAACTTAGAAATAAAACAAATGTTGTTTGTAAATGACCTCATTGGTAATATTCCTATTGTTTTTAGATATTCACACAACACTGGTATTCCTGTGTTTAGCCTCACCTGCATTCCAGCTCTGAGTGTTTCTAAATGTGCATTTCACATCTCCACAGCTCAGCTGATTTTATTTGGTTAAGCCAGTTTTGGAAGTATTTTGACATCCTGCCAGTTCTAGTTCTGTGTCATTCCAGGATACAATATCTACCGAAACAAGCTTTCAGGCAGTACCAGATTAGAGCAGTGGAATGCTGCATGCATGCCATGCCAAATTAAGTTTCACCCTTCCCCTTTGTCAGAAGTGGTCAACTTATGAAACAGATACAATAACACCAACTCTTTACACATCATAGCTGTGTGCTTCAGTGCCCACTTTACAGATCTGTCAGCAGTTCATCTACTAAGTTTCTTCACTGTCCTAATTGTAACAAAACACTACATACAGACCAAGATTACAGAGGACACTTTTCAGCAGGCTGGTGTATCCCCTCACTCCAGTCCAAGTATTAGCTTTTAGAAACAATAAGGACATTAGGATCCTGAATTTTTCATTGCTCATAGCCAGCTGTTGGGGAATCAGAATCTTGGCTATATTTAACCTATGGGACTATCTTTTCTTTGAAGTCCATGAGCTTGCACAATTGTGAGTCCTTATGTCTTCTCTGTCTTCTCTTTTTCTGTGTGTCCCTCTTCATAATGGCATGCCTGCCACTGCCTTGTGAGAAATCTTAACAGCAGCAGAAAGGGCTCTCACAAGTACACTTTTGTGGTGAAATAGATCATTAACTCTTTTGGGTCATCCTCAGACACACTCACTCTTAATTTCTAGTTGGTTGTCTAGAAATCTGATTTAAGAAAACCCCTATTCTTTAAGTGACTAAGAATCATGTGCATTCTTAAGTCCTGCTGCCAGCCAGAGTTTTGTGAGCTCTGAGACCATTGCTTCACCAAGCATTATGCATCACAATGTCCTTTAAAGCTGACTTGGGTCTCAGTAGTGTGCTTCTGAAATTGATATGTGATTAAGGTTTTCCAAGACCACACAACATAACTGGAAGTTAGCCTGAAATAACTTTCATATGTGAAGACGTTGATATGTTCTACTTTTCATATATACACAACAAATTGAGAAAGGGTAGAACATGAGCACCTTCTGCAGAATATCTTTGGCAGACATTGTTGAGATCAAAAAGTCATGATATCTGTGTCTGTGACTGTACATATGAACTACTAGAACTAGGTTATTTTTAATTAACATCTCATTCTATTGTAACAGTATATCTATAGAATCAGTCCTAGTCATTGTACAGTGCTTTAACCGAGCCTTTTAATAATTTTGTATTAATTTGATGTTATTCTCAGTAGTACTAATATAAATTATGAGAGGAAATACCAATTCTTTACGTGTTATAGCCATGTGCTTCAGTGTCCACTCTATAGATGTGTACTCCAAGGCCTAGATTCAATCTATTTATTTCCATGCATTACAAGAGATTTTAATGCTTCGAGCAGTTTTCATTACTCTCATTGTTTACAAAAGGTATCCTAATCTACATATGGGTCATCATTCACAGGATTGGAACTAGATTCTTTTTTGTTAATTTCCAAGCAAGTATGGAGTATGGGAGTAGGTTGTCTTAATTCTCAGAAAGGCTAAATATCGTGTTTCTAATTCTTGTGTTAGAGTAGAATAGTAGCTTAAGACAATTTACAAGCAGAGTGGTCAGATGGCCTTCATGGCCCCATGTCTAAAGGACTACATGCGCAGAGAAACCTAAATAGAAATAAAATCCTCATGAAGCTGAAGTGTCTCATGAAGGGGCCATGCTATTCCTTCAAAATACACAGGTTCTCTTGCATAGTAGTAATGCTTGAACTAGTAACATCTTTTCAAAGCTGTGCACTTCTTTGTCATACCAATGTATTGAAACCTGCCCATTCTATTTTCCATTATCCTTTTGAAAATACACTTCTTCATGTCAAATAACTGATCTTCAAGTTCTAAGCCAAAATGCCAGCAAAGATTTTGTGATTTTTGTAGACTTTAGGTTGAAAGGAACTGTCAGATACTTAAAGAACCAACTTAGAGATATTAGCCTCCTTCCTCTGTCCTGAATGCTGAATACTGGTTCTACTGATGTTCAGTGATTCACATTGCCTGAAAAGAGACCATATTTATGCCAAAAATAACGTGTAGTTAAATGGCATGCTAAGTGAAATCATAATTTGTTAACATCTCAAATAAATCCTTGGAAGAAATTAGGGAAACTTAAGTTTTGTTCTTCACTTTTAGAACATGTATTTTCAGATTGTAATGAAGAATTATACTAATTTCTTTTGTCTTTATAAAGTTACAGAAAGTATGAATGCCCACTTCTGCATGGGCTATTTCAAAGATATTGCGATTCCTGTGCAAATAAATAAACATAATTTTTAGATAGATAAAACTTCTAGCGATATATTTTCTTTCAGGATTCCCATTACTTAACTCTTAGTCATATTGGGAGTTCTAACATTCAGTCCAATCTTACTATGCTAACTTAAGGCCAGGCCAGTTTTAGATTCAGTGAGGTAAAACTGGTTTCTGTTTGATGCTTATGAACTACGGCTTTTCTCTGTTATATAGATTATTTAAAAGCAGTTACTGCACTGTAAAATGAGCTATATTTTGATCTGTTTGAGGTCTGAACAGTCACTTTCAGTAGGTAAACAAAAGCTGATTCTACCCAAGGTACTAATAATAATTTCCAATCATCTATTTCGTGGGTTTGTGGAATAAATTATGTTTTTAGTAAAAGCACCAAGCAAACCCTTTGTTGTGTTGGGGTTTTTTTTCTATACTTTGAGAATAGAATTCTGAAATGGAAATAAAACCACATCTGTAACTCGGCAAGTTCATTGAATACTATGTCATAGTGTGAACCCACACAATGAATTGTGGATATCTGAAAAAGTTCAAATGTTCGAAGACTTTAAAAGCTGCAGTTTAAGGAATGCCTAAATTGTTAAGTTGGTCCTGATAAACAGAAAATACTTTCATTTGAAATTCTTTTTAAATTGCATCATTTTCCAGGACACCAGTAAAAATTATGTTCTTATGTGGAGTTAGGATTCTCTTTCATCTCCCCCAAAACAAGAGCCTAAATTTAAAAATGGAAGGCTCAGGGCACAGAAAATTCACACCTCTAATGGATGGCTCAGGTATCTGCCTGGAAAATTTGCAGGCCCATCAAAGAGAGTCTATGAAGACCCTGATACTAGATTTTTTTTATTATTGTTTAACACCTTGGTCATCACTTGCATTTAGATAGGCCTTTCCAAATACTGAAATAGCATGGTAACTGTCCTAGGAAATAAGCATGTTGAGAATTAGTACTAAGATGGACTAAAAGCAACAAAGAAACCAAATTCATCTTACTAATGGTAACGTTGGGTCTTTTTGTGTTTTGACAATTCTTAGCATAACAGATAGACATTCTAAATGTGATTCAGTTTCCTCAACTTATCATTTTAGTGCATTCAGATACTTAAGGGTATGGTCGGCATATTTCACGGGGTAAGCACACGCGACATGAAACCTATAGACCAGTGCCCTTGTGGGGTGACAGCTGGAAGTCAGGCAGAAGGTGCTGGTTCACTAGTTGTCTGTGGTAAGCAACTAAATCTCATTTCTCATCTGCAAAATCAGACAATTTGATACAGTGCTGCCCGCTCCTACCATATATGCTTCATGATAGATTGATACTGTCTGAAGGTTCTGATTTCTTGCATGAATATGAAAAAATCAATTTTCATTTAATAAGTGACTGCAAAGAGAGACTATCTGAGGAAACAAACCTGGAGATTACTTGTGCAATTTCTTGCTGTAAGTAGCACAACACACGGTTTTTAAGAAGGGATTCAATAGATGCTGAATGCCATATAGTTGAACTGAAGGGGACTACAGGATGCATTTTACATGTGGAAGAAAAATAGATTTGATAATGCGAACGACGAAGAAAGCTGGAAAGACTAACACAGAACTTGGTATATAGTTTAAAACATGTTTTTTGTGGGCATGTAATGTAAACTTATGAAGGCTGGAAACTGGTATGTCACATCAACACCAAGAATTTAAAATGCTAGAATTATTACACACTCATTTTCCCCAAATAAAATGTTCATGACAGAAGTGTTAGAAGATGAAGTTCCTGCACATGTATATCCATTTTGGAACATTTCCATTTTTAAGAATATCCCCAAAGATTTCTGTTAAATCTTGCATGCAAAGCAAGCTAGAATTCTTGGACTGAAAAAAACAAGCAGTGAATAAAGAAAATGAAAAAGGTGTTTTAACTCAGGGATTTTTATAATAACATTTGACACATTATTTCTTAAAACCATACTTGAAAATTAATTCAGAAAGGCCTGTCATATTGAAAACTGTCATTTCAACAAGATACTGATGGAGGACCTGCAAACAGTGCATAATAACACTTAACAGGAGTGTATTGATCTAGGTCAAGGTGGCCCAGGAAGTGACAGACTTGTGAAAAGTCTAATGTTATTTTATTAAGAATGATTTCAAAAGCATAAAAGATATTAAGGTCTTAAGAGTTATTGAAACTCTGTGAGAGGTAGACACATAATGGATATTTCTGTTTTCCAGTATTCCCCTGCTATATTTTCATTAACCATTTGGAATAGAAATACTCAATAGCATAATGTCTGTATGTAAGTTTCTTTACCTTAGGGGCAGACCTTAAGGATAAAGTTGCCAGTTTTTTTGATCTAGTTAACTCCTGCCCATGAGGTTTTGTTTTCAGCTACTCCTCCTAATCACTTGCATATGAGCATGCAGAGGTATGCAGAAAGACAATTCAGTTTACGGTGTCGTGGGAAAGTGATAGCCCAAAGCTCGGGTTACTCCTGTTTTTAATTAGATCTTAGCAATCTCATTATACGTGGATGAGACAAGAGGTTGGAAGTGAACAAAACTGGCTGATCCTTGATCCAAATAAAGCCAGACAAGGGAGGGACACTAAAATCAATCAGCAAAGTATAGAATAAGAGCTTTTCTTTCAACTGATGGTGCAGCTTCATGGTAGTCTAAAGCAATCTAAATCCAGAGTGCCCCATTCCAACTCTCCCACCTCACTCTGTCTTTATATGCCTGACTTCTGTTTTGGTCAGGCACTAAGCGCTTGTGGAAATGTCTGGGATGCAAAATAGGCACCACTTTTTGCCAGGTTAGTTTTCAGCTGCATGAGCTTCTGATTGCAATGCTGCCAATTAAATTATTCTAAGCCAAAACCTATGAGGTCTGTCTGCCTTTATTACATAGTTCCACTGCCTTTGGGCCACCAGCAATTGCTGATGGATATCTAGTTAGCTTTTTTCAGCCAACACTGCTTTCTTCCCCATTTGCACTTACCAAAGAATTCTGAAAGTTGGCTCTGAAGTAAAGACAAAGTGCATTAAATACATCCCTCATGTGAAATATACCAATGTACCCCTACATGAACCGGATAAGATGTTTGAAAGTCCGTGTCCTAAAATGTCGAGAATGTTGTACTTTTCTGGACCAGGGCTTTAAAAGGTAGCATTTCTACTCTCTAATACATCTACTTTTTTAAAAAAAATATATATATTTTCTCTTTTATTCTTCTCCTTTTTGTTCCTATCTCTTTCCTTTCTCTCCATGAATTCCCGAGAATTTTCCCTTATGCAACAATTCTTGTTCTAGCCACAAAAAAAGAATTTTTATAGACACAAAAGAATGAGATATTTTGTGGTGTGGCAATGTCAAATGTGCAAACAGTAAGAGAAATTTGTCAGGGTTATGGGAAGACTGATACTTAGTTCTTATAATAGTAGAGGTAGCATGGGAACGATCAGGTACAAGCCAGCTACTGTATTTTTCACTAGTCTCTAAGATTTGACACACCTGGGTTTGAAAAGGACATAAATTTTATGATGAAATTTCTTTCTAGGCATTGCAAATTTTGAATTGAATTCACAGCTGGGTACATCTTAAATGTCTAAGACAAGGATGTGAGCAAATATGCCCAGCTTTACTATCCAGCCAGAAGAGTGGGTACCTATCCAGTCCTCCACCAGGACATTGAAATTTCTGTCCTCAGTGGCTATGCAGTCAGATTAGGTATCTCCCGAAGACAATTAAATCTCTTCAGACTGCTATTTATCCAATATCAATATAAAAATCTATGTTTCACAGGTAGAGGTCTGTATCCTCTGTTCTCTTCCCTGATGAGTGTCAACTATTGAGCTTGGATGAACTATCCTGTCAGTTCTCCATGCAACTTCAGATTTGCTGCACAGTGCTTTAGTTTTTGAAAAAGGAGTGAAAAAATATTCTGATTTGAGATATTTGCCTGGTGATCATGGCATTTTCCTGGAATGCAGGAAGGGGAGATTCAATCACCCTTGCCATGAATAGGTCTAGATGCATCCCAGAATATTGGTCTACCTACTAGACTGATATGCAAATGGTGGATTGTCCTGTTGTCATCATCCTTGCTTGAGGTACTGCCATGTCTTTCCTGATTCATCCTGGTGGTTTAGCCTGACTTCATATTCTTGTCTGCCCAAATCTGGAAAATAGTAGAGGGCCCTCAGTTTAGAATGAGAATGAACATTTTTTATTTAATACTAACTTCAGAGAGATCTAATAAATATAAATTCTGAAGACATGCAAATGAAAAGATTGAATTTGGAAGGTTTAGATGTTTATCACCTAACCTAAGATTTTAGGTGGCTTGCCTTTTCCTTCATGTTGCTTGCTAAATGATCATGGTGATTACTGAAGAATTTTTTACTGACTTTTGAAATTTTTTCATAGTAACTTGCTATTTGTGGGAAAATAAGAACTTGGAGCCGTTAGGGAATCTGAGCAGAGGCTGCGGATATCTTAGCTACTGCAGGCAATCCAGAGGATCAGGTTTACCCATATAGTGCTGCAGTAAACATGTTCACTGGAGGCTGGGGGAGCAATGCTAAATGCATTTGAGGGAGAAAGCGTCCAAACATTTAAGTTTGATGCTTACCTTTATTTTTATAGCCACATTTTATGTCTTCATTTTTAAATCAAATCATCCCCTGTTATTCTCATTCCAGAAGACAATCTGACATGGAGAGCAGCATTGCTTTCGCCTCCATTTCATTAAGTGCATACTTGCATTTAATCATCTGATTTTCAGTAGGCTTTGTTATGTTAAATCTCATACCTTTCATCTTTGTTTTTCTTTTGTGAACTGCTGTTTTCTCTTTCTTCATTCTTGTTGTAACTAACTCTACTGAAATCAATGATATGACATGATGAATAAATGTGTGTTTATATAATAATGCTAGATAGAGGATCCTTCAAATACAGTACAAATGCTTCCTCAAATGTCTGTACTTCACCAGTAATCTCTTTGTCCTTCTTAATAAATGATAAAGAATATAAGACCACTACCAGATGTTTAAAATCAAACAAAGAATTCTTTGGTAGCATACTATGCAGTTCTGCTCAAGGAAGTGTGAAAATGTCTCTACCTGCATTGGTGAAATAGTCACACTGTTCTGATGGGTTGTCATCTGGCTCTTATGAGAGCAATGTAACAACTTAGTAATGTAGAAATCCACTCCTATTCTATCCCCTAGAAGTAATATTTTATTTTTCACTTAGGAACATCAGAACTGAACGTACTCTTAGAGTGTGTTTTGTGCCAAGCTTTTAGTTGTTTTTGATTTAACATATGAAATAAAACTCCAACACTAATACAAGTATAGTTGTATTTTTAATGGTGAACTTGAAGGAAATAAAGGGTACTGACAAAATCACATTCTCTGCAATATACACATTTTAATGAAAGCCAGAAACTCATGATTTTATAATACATTTTTGTTTAAATGCCTCAAATTAATGAACTTTAAAATGAAACAAATTGTGAAGCACCTCCCATAGTGTTGCAGATGTTGCTGACAAAGCAGTCTGTATTTGAGTATTATTCCCATTGGAGGATACGGTACTGAGCATATTTGTCTGCTCTTAACAAAATTATTGAAGTACAGGGAATTTACATAGACATAATGCAATTTTTTGAAAAGAAAACAAAAAATATCATGCACAAAACATCTGCCATATAAATATCTGTATGCATGCAAAGACTTCTGCCATGAAACTGAGCATTGCATAAAAAATTGGCACCATAGCTTAGAAGAGTATTGTAGCTAGGTTGTAAAGAGTGAAGTATCTGCACAGCAGGGTTTATATGGCTTTTTAAGGAAATCTTCATTACAATATTATGCAGCTTAACCAAAATCTGAACAAAACAGAAAAAAAAAAACCCAGAAAACAGAGTCACACATATTTGCAGGCCAGGGATATTAAGGATAACAGAAGGGCTTTATAGATATGTTGCAAGCAAGAGAAAGACTAGGGATAAATGTGGGCCCTCTCCAGAAGGAAGAGACCTTACTACCCTCGAAAAAGACTGCTGAGGTTCTCAATGATTTCTATACCTTAGTCTTCAACAGCAAGTGCTCCAGCCATGCCACCCTTGTTGATAAAGGCAAATGCAGGGACTGGGAGAATGAAGACCCTCAGCCCACTGTAGGAGAAGGCCAGATTCAATAACATCTAAGGAACCTGAATGTGCCGAGGTCCATGGGACCTGATGACATTTATCTGTGGCTCCTGAGGGAGCTGGCAGATGAAGCTGTTAAGTTACTATCCATCACTGTTGAAAAAATCGTGGCAGTCAGGTGAAGTCCATGATGACTGAAAAAGGGAAATATAACCCCCATTTCTGAAATGGGAAAAACAGAAGACCTGGGAAAATACAGACCAATTGGTTTCACCTCTGCTCCAGGCAAGATTATGGAGCAGATTCTCCTGGAAACTGTGCCAAGGCACATGGAAAATAAAGAGGTGATTGGTAAGAGCCAACATGGCTTTACAAAGGGGAAATCATGCCTGCCAAACCTGGTGACCTTCTGTGACAGGGCTACAGCACTGGGGGATAGGAACAGAACAACTGACATTGTCTACCTGGACTTAATGCAAAGCATTTGAGACTGTCTCACATGGCATCCTTGTCTCCAAACTGGAGAGACATGGATTTGATGGATGGACCAGTTGGTGAATAAAGAACTGGATAGAGGGCTGCACGCAGAGACTTGTGGTCAGGGGCTCATTGTCCACGTGTCGAGTGGTGTCCCTCAGGAGTCACTGCTGCAGCTGATACTGTTCAACATCCTTGTTAGCATCGTGGACAGTGGGATCAAGGGAACCCTCAGCAAATTTGCTGATGATACCAGACTGGGTGGGGCAGTCAACACACTGGAGGGAAGGGATAATGCCATACAGAGGGACCTGGATGGGACCTGGACCTTGAGAAGTGGACCTGTGTAAATGTCCTGAAGGTCAAGAAATCAAAGTGCACGGTCCTACACCTGGGTCATGACAACCCCAAACACAAATATGGGTTGGGTGAAGGAGTGGTTGGGAACAGCCCTGCAGAGAAAGATTTGGGGATGTTGGTTGATGAGAATCTCAACATGAGCCAGCAATGTGTGCTCTCAGCCCAGAAAGCCAACCCAGTCTGCATCAAAAGGAGCATGGCCAGCAGGTCAAAGGAAGTGATTCTCCCCCTCTGCTCTGCTCTTGTGAGACCCCACCTGGAATACTGCATGCAGTTTTGGTTTTCTCGACATAAGAACTGTTGGGGCAAGTCCAGAGGAGAGGCACAAAACCTGATAAGAAGACTGGAGCACCACCCTTACAAAAATAGGCTAAAAAAGCTGTTCAGGCTGGAGAAGGTTGTGTGGAGACCTCATAGGATCTGTCCAGTATCAGGAAAGGGGCCTACCAGGAAGCCAGAAAGGCACCCTTCATCAGGAACTTTAGTGACAGGACAAGGTATAATGGGTACAAATTGAAAGAGGGGAGATTTAGGTGAGATATTAGGAAGAAATTTTTTACTGTGAGGGTTGTTAGACACTGGAACAGGTTGCTAAAGAAGGTTGTGGATGCCCCAACCCTGACAGTGTTCAAGGCCAGATTGGATAAGGCCTTAATCACTGTGGTCTAGTGGGAAGGGTCCCTCCACATGCCAGGGGTGGTTGGGATTAAATGATCTTTAAGGTCCATTTCAGCCCTTTGACATTCTGTAATCCTATGGCCCAAACACTGAAAAGCTAATAGTTTGAGAAGGGACTAGTAAACCTCATGATCAAAAACCAAGTTAGGAGTGCTAAGTAATAAAGTTAGCATGTTGTTGTTGATGTTTCCAGACAGCTTTTTATTGATTGATTTTGTACGTATCACAAGTTTTTGAAGTCTGAGGTTGTTACAGCTTTGCTGGCAAAATGATACTCTGGAAAGATACAATAGAGCTCTCAAGAGTTCTATAAATAATTCAGCAATTCCTTCTATTTTTGGGGTTTCCTTTTCCTTTTTTTTTTGCTTATTTTGTTTTGTTTTTAATGAGGCCTTGTTTCAGGCACAGCTCTACTCACAAATCATGTATAGGTTGTGAAAATTTTGCTAGTATCAACAAGACTGAAGACAGACTGTACTGTATTGACTACAGCATCAAGTATGAATTCTTGTTACATGCTTTAAATTGTCAGCATACTGTATTAATAAAATTGCATTGAATTCTCTGTCCATTAGTTCATATGTATTTATACATATGTATATTTCATCATACCACACTCTATTATAATTTACTGTATAATGTAAGAAAAATCTAAGGTTTTCACTGCTAGTATATAATGGCAGAAACAATTAAATTACAGGTGGTATGAGGGGAATTTTTTCTTCGTAGAGTGTGTGTAAAGTTCTGTTGCTGTTGAATAATGAAACACTTTAAAAGATCTTTAACCTTTTCAGTAAATGAACAACATCCATAAAAATAAAGCTGAGTTCTATAAAAGCCCATAAGATAGAGATGCTATTTCTCACAAGTTATTTCCAAGTGAGTTATTCTTAAGGGGCCTAATACAAGTGCAGAAAGAAACTAATAGGTTGTATTTCTTAAATCTCCGATACTATCTGGAACAATATCCTTTAAAAATGGTGTTCCATTACGAGACAATAAAAAGATGAAAGAATAAGATAACTGCACTAAAGATTATTAACCTTGTAAAATAGGATGCATTTCTGGTTTTGTAGTGTTGATAGTACATGTTTCAGTAGAATATTTTGGTCCAACTGTGCCTCTTAAAACCAGAAATCTTCCCATAGCTCTTACAATTGCCACCATGAAATTATATACTTTCCTGCACCTGGCCCCTAGAGGGGACTCCATGGTGTAGATGACAAGAGTTGGAAGTGAACTGAGGGTTTGGAGAGGGGCAAAAAGTATTAATACATTCTTACAAAAGTTACTAATACAACTACATATGTGCCAATACCCTCCTAAAACTTTTTTGGAAAAACATCTGTGAAAGTTTCTTGCAAAATCTTAGATTGCCTTACTTCTGCTGTTATCCCTGCAGTGTCATCTGCCAACTCAGGCAGGTTTCAGGTGAGATGGTTATTGCCCCAGACAGACAGTGGTGCTTCAGTTAAGGTTTTGCTGTAGATCCCCATTGCTGCTTTAACATGAACTGTATCTTAAATATTAAAAATCTCATGAACAGTTCTGAGTCTGAAGATAACACGCCCTGATAAGGGTTAATCAGAGAGTTTTCATCTACAGTGAGTGGCTAGTCACTTGGGTCATTTGAATTAGATCTTCATACAGGTAGGACAGTGACCCAGTGGTCTAAGGGGCTGCTGCTCTTCCAGTTCTCTGCCTCCCCTAGTGCCAGAGCAAGCTGAATTACTTGACTTGATCACAGGAGCAATTTGATCTTTCTAAGAGGAATAACTTGTCTTTTACAATCCTATGGAACTATTTCCTCTAAAATTAGAGTGAACATGAAGAATACAAAAAGCACATGAAATACATATCCAATATTAGAAGTCCAGCAGCTATTGTTCCTTTCATTTAAAAAAAAGTATTTTTATTACTTTATTTGTTCTACTGGAGTTATCTTTCTCTTGCCTAGTGGTGCAGAGTGGTCTGTTGTTAGTGATGGAGATTTTACTGCTGATAACATTTTTAGAAGTAAACATTTCAAAATAATTTGTAATAAAGGACCCATCATTAATTACAATCATCTAGTAAAAGTGCTTGTTAAAATAGGAGACAGGGATGTATCTTATATGTCATTGGTAATGCATGGTAATAAAGGCAAATAAGCAAGAATTTTTATGAGCCAAGGACTAGGTCTTCAATTAATTTATGTGACGAAGGACACATTTACATTAAAATTATTTTTGGTGTACATTTCTTTTTTGCCCTTGGAAAAGTATGTGATGTATCTGAAACATAATTTTAAAAAAGAAAAGGCCCTGAGTTACAACGGATAAGTAGTCAAAAACTCTGTAATGGTAATAAACTGTTTTTCAGATGGATCTTATTGTTAGATATTGACTTTGTTGGTTGTCTTAATGTATGGAATAGTTCTTCACCTGGGAAGTGTGTGGGATAGGGTGTGGGATCCCACACTTGATAGGGTGTGGAATATACACATGGAGATGGCTAGGAAGAGATGGTACTGAGATGGTTTCAGCTGAGTGGAAGAAAAAGGTGGGCAAGTAACACAACAAGTAGAAAAATCAGTATCTGTTCAACAACCTGCTCAACAGCCAGCCCACTGGTTGCCACTGCAATGCTGACAGCTGCAGTGGCCCATGGGAAGGTGGTTTGGTACAATGTGTTTCTGGTCTTTTTTATTTCAAAAGTAGTTTGCAAAGGTTAAGAGCTGAAAATCTCAGTGATTTGGTTTCAGATTCTTGAAGATAAGCACTCACTTTTGGCACAGTGGCTTTGTTGGATTTGGATGCTTGCAAATGCATAACGCTTTGCTTTCAGGTTTTCTGAAATACAAGCAGTTAGTTTTTGTGAAGCAGAAGAATGCCTGAGGCAAAGGATGTGGACAGAGGAAAAGAGAAAGAGGCGAGGAACCTTGTGGATGATAGATTGCTGCCACATGGCTCTGTGGAAATAAAGAACTGCAAATTAAAGAGGTTGTCAACAGTTATTTGTAGGACTTTGCAGAGGAGGGTTGTTTCTAAGGACGTAATATTTTGTTGAATGAGCTGCAGATCTGAAGTGGATCTGAACTGTCTGTTTTAAAAATCTTCAGGTGGACAGACTGTAGTATCAATTCACAGATCTGTTACTATTAGCTAAGTTATACACTCCACTCTCAGTGGGGGAAGACTATAGTTGCTTTTTCAGGCTGAATAAAGACTTTAGTATTTTATTTATTAATATAAATGGATATTGAGTGAAACAATTCAACTGAAACAAAAATCTGGCAGTTGAGTATTAAGCTGAGCTTTCTTTTGTAAGGTCTGAATGGATGATACTTACTGCATCTTTGTGCTAGTACACTATGGATATAATTGTAGTATAATTGCATTTTACATCAACAGTTGGCACAGAATATATTTTCATTTTTGCAGGTTTTTTATTTTCCTGCTAAGAGTCAAGAAAACATTTTCCCAGTTAAAAGTTAACCAAACCACAATGTCCATCTAAATAAACAGGGACTTAATATTGGTCACAAACAGTAAACAGCAATGGTTTTAGAACCTTCTTCATGTTAGTGTACATAAGGGCATGTTTTTCATCAGCTTTAATAGATTGTTCCTTTTTTAAAATTCCACTGTTCAGTTTGGATGATGGAAATGAAGAAATATGAAAAATGCTGAGGGAGGCGATGCTGTAGTCTAGGTTATTTGTCTTGGAGCCTCCCAGAACAATGCATTACTGTCTGATGGAGGTAATTTCTTGTTCTAGGTCCTGGGCTAACAGATTACTTGAATGGCTCAGCATCATAGTTCCATCTTCTCCGTTTTCATGTTCTATGCTAATATGCTGTAATGACTGACACTCATTGGCTTCTCGTGAATGGAAAATAAGTGAAATACACTGTTTTATTTATTGTACCAAATGAAGAAAAAAAAAAAAAAAAGGCTGTTTTCATCTTCATGATGTGAAAGATGCTGAGGGATTCTGTATCACTGCAGATGTTAGCAGACTTGTGCCATGTAAATTGGGTATATTAATGATGTTACAAAATGTTCTAATCAGTGTTTTTTCTGTCATATTTTATTTGTATTTGTTTTTCAAAATGTATGTGCATATGGTACAGAAACCTTGAAAAATCATAATGAGGCAGATTGAAATGCAGGTTTTAAGTTAAGTACAGAGATATGTGTTTTAATTAAAATGGTTTGTAAATATCTATTACAAGTACTCAGAGGAGTCCTTCTAATTTGTTTAACACAATAGTACTTTAAAATATTTCTTCTTCAATGATAACAGAAGTCCCTTTCAGCATAAACTGGACAGTGTGCTTGCTGATGATCCAGGAAAAATACACTGATATTCTTTAAAAATACCTGAGAGGTAATATTTACAATTTTTTATTGAAACTTCTAAGCTGAGGTCTTGGAAAAATTTTCAGTATGGTTCAGGCTGTGAATATAAACTTTTATAACCTATATGGCAAGGAATATGGATGATAGCCATTAGATTGCTTCCTAGGAGTTAAACACGTGTTTTCCATTGCTTTTTAGATTGTGACTGACCATAAAAATGTTTGCAGTTTTCTGGGGAATTAAGTGGAATTTAGGCACAGTAGATCATAGAGAAGCTTAGGCAGAAGAAAGACAGGATTCTCCCCAGAGCACACGCTTCCCTGCGTACCAGTGTCAATGCACACACACTGATATTTAATATAAAAGCACAGGGAAAGTTTAGATCAAACTGAGAACTGGGTAGAGAGTGAAATGCTTTCAGGACTAGGTAAAGCTGGGTATTAGGTGATGTCTTGATGTAAGATATCTAAATATCATTTTAGGCATCATTTAGTTTAGTCTACTATTCCTAGAAAGAGAAGTATTTCATTTTGTGTTCTGAATATTATTGCACAGCTATACCTTTGAATCTCTTCCATAGGCATTGTATCACAGTAAGCCTAAGTGATACACAATTCATACACAGAACTTGCTAGTAAGTTGTGTCATCCTGGAAGAGTTTTTTTTGAAAAAGAAGCAATCACTAAAGACTGCATCATTGCTCAGCATTTCTGTACTTAGCTCTCACACAGAAGTAAAGAATATATTTTTTGTGATATTTGAAAGCCAAAAAGAAAGAATATATGTCATCTTATTTAATAAGCAAGTATGCTGCATATTACAGTTTGAAATCTATTGTTTTGTGTGAAAGACATTATTTGCAGTTTACTTCCTCATATATGCAGTTCTGTTGGAGGGTGGGAGGAGGTTTTTTTGTTGGTTTTGGGTTTTGTTTATTTATTTTCTATCTTTGTAGTCTTTATTAAGAGCTTATTTTAAGCATTTTCTTTAAGATCGTCTACATAACTGTCATCAATTAAGTCTTTTTTTTTTTTTAACTGTACAAGATGATTTACTGAGTGTTAATGTATGGAAGTTGGTCAGGGCACTAAATGATAACAGGATTTATGGTGCAAACCCTAGAGATGTGTTTATGTATAGAGTCTGTGTGTTAAACCATGATACCACAGAAATCAGAGGAAGTGTACCTGTTCCCTTCACTGAAGTCAGAACTTTACCTCAGATTGAAGAGCAGTACAGTCTGCCCAGTGTTGTGTTGTATTTGTCTCTGTGAGACAACTGAATGTGTGGTATTAAAATTAAATATATCGACAATGGTGTTTGAGGAGAAAAACTAATGAGGAGATGGATTTGCTGAAACCTAATTGCAGTCACAGAGAATAGACTAAAGCAGGAACTGGCAGAACTGAACTAGTTATTTAAAAGCCTGTCTTTTATGAGAAAGTCATGTTTTTTCTTCTGCAAGTTTGATGTAACAGTTATAGCCATCTTTGGATATCTCTTGAGCTAACACTACAGTCACTTGCTCAGCAGTTAACCTCTGCAGACTATGACCTTAATAATATTTTAAAGGTAATATTTGTGCAAGGATGAACACTTTCAGAACAATTTCTCCAGTGAATGAGAAGCACACTCTTTTCTCAGACCATTTGATTCATTTGGTTTCAAACAGAAGTATTTTTCTAATCGACTATTGGAAAATAATATACTATTTTGAATTTTTTGGCTGTCTCCTTTATTTTTCATTTTTGCCAGTTTGGACTTCTTTTGTTACATTGAAAGACAGCTTTGGATGTTTCTAATTGAGGGGTTTTATTACAGCCATCATTCCTCTTAACAGCAGTGAAGGGAAAATGCAAATAAATACCTCTAATAAGCCTCTTTGGTTTTTTTTTCTGTATACCAAACAGATTCTCATCCTGTATTATTTACTACTGAACTACTGCTCCACAGCTGTCTTCTGTATAACAGGAAATGAAAAATCACCCTTCATATTGTGGGAGAGTGGCTTTAAGAACACTTGAGAGAGAACATGAAAATACTAAAAAATACAGACTAATCACATAAGAAGTGCATGATCTAAGTGCTTCCCCTAGAATTCCAGATAATTTTGTTTGATCATGTCAGCTTTTAAGATGTATTTGAGTACTTGATTTCCTAGAGAAGAATAGTAAAGTCAAGAGATTTCATTCATGGTTTCTCATTGCAAATTGGGGCTGGCTTTCCTTACCTTGAAGTGTAATTGTATCCATGTGCCCTGGCACCAACCCAATCTGGTAATAGCCTGGGCTTTTAGTAGGACCTAGAATTATCTGCAGGATTCTGTGATTTTTTGGCTATTCTTCTGCTTGATAGTAAGTGAATTTATAGGGGTGTTGGTACAACACTTTAAAGCAAACAGACAAATACCAGGTTCCAATTCTCTTGTTTTCTTTTCCAGTTGTCACTGTTGTGTTTTTGATACATATTTAGAATGTTTTAGCATTCCATTGGCCAACTCAGTCTTCCACGGCAACCAGAAATCAAATAAAAAATGAACTGAAGTCTGGAAAATTTGAACTGGAGTCTTGTACATGAGGAAAAAACCCTGGGTATTTGTACTCCACAACCACCAGTTTGAAAACCCTAAAATTTATTTTTCTCATAATGTGACTGAATTTCCACATTAACAATAGAGAGAATTCATTTTCTAATACATTTTGGATACCTTTTTTTTCTGTTTATCAACTCGAGGTTTCACTGAAAATTTTGATCTTGACCAATATATCACAATTGCAAAGAGAGTGTTAGTGTTTAGAGACAGCATTTTATTACTGCAGAGCACACAATTTGGGGAATTGATCATTTTTCTTCTCTTCCCCTTGTGGCTCAGCTCTTGGCAGGTCATCTTGCTGCATACAGAGACTGATTGATCTCTCACCACGTGAAAATGGCAGGTGCTTGTTAGGCCCCCAGAGGACTTCATTCTGCAGTGATTCCTCTTTCTTCATACAGTATTTTTAATAGATACCATCTTTTGGTCTCTTAATCTTTAACCAGCAAACAGAATCGAACCTAAATACATCTAGCATTCCATGTTTTAAATATGGTGCTTTAGTGCATGATTGCAGTGAGTGCACTGGAGTTTAAAAGCAAATGAGTGCTTCCCAAGAGATAGGAGATTTTGCTGCTCAAATTATCTGTAGCCCACATCCTACAGAAATAAAGCCTGAATAGACAAGATTTTAATTCAGTGTATTACCTTCCCAAATGACAAAATTAGAATGGATGCTATGTTTTTAAAGAACTGTGAAGTCATGAATAAAGAACATATTTCTTGACCAAAGAGAAATGAATCTTCATTTAGGATTTTTTGCAAAAATGTGTTTAAATCACAGATCTGTGATGAAATGGAGGTTTGTGATGCTAATTTTTTTCACTTAGGTTGTTGGTGAATTAGCCTTGTATTTTCTCTGAATCATTCACTGAATTAATTTACCCTCTAATATTAGAAGCACTAATTATCTATTAAGTCATTCTGTAGGTTATTAGTTTGGAAAAGACCATCATGTTATTAAGCAATGCTCTAAAAAGCATTATTTTAAATCGTCAGGTGGGGAGACTCAAAAGTAGTACTACATAAATGCTTCTAAAAGACATTGGTTAGAAAATTTAACTACACTCTTGAAGCAAACTCATCTAACATCAATGCCATCACTGCCAATCATGGGACGTTATTATGCCTTTGTTTGCTGGATGGGAAAATGCAAGATAAAAACTTGTATAGAACTTTACAGGCTGTGACTAAGGCCCTTTTTCCCCATTAATCTTTTCCTTTGATCAGGTAAGTTGGACTCTGAATTGCACAGAAGGTCTGTTTTGATTCCTTTAATTATTTTCTCTAATATCTTCTGAAACCTCTGCATTTTATTGGAGATCTTCTAAATGACAGTTTTAGCAGAACTGAGCAGACTGTTCCAAAATTAGCAGTGCCTTGGACTCCAGTGCTCTATTGACTCAGTAGTGAAGATCCTCCTTTTATATGCATCTTAGATAAGTCTCTCACAGAAAAGTTATATTCAGCCCAGTCCCAGTCCCAGTCCCACAGCACTTTACAGAGTTTTTCTACCCCAAAATCTAGCTGTATCGATGCAATTCATTCTTTATTCCTATAGATACAGTCTTATTTTGGCCATACTAATTTTCCTTTTTTTTTTTTTTTCCTCCCTGCTTTTACTATTCACAGTTTATCAGCCAGTCACAATTATTCTGTAGCAGGGATCAGACCTGCTCGTTTACATGGCTGCACTTTTTGTGTTACTGTATGTTTTACCAGAGGTGATGTGGGATGTGCTTGTGTTGCAAGTTACTTACATAGATGGTTAAAAATCACGGGGCCAAGAACTGACCTATTTGCAAGAGAAAAAAAAGTTAGAGGTTTCTAAAAGCACAGTTGATGAAACTTCTCCATTTATAGTTGCAATTTTTTAGGCAGCCAGCTGGCTAGATTTAATAAGTTTCTTTTTTTGTTTTTTTAACCTCTATTACTTTTTGAAATCTAGTTGTCTTTCAAATAAACCCAATCTCCAAACTGAAGGTTATCAGCATTTTGATTGGATTGGGAATTCCTTTGCATGCATGGAAGAAATGTAAATGCTATGAAACAAAAGTTCATGTACAGTGTATATTTCTTTATGATCTTCTGATTTAACAGTCAGCTGGGTAGGAACACAGTTACATTAAAAATATCACGTCTTCTGCTTTTTAGAAGCTGGTAGGAGAAACGACTTCCTTTGTAAGATTAAAAATCATAGTATGACTTTTGGTAATTAAGAATGTGAAAGAATGATTATGATTGGATCCAGGCTGTTAGTATTTTCTCCATGAAGTTTTTAGGTGTCATTGATTCATATAAAAGCTTCATCTTACAAGTAAGAAGAGTCTAGTTCTACATGTGGTATTCCTTTCTAAGATTCTAAGTTTAGATTTTCTTATTTTTAATATAAAGACCTCTACATTAAAATTGATAAAGTAGTTAAGATTTAGTTTTGCTGTTGGTGTATCTCATGTCTTCAGCATAATTTTACAGCTTATTACACACTGGGTTTTTTTGGTGGAAAAGAACAGAAAAATTCAGAGCATCAATCCATGAGAGCTATTTTCTACATCGTTTGTGTTGCAGTAGGGAAAAACCTGTGCAAAATTCTTGAGGACTGCTTAGGGAATCTTGGCATTCCTATGCCTGTCCTTCCCTATTTTATTATAAGAAAATCTATATCTTTAGATGGCTACCCATGACTGTGAGAAAGGCAATAAAAGATATAAGTTACTCTACCAAATCAAAAGTAAGACTGTGTGAAATATTCAACTTGCAGTTAAGATATAAGGAATTGAAAGACCTCCTCAAATGGGCTCAACATTTCATGGGGATCAGTCTCACTTTCATGAAGAGGAATGAACAGGAAGAACTATTTCTCTTACCTTACAAGAAGCATTTGCCCTCCGATTATGACATTTGTAAGGGCTGCCTGTCTATGTAGACTTTCAGATTTATGCCAATGAAGGTCAGAGTCACAAACATTGTTACTGTTATTCCTATCTACTTATGTGTGCAGAACTGCTCTATGGAATTTCTACACAAGGTCACTCATGAAACTGAAATTCATCATTCTCTTCCAGGATCCAAAATATCCAAAATAACAACTGCTCCTGCCATCAGTTAAGTCCAAAGTAATTTCAGAGTGAGTAACATTTTGAATGTTACTACAGATTCGTAAACAGTTGGTGCTGAAGAGAAACATGGACACGAAAAAGCATGTAGAAAGATTGATATTCTTCAAAGAGACAGAAAACTCAGACTTTGACACACATAATTACAAATCCTACTAAGCTGAATGTAAGATCTTTTCTTGTTTTAATTCATGCTAGTGCTCATGAGAACTGGCCTGAATGAGGGCTACATAAAATTGGAGTCATCTCTTAAGAATCTGTTCCTTGTTTCATCTGCTAAATCAAATGAATAAGACTGGATTTTCTTTCTTAAGATTTGTGTCATTTTTCAGGTACCCAAACTCCAGAGCTGTGCTGCTAGTGGGATTTCTGTGTGCCAGTTTTGTGACTCCACAGTATCCTAAATTCCCAGAACAGAAGTTCTAGGAATTAAAAAAGGGATAGAATGAGCTCTTTTCAGGCTAATTCAGGGACACTTTTCCTGAATTCTTGAAAATTCTCTGTCTTAGCGTGACTATTTCTCTTTAATTGCATTTCAAATGCAAACATAGTATTGACAAAGTAAAAGAAATACCATTATTTTGAATTAGTAACACGTAATTTGAGTAATAGATAAGTGTTTTCATACCAGAGAGGTTGCTACCGCAGTAAAACAAAAAAATACATTTTAAACCCCGAAATTTAAAAACTGGCTTTTAAAGATTATTTTGTATTCTTTGGATTAAAAAATATGTCTATGAATTACATTCTTTATTTAGATAAAAATACAAGTTTTGAGGATTTTGAGTGTTAAGAAACACACAGAGATTTTAACTTTTAGGATGAAAATCTCACCTGAATGTGATTGATCAAGCTGACATCCATCCATGCTCCAATTTGGGATAACACAGCAGTAGGGAACTTTGTCACTACATTCCAAAGGCTATATATGGTAATTGACAACATTAGTATCAATTCTTCATAAAAGTGTGTTTCTGATAATAATTTTAAATGCATAAATGGTTGAATAATTTAAATGTATTACAGCGTACATAACTCTTCATTCATCAGCAGCCTTTTTCAATACAAACTCTTTTATTTCATGCTAGACAAGGCAATGCCTGTGAAGTGCTTAGCTTAGTAAATAAAGAGGGATGATCTTCTGAGGAAAGTAAATCTTACTTTAAGGTATAATCAGTACTGTATTGTTAGTGCAAATCCAGCTTATGTGCAACAATACAGGAATCTAGTCAGCTCACTGCTCCCTTCAAATTTAAGACCTTTTTCAGTGACAGAAGGCACAGAACTTAATAATTTTATCCTCCTAATCTTTTGAGTCTACCTCAGAAATGCCAGGTATATTTCTATTTTAACAAATGCACAAGACGGGCAGTAAATGTGCTCAACATGCTGCACTGTGTGCAGTGCCATTAGGACACATCTCTATGGTAGAACACACATACTCTTTGCAGTACTGGGAGTTTATTTTGATTTCACCTGAGGCAGTAGGATTGTATTCTGGAAAAATTAGAATGTAAAGTCATTTGATTTTCATCCCCTTTGAGCAATGTACAGTCAGGAATTGTTAGTGGTATTCATTTTAAAGCTGAACAGTGGTATTAAGTACTTCATGTCAAACACTGGGATTGCTTTCACAAAGCAGAAATAAAAAGATGTGATTCCAGACTAATATCTGAAATTAAGAGAACCAACAAATTTTTTTAAAAATTGAAATTTAATGGAATTTATTGTTTGAACCTTAAATCCCGATAAAATGTTTCATTCTGCCTTACCTGCTTGTGCTGATTGTGTGCTTCTTATTATGAACAGAAGTCACCGTTAAGAGATCAAGACTTGCCAACATTTCCAAATGCAGCAGCATACCATAATTGCTTTTCTATTCTAGGCATAGAATTGGGCTTTAACTGTTGGCAAATTCAGATTTTTAATGATGCTTCCTCTAAGTAGCAGCCTTTCAATTATGTGCACTAACAAAAAGCTGCTGATATCCTGTACTAGCAACCTAGGTATAAAAGAGCATTTTGAAGTGCCACATGAAATAAGATAGTAGTGAATAATAAGCTAGAAAATATGCTTAAGGAATCACTTTGCTATTGTTGCCACGTACAAATTATACAGGAAGAGCTGAGGGCTGGCATCTGTTTTTCAGCTTACTTCTGTGCACTGCAAGCTTAGTATTGTTGTTTGCCTACAGCTATTCTTTGCACTTATTAAGAATCAGTCAATCATACAGCTCCTAAACAAAAGAAAATCATTTGGTGGCTGAATTTACTGAGATGACTCTCCAAAAGTACAAATTATGGTTTTCATAAGCAAGGTGAAAAAAAATTGAACTTCCTACATTTCTTCTAACATGTATTTTTTTTTAAATCTAACTATATACCATTAATAATGCTTTGTAACTTCACAGATTGACTCATGAGAAAGAGGTTTGATGTGAGATAATCAACTACATTTCTTGTTCGAAATCGCCTAGAATTATATCTAGGTTTGCTTTATCAGTATTTACCCAGGAATATCTTCTTTGAGATACAGACTGATATAAATTACTTCCAAGGAATCTATCCTGGGTCCAACAAATTTTTGCTTTTTCATTGGTTCTTCCTGAATAGAGCAGACTCGAGAGGTTAGAATGTGCCATACATTTTCAGTGCTTTTAATTTTGAAAATATTTTTAAGAACATTATTGCCTACTGTTCAGTCACAGAATTTCCGGCTTTTTCTGGTGAGGTGGGTGAGCCATATGGTTATCCACATGCAATGCAAGGTTATAACCAACTCTGATCTTCTTTCAATTCTGTAAACTGCAAACTGAACAAACCTCACATGTAAGACGTATGTACCAAAATTATACTGCCTCACTACCGATTCTTAAAAAAAATATCTCTTTACATCGAACCTAAGCCAAGCCCAAAGAACTTTATGTGGGAAAGGCAACAGAATTAGATTCTGTTTTAAATTCTCCGTACTGTTGGCTTGCAGTATAATTCAAGTTCCACACTTTCCTGGACTTCAACATCACAATTTATCTGCTCAGTCCCTATCTTCCTAGAGTGATGGAGAAATCTCCTCAAGAGCTGATATATCAGGAAAAAGTGATACTATGATTTGGAGAGCTCCTTCAGCTGCCGTTCAGTGTGACAGTTTCTTTCTAAACAGTCTGGGTTTTGTTTTCAAATGTGAATCAGGAAGAAGTGACATTCTGAAATCAGCATGGTTAAATTGCCTAATTAAATATCGTAAGCGGGTTTAATTTTCAGTTGTTGACTAGACTCCTGTAGAGTGATAGAGGCACGGTTTTATTGCACATTAGGCAAGTTGTGGATGAGAAAGACAGACAAGGAATTGGACTCACTGAAGTGTAGATATCAAGAATCCCATTTAAATTATATGGAGAGAAGCTGACCCTAGCAGTGAGTGATTTCTCTCATCCCTAAAGTATCTAGTGTATATGGGTAAATTAATAGTTTCCTGTAAGTTTTGGGCTACATAGGGAGTCTGAGTGGGACTATCTGAGCATAGAAATATGGTATAGATAATGTGAAGTCTATCTTTAGGCCAAATATAATGAAATACATAATGTAGAAGATACCCATAGTCCTTTCCATAGATGGAAAAAGGTGTATATAAGAGGGGCAGCACAAGCATATTTAATCTACAATTCAGAGTCTGTATAGGCAAAACAATGCAAGGGATGACTGTGACATCCCTGAATGACATGTCCACAGAAGTGACAGACTTAGAGAACAGTATGACTGCTGTGCAGTTCCTGCTCTTTTTTTTTTTTTCTTAGTAAGAAATCTAATACAAATAGACCTAAAAAGATTTGTTTTTAATTAGATCAATATCCAGGTCTTAGAAAGTTTAACTGCTTTTCACTGTCTTTAACAATTCAAATGCTGATGAGCACAAGGATGAAATAACCAGTCCTACTTTGTGAAGAATCAGAGAAAAAAATGTCAATAACTTTAACGAAAAACAAAGCATCCTGCAATTTCTCACTTATGACATGTTTTCGAATAAATGGAAACATTTTTCTTGACATCATGATTAAAGCAGGACATGATTCTCTGGCCCTCATGAATGATGGTAAAGCAGACTTTCTGCTCTTCTGCTAAAGTAACAAAGAGGAATTTGGTTTAACAGTAGTACTGTCAGGAAAAAAAAATACTATTATTTAATGTAGACTTTCCAATGAATTATTATATTGTCATTTCTTATGGACTTAAGCAAATCACACTTTAATTTAAACTGAAGGCAATGAGGGAACAGAATGATGATGCAAAAGAAGGTTGTTCTGTGTGTAAAATAAAGACTGAAGATCCAGAACAGTTTTTTGTTTCTGTCTCTGAGATGATAATTTCAAATGTTCTTTTTAAGAATCATAGCTAAAAACAGTTCATACAGAAGCATGGATTTTCCATTTGAGTTATCCCTTTAAATGATGACTTGTTAAGAAGAAATCTTACGGAAACCTACATTATCATCATGTTGATATAGATAAATTCTATACATGATCATGGCAGACACAAATTAGAAGGTTAGAAATGAAAGTTAGTCAAGCCTTCCTGCTCACATTCTTAGAATTTTTGCATTTTTCAGTGACAGCTTTGATTTAGAGAAGGAAAACACACAGCAGACAAATGGTTCAGAGGTATAATGCTGAAGAAAAGCTGCATTAATCAGGGGAAAAGACAGCCTCTATAGAAAGCTATAGGTTTCCAGATACAAGTCAAAGGTGTTTCGTTATTGATGCTGCAATATCTACTTCAAAGAGAAAGGGGTGTCAAGAAAAGAACTGTTATTTCGAAGTAGCAGCATCATCCGCTTCCAGGGCACTGTGACCCACTGTGCATGTGGCTGCAAGGAGAGCAGCAGCCTCGGGATGCAGCCATGCAATCACCCCTCATGCCACAGAGCGCCTGTGATCAGCAGTGCGAGTGCAATCCCCAATATGACTCTAGATTGGTCCGACCAAGCTGTTGTGGTCCAAGTAAAATTATGTACTGTCCTGTACTCTCTCATTAAAGGAGCATAGCAATAGTAGATGTCAACAGTCTTTCTCTGTGGCACCAAATTATGTTCCTATGACATATAGAAATAAAAAGCTAACAAAATGCACTAAAGTGATTAGTCTTGCTCAGGTGAAACAAAGATAGGGAAGTGTTTGCGTGGATTGCTTGATGACAGACTTGTAAGGAAAACAGTATAGAGTTCACACCAGTGAAGAAAGCAAGAATATATGACAGGGGGAAGTAATTTAGTGAAAATGTTACTGGTAATTAAAAAAAAATACCAACCTTGCAGTGTCTTGAAATCAAGGCGGAAGTTCAGGAGCTGTTGGAAACACCTGTATAAACCAGGTCTTATGGGCCTAAGCTTTTTAACTTGGAATATAAACCAGGCACTTTGTGTTTGCTTTTGTTTTGGGTATTTGGTTTTTTTTAGTTTTGAGGTGGGGTTTTTTGTTTGCGTTTTGTTTTTAATATGAGAATGCAGGATATGCTTTACCAGGAATAAAGCTGAATATCCAGTAAGATCCTCAAGCACTATCCTTTTCTTTTAGTTATGTTTGCTGGGTTTAATTTTTTTCTTACAGATTTACATTTTTAAGTGTAAAGTTCTTTTTGAATTTGCTTCAAAAAATATATATGGCCTCATAGAAATTCTGTAATATGTTGTGACATATATTACATTGTCTTCTTTGTCCTTCAGTAATATTCTACCAAGGACAGTAAAAATACAAAACCAAATGTGTAGCCCTTCTGCATCACTGCAATAATTAAGCCCAGCAAAGTGGCTGCTAAGAATGCCTTACTTATGCCAGGGGCCAGTTTGGTTCCCAGCAGACTTAAAAAATTAAGAAGAGAAGGTGACAAAAAGGTGGAGAAAACCATGCATGACTTCAAATGATGGCTCTATCTCAGCAGTCTGCTTTTGGCATTCTATGGTCTATATTGCACCAGCTGACCTCTCTTGAAAAGGAGTCACAGCTCTGGAGAGGGCATGCCAGAGGGAAAACTCTGTCATTTTTTGAAGGGGTTATTGAAGGCCACTCACTGAGTAGATGGAAAAATGAATGAGAATTTCAGAACCTGGCTTAATGGAGTAATTTGTGTGACAATTACTCTTCAGACAATATGTTGGAGGAAAAAAAAGCTCCAGAAGGAGTCTAGTGTGATAGGATTCCACCATAAAATTGTAATTTGGAACAGAACGTCTTTTCACGAGTAGTAGGATTTCTGATTTTAGCCATAAGTGTTTACAGAACCTGTGGGGTGCAAGAATAGTTATTACTTCTTTTTTCCTTTGCATATAAATTTCCACTTAGCTGTGTTGTTCCTTAACTAGCACAGCTCTATCTTTATTCTTCAATTCTTTTTCTAAAGACCCCAGACAGTTTTGTAAAATAATCTATACTTTAATTACAAGTGAGTTTCATGTTATGATTTTAATGTATGAACTGTCATTGGACTTTAAACCGCCATTGGCAATACAAACATTATTCAGTGACTAGTGTAAATTATAAAAACAACCCTTTTTTCTGCATTTGCTTTAGAATAAAATCTAAATTTACTGACTTCTGTTCTTTTCTCTCTTTGCTGAAAGCTACCATGACATGAACTCTTAAAACTGATTAAAATATCATGGAAAAAGTAGTTTGTATTAAGGAAACTTTAAAATCAAGCCAAATATATATGGTGTGTGCGAAAAAATCAAGGCATGTTAAAGGTACTGAATTTGACTGGATGTAAGAATAGTGAATATTTATCACATGGGATTTATAAAATACTACAGAAATAGCTTTAAATTATTGTAACTAAAAATAAAACTTCTTGACACAGTAGATAAGGTAACTAAAGACTAAAATAAGACAACGAATGAAAGACATGCCTTAAATAGGGGGAAGGTTGCTATTGGAGGAGCATTTTCATTTAGGACACCAGGGATCAAAGAAGAGCTGAGCACTGTCACAACCATATTTAATAGAAATTTAGTATCCATATTTTCTTGAGATGAAAAAGCTAAGGCATTAAGAGTGAATTTTTGTGAAGCAAGCAAACATATTCAGCATAAAAAAAACATCAAATACTCTCCAGTCTATGACTGGCCACACATGTGGAGAGATGTGTCCTGTTCTCCCAGATATTACTTGGTTCAATAGATGGATAAATTGCCCTTTGAAGCAATTTTGCCTTTCCAGTTGTTGGGATGACTTTAAAAAGTTGGATTAATTGACTTAATGGCTATAATGACTAGAAGTATTAATTTTGTGAAGTTTAACAAAGGAAAATACAGAGTTTTGCAGCCAAAGAAAAATAGCCCCATGCATCAGTACAGGCTGAGGACTGACTGGCTGGAAAACTGCTTTACAGAATAAGGGAGTCTTGATGGACAGCAAATTGTGCCTGAGCCAGCTGAGCTTTCTTGCATGGAAGACTAACAGCCTTCTGGGCTGCATTACAGAGAGCATCACCAGCAGGTCAAAAGGAGTTGCCTTCATCTCTGGTGAGCACTGGAAAGACACATCAGGAGTGTTTGGTCCAGTGCTGGTCTCCCCAGTATGAGAGAGGCATGGACTTATTCGGGCAAGTCCAGCAAAGGACCACAAAGAGTGTTAAGGGCTTACAGCATCTGTCCTGTCTAGCCTGGATGTGAGAAAGCTCAGGTGAATCTTATCCATTTCTGTAAGTACTTGACAGGAGGGTTATAAAGAAGAGAGGGTCTTATTCTCCTCAGTGGTCCCCAGTGAAAGGAGAAGACACAATTGACACAGATTTAAATACTGGAAATTCGCTTATACCTAAGAATTTATTTTTTTTTTTTTCTTTGAGAATGGTCAAACACAGTGGGATTGTGGAGTCTCTATAATTTGAGATATTTGCTACCTAACTCAACACAGCTCTAGACGATATGCTTTAGCTGTTCTGAGCATAGGTGTTAAATAAAAGGATTTCCAGATGTCCACAACAAGCTCAGCCATCATGTCATCCTGAGATTTTGTGACTCCATGATGAAGTCTAGGGAAAAATGGAAGAGGGCAAGCATAGAGGTACATTTTTTAACTTGCATTGGTCATTTGGTTTTGTGCTGATTTCTCTGACAACAGACATCAAAAATGTCTTCCTCAGCTATCCACCCTAGCTTCTACCTGTAAATTACACAGAGAAATGAGCACTTAGCAATGTGCTGATCTATCTCAGATGCTTATCTGAAAATAAGATTGATTGCTCTCTGGAGGAGGGATTTTTTTCCCTCCAGTGACTGCAATGCGAGCTCAGTGTCCAGTTCGTTCCAAGGCATTTAAAATTCAGGTATCAGGAAAACTATTCAGTCAAGAAAAAATGTTAAAATATTCAATTTTACATCTACTGTAATACTTTTTTCATACTAAAAGATATCTAAGACATGCCCTATTCCCATATGTAGAGTATTAAAAAGAATAAAAATAAAACATTGGAACAACTGATAGACATTGGTATCTAATGGTTAAAATTCACAGACTGTTGATCTGAGAACTGTTCCATGAAGTTTATATAAAGTCACAATGCACATCCTCCTAATTTAATCTGACATTAAATGCTGCAGTCATTCTGAGCATACCCTAAAAACGGGAGGTGTATTCATTATGCAGATGCAAACATCTGTATTTGTGTGTAAACCCAGGGTCTGAATATATGAACGTGACAACTGCACTGTGTTACGCTAGAGGGAACAAGAGACAAAGAGGAGCCGTGCAACAGTGGAATTCCCTCAAGGAATACTCTGTGATTCATCTGTCACATACTGAAGCCTTTTCAGAGGGTGCCAGACCTCTGGAGAGGGGATGCTGGAGGATGAGTTCAGCCACAGTTTGAAATGGTTCAGAGCTTGTTTGTCGCTGCTCAGCTCAATTCTGCTAACCTCGACTGCCCTCCCCAGTACTCCTGTGGCTCTCACCTGCAAGAGTAGATTTTTCTGTCATCTGGCCACTCATGTGTCAGCTACAGCCTGAAGAGTATTTAATTTGTTCTTTATCTGGACATCCCTGATTAAATGAATCATCAGTATAATCTCACTGAATTCAATACCATTTGTATTTAGCCTATTCTACCTTGTAGTCATCAATGCAGACATCTAAAAACACCTAAACAAGAGCCACAGGAGGATTTTTGAAGGATTCATATATCATCCCCATTTTTTGCTCTCTAGAGCAATTAGTTCTCTAAGAGAACTAATTTTAAAAACTACATCCAGCAACAATGTTGTTCTGACAATCAAGGTTGATCTGCAAGCAGAGTAAATAGGAAATTGGTGATAATGTTGAACATCATTAGAAATAAAAACATAGAGGAAAAAAATCCAAATCACAATGTGTTTTCCAAATGGAAAACATGTATTTGAAATGATTCAGCTGTTGATTGTAAGCAAAAGAGAAAAAAACCCTCTGAAAATGTAACTCAGACAATCAACAGTTGTGTTTCATTCTACCAATAATAAATAACTTAGAGATGCAAAGATTACATAAGTTTTATTGTAGGTTGTTCCTGCTTTCAATTACAATTGAAGTCAGTGCCCTTATTTCAGTATAACCAGTCTAAGACAGCAAGCTCAAGCCAACAGAAGGGGCTCTGTTTCTCAGCTATTATTTTTAGTTGCACTTTAGTTTTTTGTAAAACAGTTTTTTCAAATCATTACTGTGATTATTACTATCTTTTCAGTTTAACTACAAGGGTTAATGCACGTCTATGCATATATATACACATATAGGCTGATGTATGTGTATAAAGCATATATTTTTTTATATGTATCATGCAGCTGTTTGGGTGGGGTGTTTTTTGTTTATGTGTGTCAGAAGCAGATATTAGTGGGGAAAAGAGAAGGAGGGATATGGAATGGTGGAAGGCATTTTCTTCAAAACTTCACACATTATCAATTGCTGCAACTTATGTGATCTGTCTAGACTAAAGTCTAGCTAATATATATATGTGATTGTAAAAGTAAAAGAATAAACGAAACAATATAATTTTATTACAGATTTTTGTAGTACCCTGTCAGCTAAAATCCTGAACTTCATTTAACAAAGACAATAAAAGATGGGTTAATACAAATTTTATTCCATTTACAAAAATTGCATTATAAGCAATAGCAGGAAACATTGTCATTCCCCTCCCCCTGCCCCTCTGTCTTGGGTAAGACCTATTTTTGAGCTGTTCTCGTTCAGAGAACGAGTTGCTCCTTTTGGCTTTGTTCCCGGAGTACTGCATACTTGGTGGTGTGTGAGGCATTGCCTCCTGCAGAAAAGGGAGGAGGGGGACTGAATCACAGCACTTAATTCTTAATGATTGTTCTGTGTGGTCAAGAGGAGACAGAGCAGGCAATGCTCTTTATTCTTTACTTACTGTTATAGCTATTGGCAGCCAGCCCTTTTAATTTAGTTATCAATACTCAATGCCCTTAATCTTTTACTTTAAAGCCAGTCCAAAATAAGTACTAGCCAAGGAGCATCTGCTAAACAGAAATATTAGTGGATAGATATGATTTAAGGCAGCACTGCTAAGGGCCTACCAGCATGAATTCTGAGTAAGAGTTATTTCATATTCTCTTTACAAATCTTGTTTCTTTATCAGGATAGTTGCTTTTCTGACGAAATATCTGACAACTAATAGTGTGTGGAAAAATTCATAGGTGTTGCTAAAAGATGAGCTCTTCAGATTATCCCATCTGTCTCCCTGCTGATATAGGACACTCTTCTGAAGTGTATTTTCTATTACTAAATTGAGTTTGGTTTTCAGTATCCTGTGAAGTGGGATTTCTACATTTCAGAGGTTACTGAATAACTAAGAAAGTATCACTGACTGGGAAGTTTCTGTTTATATTTCTTGTCTTTGTTTTCTAATTACACCCCAGAGTACTGCATATTATAATCCCCTTCTTTTCTATGGAGTTGTACTATTGCAAGCAGATACTATTCTTCCTTTCCATTTCTTGTCCATGGTTCCATGTCTAGAGCACTGAGTTCTCTGGAATATTTAAGTGATTTAATAAGTAAAAGTTGAAGTATTTATTCCTAATCTCTTTTGTTCTCTGAAGAACTCTTTCCCATTTGCCAATCTGTTTCTAAGAATGTATGTCCTTCATTTGAATGAAGTATTCCAAAGTGGCTTCATATGATAAAACCATATGATATGATTTCTTTCCAGTGATTTACCTGCTAGATTGTAAAAGTTAGTGCTGTGGAAATTCACTTGGTTAATAATGAATCCAAGGCTTGGTTTGTTTGTAGAACATGCACACTGCAGAAGAATGTTTAACCAACCACTTAATATGTATGCATAGAAGAAAGTAGATGCACATTATTTAATTCATAGTTCTGATTTTATCCTGGTCCTCTGCAGGGGCATGTAGGGATCAGCTCAGTTCATCTACTGAAGATGTCCATTTTGGAGGGGTTAAATAGCTCTTTGGATCCATTGATCAAATGGCTTTGCTTCAGTTGTCCATGCACAGATGTCTAATTTATGGGCCATGTCTCAGGTATTCCTGTCTACTCTCCAGCCTCTTCTTCAGAACAGTGTCCCTGAAGTCCTCTTTGATATCTACCAGTCCCGTGAGGTTTCCTCAGATACTCTAAAGAGGCATTTTAAATTAGAAGGCATTTTAAATGGGAAGGCAATACTGTATTTAGACAGTTGACTGAAACTACCGTGTTTTACTGAGCTCTCTGAGGTCTTGGTCAGATGTAGATACACAAATTTGGTGTCTCAAACGTGAGGTAAATCTCATTCACCTCAATTTCTAAATCTGAATGAGAGGAATCATCTCCAGATGAGGTGATATTTTGCTTTCTGAACTCAAATATCCAGTAGGTATTAAATAAGGGATGTTTAGAAGAGGTTACTTACCTCGCTTACTATTTGTTGCCTTGTTTTCCATGATCAAAATTTGCAATTAAATAGCGCTTTTCTACATTGGGTTATTATTACAGGCACTATGTTTTGTTCTCTTGCTTGCTTATTTTGTAAAAACCTACTCTCTAGGTCAGGTCAAACATGACTACTCTGCCAGTTTAATAGTATAATCTGTCATAAATTGGGATGTAATTACTCTCACATTGTTCCCCCTTTGTTCTTGTCAAAATAATGTCTTCACATTGAATGGGTTTCTCTAATAGATTAAAGCTATGCTTTTTACAGCAATTCCAATAGCAGTATTGCAAATTATTTTTCTCTGACTTGTACCAGTATATTTATTTATTTGTCCGTTTCTTTTCTGACAGCCAATTTCTTTTTCCCATAGTGAGTTCAGTACTGTCAGTTTGGAGCCATAAAGAACTTAATAGCAACTTCACTCAACATTTGCTATAATCAGAAAAGCAGTATCCACCGCACCAAAGGGAAATTTAGGGATTCTCATTAAAATTCTTGTTTTTCCTTAAAAGCTCTATAACATATCTCATTATTCCTCCTGGACTGACTTCAAACTGAAGAAGAAAACACCAGTTTGCTATTAGATCACGTGTGAAAAGTTATGTCCAAACCACAGAGATTAGGGAAAAATTCAGTGCATGTCTGGTGCTACAGAACCTAATTGCTCTCTCACGAGAACATTTTCTAATTTCCATGGTTCAGTTGAATTTTCAAGGTATCTTGTCTGGTTTTTTTGCCTTTGAATCCAGGCTATTAACAGTGACTCCAGCATCTTTGGGAGTACTTTAGCTATGAATTGAATCTTATGCCCTGTTTCACACACTTCTGCACTCCCACAGTGTAGCTAGTCTGTCCCAGCTGATTAACTGATGATGAAGGATGGAGTTCAAGGAAACATGTATTTAAAATCTAGTGTAAAATATCATTTAAACACATGCTTCCCATTGTATTCTTCAATTCACTTAAAGTATGTCTTTATATTTAACATATTTAAACATCTTAGGGATGTATCAGGCAGCTAGCTGCATCATGGGATAAAGAAAATACTGGTGTTTGTAGGTAGATATAAGGGTTAACAACATAGTTGTGCTGCAGTTTGTGTTCACTGATTCTTTTCCCAGCATTAACACCTTTTTTTCCTACATTTCTGTTTTAAATGTCACAAGTATTAAATACGACCTGCAGCAGGACTTCTTTGGCAGACTGTCATTAGCTGTTAGTCCCTGTTCGGAGAGGGGCACCTAACTAGGCCTGTGAGTGCCACGAGACAATTCTTTTTCTAGAAGGATTCTTTGTATGATGTGCTTCCCATATAGATGTTTGTTCGAGGGGGTTTTTTTCTATTCAATATTTATATGTTAGAATAATCATGGATGGCTATGTAAAAAACATACAGACAACATCAATTTTAAACTGAGTGTCTGTGCTGATTTATCTCATTAAGAATTTTTAAAATTTTTCCTACTACCCTTTTTAGAGAATGAAAATGTACAGTTAGTCTAAAACTTTCTCATGCACACAGCTCTTTTTGTCCTTCCTGCTTACACACCTCTGTGAATCTTCTGCAGCAGAAAAATAAAAGAAATAATGATAACACACACAAGAGAAGCTGAGAGAAGCTTTTTTTTATAGATATACAAACATTTTCTTAGGAAAATGTTTCTTAAAATGTTTTAAATTTTTCAAGAGTATCCATTAACAAAAAAGAATGTCAGTCACCATAAAGTGTAACGGGGTTGTGACCTGTCAGCTTCAGTCTCTGTTGCATTGGTTGCTCTGACTGAAAGAACTTATGCATAATGCTGCAGCCAGCCATGTCTTGGGAATCTCAGGGCTACCACAGACAGAGCTTGTAAATAACTGCTTCAGAGGCTGACATTTATTGCAGGCAGAAGTCAGTGGGCATTCTGCAGCTGGGTCTGCAGCTCCGTGTGGCTTGACCGCCCTCTAGTTAGGAGTCGACTTCTTCCCCTTTATAGAAAAGGGGATCTATTGACCCACGGTCCCAGGAATTCTGGTAGATATATCATGATCAAACCATGGAAAATTCTCATCCCCAAAGGACTACTTTCCCACCTGTGACGGACTTCCTCATCACAGTGTCCAGTTCAAAACTTTTAGCTCTAAACAGCTGACAATAAACAGCTTCTTTTTTAATGCAATTCAAATAATAGTGATTGTAAAGGTAAGTGTTTCTAAGAGAAGCGCTCGTTAAAGTCTGAGAGAGATTTTAAATTAGGTAGCCCTTTCTTTAGCAGCAGCAAAAATCAGTATGGTTTGAAGCAGTTAGTATTTAAGATGCTTGTTTACTGTGTTAATTTTCCCCAAGTCAATTTTTAAAGCTAAAATAATCTCCCTTTGGTTTTGTATAGCCAGCATTATAACCGTAGTAATTTTTAAATTAAGTTCCCTTATTGTCTATGTGTATGTGAAGTAGGTGATATTACACAAAAAGCATGGGCTACATTAGCTTGATACAAACGCATATTTAAGAGCTTAACAAGCCTGCAAGAAAAATAATGGTCTCGATAAACATTAGAATGGCTCACTTGTAAGCCTTTTTGTTTAGCTGCATTTTCCTACTTGCACATTCAAAGGAGTGATTAAATGCACTGAGTAAATAAATAAAGCCTATTATAATGTCCCAATAGAAGGGAAAAGTTGATTTTAGATACACTAACAAGTTTAAAAACTCTTGAACTATTAGATGGTTGTGAATTAAAGCACATAATGCCTATTAAAAAAAGTGGGAGATTCTGTTAAGCAAGTTAAGATCTGGTATGCTACAGAAATGCATCTATACTTATATAAGAAGCATTTCTCTAAACATCCTAACTACATTTCTGATTATGAAATGTAGAGTCCTGCTGTGTATGTGTAATTTTGTCTGGACTTGTGTTATAGTCAGTAATTGAATAGCACAGTGATAGGCTTATTGCAAGTGTGAGAAAGTGCTAAGCAAAACAGAAATTATAATGAAATTTGAGATGTCAGTGACAATTAGCTGTGTTATGAATATTCATTTCAGATTCATTCTGGATAGTGCCATTTTTCACTATCTTTAATGACTGAATAGTGTTTCAAGAAATAGAGATATAAATAATAGTCACGTGATAATTAACATGTTTTTTTCTGAGTGTTGTAGCACTTGTCAAGTGCCACGTGGGCTGGAGCAATGACTAGAAAGTTAATTTTCAGGCATGGACAGCTCTGTGTGTTTAGCAGAACCATTTGACATTCTTGCAGAATTGTTAACTTACAGGAAGATAAAAATCTGCTTGTAAGTGGTTTTACTTAGGCTGAAGTCTCATTAGAAAGACTGAGTGCTACACTAGAATTACAGAAAGCTAAATCAGGACTCCACATGAGAAATGTAAAGAAATGGAGTTATAGTGAAGCAATGCCCCCAAATAACAGTCACCTCTAACTAATGCTGGGAAATCTGATTCACTGTCCTGCTTTCAGCCTGGTACATGCATATTGACAGAAAGCTGAGTATGTGCTTAAATGCTCTTTTTTCAGTCAGGATGAAGGGATCCATGAAAATGAAAGGGCGAGTATTCACTGTGCAAAATGTAGTCTTTGGCTATGAGGTCTTTATTTCTTTTGAATGCTTAACATTATTAGTGTTCTGCTAGTATCCCCTACAAAGGTTGTGGTATGACCTCCCAATGTTTTCTTAAAAAGCACTCGTGCACTCATACTGATGAAATGCATTGAGTCTTTCATTCATTACCAATATGTGAAGCCACACAATCCATGGAACAATAATGGGATCTTCTTCAAGTCTGACTTAATGTTTTGAAAAGAATGTCAGGGTTTCCAAAGAAAAATTATTTAGCTGAAACCACAAAGACTCACAGAGAAAGACCATAATAGAAATCTTCCTTTTTGATTACAAAGCAATGCAAAAGAGCATAACATTTGTTAAATTAGTTCTAGAGGACCTCCTTTGTGTAAGCCTAGTATGACAATAAATAAGACAAATGTAGTACTGCCACTCCTGCATCTCACAGGCACCTGTCTTTTATTCAATACCCAGCTTCATCTGGCATGTGAGGGAATTGGAAACAGCTTTGAAATTACTTTGTTACAGAACGGCTAGTAAAAAGCTGATAATTCATATATGTTGGTTGATTATGTCCATAGTCTTTATTATTTGAAACTCAGGCTCATATTTCATAGTTTATTCAAGCATATCAGTTTTCATTATTTGAAAGAGAAAAAGAAAAATGAAAGAAAAAAAAGATAAAAGCAGTGGGGAGAACATACCTGCTTTGGGAACATGTTCTTGCTTTGCAATGTGAAAAAAATAAAGGAGCAAAGTATAATGGATGTGAAACTGCACCTGGTTGTGAGAGAATAGTGTAAGTAGAACCCCTCCAATACTGCTCTCAGCATTCCAGGATGCTGCAGGGCCCTGGAGTATTCAGGAACCTTGTCTGTGAAGTGGATGCCTCAAAGGAACTTATCTGTCCTGAAAGAGTTTTATGCTCTTGAGAGTAAATACGCAAAATCTTGTCAGTGTGTACCTTGGGAAAATCATGTGCAGCAGATTTTGTTTTCCTGGCTAGAGCTTCTGACCACAAGCTACTCATAAATAATACGTTCCCTCAGAATATGAAAATTGTGTTGCTTCCACCAGTGAAATAACGAAGCTGATTTGCCTATAAAATTGACTTTTTAAAGTAGTGAGGACATTATGCAAAAATGTCAGTTATAGAAAATAGACTTGGATTGCATGATCATAAGGCAGTTGACTTTCATTTAAGTAGAAGAGTAAATAGAGGCATGTAATGAAGAGTATTGGTTTTGAAGAGGCAAGCTAAGATAAACAAAATTAATTAGTTACTTATACAAGCAAAAGAACTCAGATTAATATTTGATTTGGATGTGAAAGAGATCTGGAAGTCCTTTGTTTTGCATGTCCAGAAATGTTCTTGAACATGTATCCCAAGCAGAGAACTAGAAGACGTTGCAGAAAAGCTCAAAACTGGATAAATAACCAACACAAATTAATATTAAACAGGGAAACTGCAAAGGATGTGAAACCTTACTTCTTGTAGAATAAAATGAGGATTTCCAGAAGTCAAACTGAAATGAAACTTTCATGGGGCATTAGGTTTGACAATGTACTTACTGACCATGCAATTACAAAATTAAATAAGGAAAAGTGAAAAAAACACTCATTGCTAAGGACATGAAAAGTAGTACAACTGTTGCCCTCAAATTAAATTACTTTGGTTTTGGTTTCAGTATGAGTAATGCTGAATAGCAATGGTAATATGTCTCAAAGTTTCAGTGTCCAGACAGAAAGCTTTATGTGTTCAAATTGTTCTGTTTGAGAGGTGAACTTAAACTGGAAAGTGGACACTATATCCTTATTAGAAACACTGGTGGCTAATCAATCCAACAGCATGTTGGAGGACACTAAGGAAAGAACTTATAAGTGTCTAACTCCTGCTTTCAATTACACCCTCATAAACACAATGCAGAAGTGTTTCCATCCTTGATTATTTGGTTTCAACTACTTAGCTAATCTTCTTTATATTTATCCATTTCTAACTGTAATAACTCTTATTTCCCGATTTGCTAGTTTCCTTTTCCCAAAGCTGAAACAAATATTATTTTAATCTAGCTTATCTGACCCAAAGCCTTACCCAACAGCATTTGTCTTTTGTTTTGGTTTTTTTTTTTTAACCCAAAGTTAATAGTCTTATAATAGTTTCCTCTAACTCCTCAGGAGTACACTCAGTTCTTAAGCTTTTTTTTGTTATTAACTCCATCACTTCTGCATCAGGCCTTCCAACAAATATGAGTTGTTGTGATAAGGTAAATGTTACTTGCCCTTGGAAGCACCAGAAGAACCACATCCTGGGGTAAAGAAGCAATCATGCCATTGCACAAGACAGAAATGAAACTTCATCTAGAATGCTAATGTCAGTTATACTCACCATTCAACGATATTTCAAACTGGAACATGTAAAAAAAAAGGGTTACTATAATAATCAGATTAAAGCACTTTTGTAAAAGAAGATGATTTTTTTCTTTTTTGAAAAAAAACCAACCAAAACTCCAAAACAAAGGCAAACAAACAAAAAAAAAAACCCCAGAAATAAAAGAGACTGTGTACTTTGTGATTGAGAACAAGCTTGTGAAGGTAGATGTTTGCACAATAGACATAGGCTAGAAAGTAAGCACCAAAGGGAATGAATTGTTTTAAGGACAATGTAGCCATGGACAATTGTGATCTTAAAATTAAAATATTTCTGATTATTAATGGAAGTAGGCTTTGGATTAGCCTCTTAATAAGAGAATTAAGCTAAGATAGTTAATGAATTTTAATATATAGTGTGATTGGCGCTATGGGTGTATGATTGGGATGAAATTTATATATTCAGGGGTGTGGTGGACCTTTACTGTTCTGTATTCCTTTGTTCTTTTTAAAGGGTACAATTTGTGATCCTTAAACACTGGCCTTTCTCATTGCCTATACTGTGCAAAAAAGTTGTTTGGTTATTTTGTTTTGTTTTGTTTTTAATTTGCTAGTCAAATGGAAAAGAAAATCAAGACACAGAGACAACTGAAATAATAATTTTATTGCCACTGTATTATTCTTATTTGAGGGAGTAGGGAAATGTTTTACTTGGGGTTTTTGTTTTGAAGTGTGGAGTAATCTAGTCAAGAAATCCAAATTACCTCTCCTGGTATTTTTGGTCTCTTCTGGATTGTATTTCTGAGTGAATTTCATTAAAAAGTCACCTAATTCTACTGCTGACCCAGTCAGAAGACCATAGCCTTAGATCCTTTTTTGGCACTTGGTGTTTCTATAAATATTAAACACAAACGTTGTGCACATTCAGAGCTCTACTAAATCAGGGATGAGATTGTGTCTTGTGTTTGCACCTTGACTGAGTGCTCAAGGAAGCAGGAGGAGTTCCTTGTACCCTTTTGTCTGATTCACTGCAAGTCCATGCAAAGCCAGATACAATCTAGTCCAGATTTATCATCTGTCCTTCATGTATCAGGGGGCAATACTAGGACAGAATAACAGATGTAGCCTTGTGGATAGTATCAGGTGGGAAATAACTCTGAGAAATGTTTTGCATTTAACTAAAACGTTAAAAGAATCAGTTGAATGACTGTCATGCAGAAGGTCATTCAATCCTTGGAGAAACAAGGGAAAATGTCCTATGCTGTGTCTGGAGGTAGCTGAGGTACAGATGGTACTTAAAGCAAGCTCTCTGACCTAGAGCTCAAAGTCTATCTTGAACCTGACTCCCAGACCTAAATATTTTCTGATCAGTGTAATAGCACTGTATAACTTGCAAGATGAATGATATGTATGTCTGTTAGAATCCAGAAGGGCCCTATATGAGACATTACCACAGACCTTGCAGGCCAAGTACTTTTCTTCCTATGCATATCTAATTAATCCGCTTGTCTAAAAGTTGAAAGTTATTCTTATATACCAGACTGTATCTCAGTATTATCTGGATACATGTGGGAAATGGAGGGCTTACAGATTTTTTCAAGCCTGTGAGGATATTTTAACAACAGAGTGAAATTACAGTTGTGCATTCAGAGATACATAAAGCTTTTCTCCAATTTCATCTGATATTCTGTGAATTGGGAATAAGGTCTAGTGGTGGTTCAGCTGACAGTGACCAGTATCCCTAGCACCCTACTATGTCGGAAGGGCATAACGAGAAGCAATGGGTACAACAGCAAGGGAGAGAGGGGGTTTGAGAGAGTGGCTGTGTAGTGCTTATTTTCCAGCTGAAACCGTGGCAGGCTGATAGAGGGAAACAGCACCATGATAACTCTGCCCACGGAGAAAGCTCAGGTGTACTGTCTGCGGGAGCAGTGAATCAGGTGTCGTACCAGAAATGTCAGCCTGAAATGTTACAGTACAAAATGCTGCAGAGCCAAAGCTCAGGAGGTTTCTATCGAGCAGTGTGAGAACAGCAACAACAAAGCTGTGTGGTCAAAATCTCAGTGCTATAAGTAGGGACCTGTACACTTAACAGCTGACACTGTCAGGCTGGCAAGGCAGAAATCATAAATGGACATTGCAGTAATCAAATTTCCACATGACTAGGCACAACCACAGCATTCTGTACCAATATTCCCAGAAAAATCATGACTGGAGCTTCTGGAAAAAAAAACCAAACTATATTCTTTTCTTAGTACTTTGTTTATATCTTCTCCTAATTTTTCACTGTGTTTGTAAGATTAGTGTTCTTTTTATCTTTGCTTGGTTTGCTAATAGCACCTCACAGTTTGTATTACAGAAAGCTGGTGTTATTAAAATTTGCCTTATTTTGCATATTCATCTCCAGTTTATCTTCCTCCACAATTTTGTTTTCATGTTGTGTTTCTACACCTTCTGTGTACAACTGTGAAGATTTTGCTATTTTGTACTCTAAGTATATATGACCTTTTCAGAGAAATTTTATTCCAATCAAAATGGTTAATATTTTCTTAAGAGATATTCCAATGTGCAAAATTCCAAAACATCACACACTGATCTGAAGAAAATTCACCAGAAAACTTTTTTTTTTACAATACACATTTTTTTCTGTATTGACAATTTACCAAGACTTTTTACAAACTGTGGACTAAAACTAGTAATTAATGGAGTATGCAATAGACAGCTTGCATTTTTCCAATTAGAAAAATAGTCTGACCAAGTCAGAAAGAGCGATGTAAAATGAAGGGAGTAAGCAAGCCAAGAAAAGTGTTAGAGGGTACAGGCTCATTATGAAGAACAAAGATTTTTAAGGTACTTTTATTGGTAATTATGATGCTTTAATAGAAACTGTGTTGCACAAAGATTTTTCTCTTACATTAGGTCATGAAAAAGCAAAGATCCCATGGAAAACACTTTATTTCATTGTTAGAAGAAATGATAAATTTAATACTGAATAACATAAAAGTCATAATTTGGTAGAGATACATTGGTTATGTAAATATAATGCTGTTTAAAATTTAGTTTTGACTAGAACATCTCACATGCAAGGGAAGGAAGAGACTGTCCATCAAACTGTGTGTGCTTATGCAACAGACATTTTGATAACTCTTCCTTTCTGCGTACCTTATGTGCACAGAAATAGTGATGAGAGATAATAAAATTTCAAAAATTAAGACTGCAGTAAAAAAGAAAGAAGGGGCTCTCTGGCCAGCAACCTGCACAGCTGGAGGAAATCTATCAAAAGATTCCATGGCAGCTGTCTTTTCTCATTATAGCACCGTTTACTCGAAGAGCCAGTGAAATGGCAGGGCTGCCAACTTCTAACCCAGGACCTGGAGCATGGAAATGAAAGTTCTTTTCTTCTTTGTATCCATGCTCTGGGATGGGGAGAGAAAGAGACACGGAAATGTTGATCTGTCTTTCCTACCCACTCGCTCCAATGAGAACTGTGCAGGTGTTCACATCTTTAGCTTTATTAGAGACAGATGTGGAAGTACCACTGTGGCACCACAGCCCCCCTCTCTTACCATGGCTATACAACACCCTGTGGTCTTTGCAGAAGCCTTTTGGTACAAGTACAGATGTTACACATCCAAATATAATCAACCACACATATCCATATAATGGATTACCCACAGGACTGGATACACAAGTACTGAAGCTCATTTCCAGCTTCAGATGCATTGTGGCATCAGTGGAAGAAACATCTTTTCAGCAGTCCCTGTGGGATACCTGCCTGCCTGCTTACAGGTTGGTTGAAGCTGTGCCATCACAATGCTGAGCCAGAAGCAGGTTGCTTGCTGTGACCTGGTGAACTTTGGCCATCTCATCCTCTGCCACAGCTGCAGTGAAGCAGAGAAAAAGAAGACAAAATCTGTATATGAGGTGTGCATCCAAATCTGGGTCCTTCTTCCATGACAAGGCATCTGGCTTGACATTGTTTCCTAGATGCCAAAGGAAAAGGGAAGGGAAGGACAGAAAGAAAGAGGGCCAGTAGGCAAAGCAGAGAGAAAGAGGCACTTCATCTCTCAATATTCTTCCAGGCTGGAGTGGCTGGTCATCACCATTTTCAGTCCTTCTGCCCCCTCACAGCTGTACTGTCAGTCCTCAAAGGTAGCTTTGATTAACAGGAGCTCATTATCTCAGGCATAATTCCTGTCAATGAGGTGAGTTATCCAGAGAAAGAGGTACAGGTTTTAGAGTATCTGGTTCTACACTAAAAGAGTGGATATAGGATAAAAGCTACAGTGAATACCCATTTTTCAAAAGTTGGTTGTGCTTCAGGCATTCTGGGAGCCACAAACCAGAAATCCCTCTCCTGAACTATCTTTAGAGCATGGCAAATCCTGAAAACCATTGCATCTGTGCCAGAAGGGGCTACCAACTTGTGATGTAATCAGTCTTCGTGGAGTCTACATGCAAGTCAGTGTTGCCCAGTTACCCCAGGAACTCCACCCTCTGTTGGTCAAAGCAGCATTTCTTCTGGTTTTCACAGCCAGAACTGCTGTGAGTCATTGAAAATGTCCTGGGTAATATATACCAGGATAATAAATACCTCTTGAGAGGTGTAGAACACCAGGATGTCATCCAGGTATACCATAGCATAGCTATGAAGAAATTCCCTAAGAACAGCATTTACAGAATACTGGAATGTGGCCCAAGTGTTGCAGAGACCGAATGGCATCAGAGGATGCTTGTAGTGGCCCCTTATAGATCCACCATAGGGGGCAGAGGAGCTCACTGCAGATATTCAGAACACTTCAGAATAAGGGGCAAGGAGTACTGGTTCTTTACTCTGATGTCTTTCTGCTTCCTGTAATCCATGCAGAGGCAGAAACTCCCATGCTTCTTTGTGAAAAAATGCCATACGGAAGCCCCCAACAGGGGAGTCAGAGAAGTTGAACCCATGCACCAGATTGTTCTTGAGGTACTCCTCAAGGGCTGCTGACTCAGCTTCTGACCAAGCAGAGGTGCTCCCAGAGAGCACCTCCTCCTGAGTGGGGGGAGTCACAGGTGACAATCTCTCCTACAATCAGAATGGTGAAAAGTGTTTTTCTATTAGACATGGGAAATGTGCAAAACAACACTTCTGTAATTCCTAACATGATTATAGAACACAGTCTGTGCATGTAGCTTACCAAAATGTGTCCCTGAAATTAGAAAGATACTGGGGTGTTGAAAATGCTTGTTACTTGGGTAAACCTACTACTTTGATTACATTAAAAATGCTAAATCTAGATATGCAAATTAAATCCTTTACAAAACCTTCTAAAATTGCCATAAAGAAACCTGAGTGGCCCTGTTGGGATGCAGCATGCTATATATGGTAGGTATATGTAACCTGTAGAAATTAGTAGATCACCTCAGTTATAAATGCCATCTGAATGAAATGCAATAAAAAACAATGGTGAAAAGATACAGAAATGAATGATAACAGAGGCCTTCTAATATAACAATGTTGTACCTCCTTGGTCAGTATGCCTAGTATACCTCACAGTAATTCCTTATTTATGATGTACAGTACTGACTGGAAGCAGCCATGTGTAAAAATATCATCTTGAAAAGTACCATTGAGTTGGAACACCAAATGCACCCTTTGTAATGTCTAACACCCACAGCACTCATTACAACCTATCATGACCATGTTGTATGTGCCTTTCAGTCTTCTTGGCAGCTTGTTCTGTTTGAGGGGTGATTTGGAAAGGGAGCATTTTCTGAAAAAGACAAAGACAAATTGTTCCAATGATGGGCCAGGGGAAAAAATGGAAATGCAGGCATATGATGACAAATACGATGTTTGGCTTTGCTTCAGTCACTTCAATGCTACAGTGTGTAGCATGCTCAGAACTGCCAGCTTCTGAAAGAATGGAGATTTCAGCATTGTCAGAGTATTTAAAAACGAGACATCTGACAGCAAACAAAAAAAACCACCCCTCAATATTTTTCCTTCTTGGTGGATCTACAAGATTTGATTACTTAAACTGGCACTGTCAACACAAATGTCTTTCAGGTATTTCCTCTGTTGTGTCTGTGGATGGCATTCATGTGAGGTATGTGCCATTCCAGTTTATCCTGTCTCGCACTGTAGAGTGGTTTCTAAATTCTTACAGCCTGAAGCAGCTGCTGAATTGAGAACAATGTCTTTTTTAAAGAACGATATTTTGTGACATAAAAAGAAAATATAGTTGATCTTGTATGCATGAAAACTAGTTACATAGTAGTTCAACCCAATGAGTAAACTTTCAGAGCAAAAGTGCTCGTTTAAAGTTTCTTTTAAAAATAGTTTCCTTTTTTGGAAGAAGGTGCAAATGAAATATTTCAATTAACAGGCAAAAATTTCTGTCTTTAGTTGATATGACAGTAAATTCTTCTGTACATATATACTACCACCCAAGAAGTAGCACATATATATAGTAACCTGATTGCATGTATTAAAAATCATCTCTTCCAGAGGTACTACCAAGTTTTTGTGCTAAGCAAATCAAAAGAAGCATTGAAATGGTCATTCATATTCCCGTTCTTCAATATTAATTCCTTGTAGTAGGACTAGTAATGAACTTCATTGAAGGTTATGTGATATATTCTTAGCTGTACTTATTGCTTTACCATGACAAAGGTTCTTTCCAATAGAAATGCCTCTTTTGGACTTAAAGATAACACAAAGACTTTTAAGAGCAGAAATGTTCATTTTCATGCTTGATCAACCATGTTCCCTTGCTTTATGCTGCTTGTATTCATCTGGTGTTTTTTCCCAGATATCTTGGTCATGTTGACTGAACAAATACTCTGAAGTGGGCTGTGCTGTACAGCAAAATTGTAGTAGCCATCAAACTACTTGGAAATTAGTTTAGAGCAAAGAAACTATGGGTTTCTCAGCTCAACCTATAGTGAGGGAACTGAAAAGCCATCAGGAAAATATAATTAGCTCATTAATCATAATCTGGGGAACTTCAGAGACAACTGTGAGAGTGTTTTAACTCTTGATCTCCATAGTGGAAAGAGGTGATTCACTAATTCTTTCTTTCCAGGTGCTGTGGAAAGTGCAGTACAGGTTGAGCTATAGCAACAATACCTGACAAGCTTGACCTCTGATAAGACAATAGATTCAAAATTCTTTAGCCAGGAGCTAGATATGCTTAGTCTGTCTCTGAAGAAAGATTTTCCGGCTTAAGCTATAAACATTTTATCCAGTTTTATCCACTGTAAATCAAAATGTTCTCAGTGCTGGCCAAGAAAGTGAAGCATTGTTAGTTCATTAAATGAAAAGGGCTGAAGGCCAACACTTCTCTTCATCATTAAGCTTTATTTGGCACATGTTGCATAGATGGTGGATGATTTGTGAATCCTCTTTAAAATTAAAAATTACCTTCTTGAACCTTGGTATCAGCTGTTGCTTTTCCTATTAATAAAAAAAAAAATCAATGCAGATTAATATAGAAATAATCTAAAATTATCAGCAACCATTATGTCAGCTCTTGTACAAGAGCTGGGTAATATCTGTATTAATTAATTAATAGCTGTGAGACATGAGATATTACTTGTCCCCAAAACTTTCCACTTCAGATCTGTGGGAAGCAATACGTCAGATAAAGAGGAGAAGAAAGGAGATGAGTAAAAGTTAAGAAGACCATTTAGCATTTGGTATATAGAGTTTGTAAAGTTCAGTTAATTTTAGTTAAGTAATGATTATATTATAAAACATATAGTATTCTGCATTTATCTGGTTGGTTCCTATGAACATGAGAAACACAGTCCTCATGGAAATAGCATTGTTTGAAATCATGTGTTAAATACTTCAAATATAGTAACCTTGTGCTTAAGGTTATGGCTCTCAGGCCAATTCGAATACAGGAAATCTACAGACCTGATAAAATGGTCTACTTTGAGTCCTGTATATTCAAAGTCTCTATAGAAAGCAGTCATTATATTTTGCTTATGTTAAAGCTCCAAGATAACTTCTAACCACTAAGTTTTCCTATCATATTACATCTAGTATTTACCCTTGTATTTATCTTCCTCAGGACTCACTTTGAGATTGCACCTGACTCGATACAGCTATACATTGCCCCTGAAAAGGAGGTTCTTCTAGGCCTGGCTGGAAATTTATGTCCATCTTTTGCAGCTAACAATTGTGTGCATAAATCAGTTGAGCTCACTGCTCTGACAGAAAGTCTTTTTTCCCTTTTTTTTAATGAGTTAATTTTCTGTCAGATCATTGAACTGTTCCACTTCCTTCTTTGATTTCACCATAATTAGATTTGAAACAAGTGGATAAGCAACTGCATATGATGCAAGAAAGCAGGAGAAGAATTGAATAGACTAAGAGTGAACTATAGCATAGAGTATAATGAAACCACACCTTTATTTCTATATCTGGAAAGTCTGCTAATCAAAGTGGGTTAGCAGATTAACACTGGCTTTACTACTGCAATCAATTGCCTTGTTTCATCCTTTTGTTTTATTTTTCATGTGTTCTCTTTTGTTTGAAGATGGTGAGGGATCAGTTGCTTCCAATTACGGTAACAAGGCAAAATACTGCAACAAGCATTTACCATGCCCTTAATCTGTTTGGATTTTCTTTCAATAACACTGAAAACCAAATTATATTATGGAAGCATAAAGATAATGTTTTTGTTACAGGATCCCATAGAAATCCTACTGGCAGTATCTACCCTGTGCAGCAAAATTCAGTGTTATTTTCCGTGCTGTTATTTGTTGGTCTCAAAAAGGTCTTAGGTTTCACCCTAACAATTTCACTGGTCACAAGTAGCCCCTAGTTTGTACTCTAAATCAGACACAAAGTTTGCTGGCCTTGTTCCAGGCCAAAAATAATGCATGATTTCCATTCACATAAACCACTTTCTGGTGAATTAGCCTCATGATGTCTTTGACCATGTGACAGTGTTGTGTTTCAACCCGGATTCACCAGCCAGCTGTTTGCCGGACAGGGAAACAATATTATTGATATTATTATCATCATCATCAACAACAACAATAATAATAACAGCAATAACAACAACAACCATGACCACCAGACTTCTTTTTAAGGGCTGATGATCAGGAGCCATGGAGATGTGCCAGTTCTCACTGTAGAGCTATCACTTAGAGCAAACTAAAACCATCACATATCTTTGGATTATTAAAGGAACGAATGTTACCTTGTCTGTCACGGGTTTCAGATGTTTTAATCCTGTATTTCCGTAATAAACTAGTCAGACTTAACAATTTGTTTAAGACTGGGGATAGGGAAAGTGCTTTCATTTCCTGTCATAGTTTAACCCAGTTCTCTCCTTTTGCTGATGTCAATTTCCATTGTGGGGACAAGTACAAAAATGTTCATGCTTTGCTTCAATTTTTTCAGAATGGTAACGATCTTAGAACAAAATTATTATGATTTGCACAAATCAGTAGACATTGGAAAAATTTAGTACAGGGTCTCAAGAGCAAGCAGAGACTGCACATTCACAGTTCGGGTCCCTGAAAAAGGGAGACATGACAATGATGGTGGTCGTGTACTGACAACATTCACACAGTAGCTATTTGTGAGTTGGTAGCAGTCCTGTTTTAAATTACATTTTTGGACATAAAATCATTAATCTGTACTTTCCAAATGGGAATTTAAACTATACTTTCTAGTATTATAAATCAAGTGGCTCTGAAATTAATGAAATGATTTTTTAATAATATAAAATACTATATTATGGACAGTATCAAGTAATGCAAAGGATGAACTGACTAGCTGAATTTTCTTTCTTTTTTTAAAACTTATCTTAGGCTGGCATTACATGCTACATGTAGTATGGCTTTCCATTTTTATGGATGCTCTTGCAGTGTCATCTAGTTTGGTCTAAACAAAGGTTAAGAATGCATAACTGCTGCTGAAGATATATACATACTTTCATTTTAAGTTTCCCAGTTATTTTGTTGCATATTTTTATAAGTAATAAAGAGATTTTCTTGACTTGTTTTTCAACACACAAGGCTAGGGAAAAATAATGGTTTAATCATCTTAGAAAAAAATAAGAATAGTAACAATATTTATAACTATATTAAAGGAGGAAAATGTTTGGAAAAGATCTATTAAAATATATTTCTCTTGGGAAATATAATATCAGCTTGCATGATTAATTTACAAGATTCATTGAAACCCATCTTAAACTTCTTCATGTGATCAATTCTGTTTTATTGCTCTGAGATTTATGTAATAAAGCAGATAAATGGTTGATTTATCTCACTGTTCCACTTGTGTGACAAAGCATGAGAGAAGCAATGAAGAGAGATGAAATCAACTGATGTAGAGAAAAGAATTCATTATATGCTAATGTTGTTTAGATTTGTGAAGATACTTATGTTAGATTTTTTTTAGTGTTTTCTTAACATATCAGGAACACCAAAAAAGTAAGTCAAATAAAATAATTTTTTTGCATTGAAACTTGAATATGATGTGTATATATAGTCCCAATGCTTTAGAAAGTTCAGAAATTCTGCCTTTTGAATAGAAACTGAAGTTTTCTGTTTAGGTCATGAGTACACAGTGGAATGGAAATACATTATAAGCTTCACAAGTATTGCCCAAAGTACCTGAAAAATGTCATGGTGATATCATCACTAAGAATGGAAGAGTTATCTACTTTTTCCAGAAATATAACTCACAATAGGTTTTTTAATTCTGCCAGAAAAAATATCCAAGAATGAGTGGGGATAATCCTTGTCTAAGATAGAAACCAAAATTAAATCCACATAACATGAAAGTCTGAGAAAGACACCGTATAAGAAGAACATTTGGAAAGCTTATTTTATAGAATGAATGCATTTTCTCAATGAAATTAGTTTTAAAAATGAATGTTTGTAATAGATTTTTCCTGAATTTTCAATCAACATTAGTGATAATAGGCACTGTAGTCACTGTTTGTGGAAACTAACAACATTTTTTAATATAGTTTATTTATATAATTTGTATAAATCCGTAGGTCACAGTCATGATTTTTACTGATATCAAAATTGTGTATACTCCTCTGTCAGTAGAAGGTTTTGTAGATCTGGATCTTACAGTGTACAGCACATGACAACACGTTTGTACAGAAACTTTCCCCATTTACAGCCAAAGTCAGGATCAACAAAACTTCAGACATTATTAGAAAGTTCAACACACAGCTGCTCACTATAAAAGAATCAGTGGACAACCACATCTTCCCTGGATGCCATCTTGGCATCTCTTTTTTTTCCTCTCCTCTCCTCTCCTCTCC
>VZTH01006996.1:87005-152783 GCA_013397815.1 Aleadryas rufinucha | reverse complement strand
GGGGGGGGTTTTGTGGGGTTTTGTTTGTTTGTTTGTTTGTTTTATAAAAAACAACAAAAAACAAAACTAAGGAACATGATTTTTAAAATATCAAAGAAATAATTTGTGACATACAGATTCATTTTCTTTATAAGGGATTTACCAGTTACATGACTTCAGAAAAGAGTTTCTGTTAGCCTTCCCCATCATCAGTGGAAAGATATGGGTCCTTCCAAAAGATAAGGTTTAATTTCATTTACGTGATTTAGACAATTGTATTTTTTCTTCAAATACTATCAGGCTATACATTTTTAGAGCATTTGATATGAAGGAAAGCAAAAAAGCTAGTTGCAGCATGTGTGAAAAAACTGTATTGCCACCTCAAAATGTCTGCTTTCCAGGAAGACTCCTTGACCAACAAAATTGTAAGTTAGGCTTTAAAATGCCCAAAGGTCAATAGGATAATATTTGCAGCCCAGTTTTTGGGGTTTTTTTTCTATTAGAAGTATTGTCTACTTTTCACCACAGCTCAACAACACTGTGACACTGCAAATAAGACAACCCAGTTAATTCTTAGTAACAAATGATGCTAATTAAGTAATAAAAATCAAAATTAATATTATATACTCATAATAGTGTATCTTATTATATATTACTACTTCTGGAATTAAAAATGAAAAAAATAATTATTTTGACTTTAAAATGGAAGTTCAACTTTTTGAAATACCATCTTTTTTCTTAAGCAAAATTATTCAAAAATAATTTTTGACTGTTCTTGTACCTATTGAGTCTAGCAGTGATAAAAGATTTTATGATCAGAGTTATTAATTGTGTATAGAACAGAGTTGCAGCTAAGCTTTCCAAACAGATCTGACTTCTGGGACAAATTTTGTGCTTTTACCTTGCAAAGTTGTCTTTCAATAGTACGTTCCTGCCTATGTTGTCATTCTCACAGTGGTCCCTGTGAATCTTGCAGAATCTCTGGAATACACCCACATTGTCTCCTACGTAGACCAGATTTCTGGTCCTACTTGGAAAAAAAAAGTGTTTGTTTTTTTTTTTCCATTTCTGATTAATTAGTGAAAAACGGCCAGTGTCAGAGAAACACAAACTATTCCTTGCTAATTAAACCTGATACATTGACATCCAAGAAACTCTTAGCCTAAGCCAAGACCTATTATGAGGAGAATATATGAATATCCTTCTGACAGCAGAAATTCAAACGATACGATGTTATTTGTGCACTAGACCTGTTCTCTATGGCATGTAATTCCTGACCTCAGTGGAAAGATTGATCATGACTTCTTCCATCTGATATTTATGAAATGTTGCCTAGCATGTCTGGCAAAGTCAGTAATACATTTTCCTCTTTTTCTGTTTTGTCTCTTGTTTCTATAGCATCTGAGTTTTGTGTGATTTCTCATTAAACATTCTCAAGTTTCACCCACACAGGCCATCTGGATCATAGTTAATATTTTAGGACCTATCCCCCTAACTTTGATGTACTTTCTTGTAACTGCTGAAACATGGTGATATCTCTTCCTTCTGTCTTGAGAACCTCCTCCTCACAAACCCAGACATACCAGAGGAACCAAGGGCTTGATACTGCCAGTAGCTGAACTCTTTTGGATCTCTTCTATATTTTTTCAAATCTGAGAGAAACTATGATGAGAAAAAGAAATCTGTGAATTCTCAGCAGCAAAAATCTTACCATAATGAAATGACTAAAGTCTTAAAGCATAAAATATTATATTGAAAATAAAATTCATGTCAGTGGTTCCTGAAGTTGGTTTGTTGCATTAGATTATGAACACCAAAACAGTGCTGTGATGACCAGCACAGGAACAGTGTGATTCACTAAAATGGATTCACTAATAACATTGTCAATACTATAGCTTGATCTCTGTCTTCACCTGAAGCTTATTTCCCTCTCAAGTTCATTGCATTTCATCTGAGTAACTGTTTTATGAACCAGCAAGGTCCATTCCATACCTATGATTGGAACAAGCACTATATTCTGATTTAACCCAGAAGCCTCTCTCAAACAGCTCAATTACTTTTGAAATATTCTTAGGGTCTGGTGTTAACATTTGTCATTCTTATGGAGTGAAAACAAGCTTGGAACATAACAAAGGTCAGATAAATGTTTTTAAGAAAGAAACTGACAGCTCTTATAATACTTGTGCTTAGTGTAATAACACACTTATCTGTGATCCCATCCTCCTGATTCTGTGTGATCACTGTAATGACATTTCTTTCTTAAGGATGGACCCACACAAATGTTTCATGGTCTGTCTTGTAATGTTGACTAACTGAACCATGATCACTTGCTTCTTAAGCACAGAGACTGATCATGATTGGTATCTTATTCTTTTTCTCTGTCATCTGCATCATTCAACCCAGACAAAATGCTCAGTCACAAGGACATGGTTTGGGCACTGATGCATGTGCAGTGGGTCACTCATGACTCAGTGAGGTCCACTGAGCTACAAGCAGAAGCTGCTTGGAACTTTTCAGATTGAGAAAAGAGAGTAAGGGCAGAATTCTGTTCCCTTAACTCATGTGTCCAGGTCAGCCTAGATGTTCCAGGACCCTAAGATATATTCAGGAGCACAAAAAGGGCTTTTTAAGTAGCATCTGTAGACAAGGAGAGATACCCAATCATGTCCAACAGGCATTAAGCATCTATGCTTAGGTGGAATTGAGCTCTAGATTTTGTTGATCTTGACTGAGATCACAATAGTCACATCTAATACCTACATTCAGGTTTCATAATCTCTGAATTTGACCCAAGGAGACTGTATAATGGGGAGTTGAAGGGTTGTCATGGAAGAGACACTGCGTTAGGCATCTCTAAAATCTGGTTGAGAAAGGTTTAACAAGGTGGGGGATTCACCCCACTTCTCAGACAGGCACATGAGATTGATATCTTTGAGACAAGATAAGATTTACTTCCTCTCCTCCTCCCCAAAAGCTCTATTGTGGTTGCTTTTATATAGTTCTGTCTTTTGTCTGTATAAATTTATTGCAAATTACAGAAAATTCCTTGAAGTTTGCCACAGTTTATTTTTCCTCTTTTGTTGTTTGTGTTCAGACTACTGCAGAAATCTGATCACCACAGAACTGCTTGCCAAAATAACACAGAACCAGGGTAGGGAGAGTAATGGTGATCTTGCCAAAGAATTTTGACCCAATATTCTGCACAACGCACAGAGAGCTCTGCTTCAGTAGTCATTGAAACACTGGTTGTTTCTGACACACTGCATCCCTTATCTGTGTTGAGTTTAAATATATTTACACTCTTAATCAGAATGCTACACAGTATAATGCATTTAGGCGTCTGCTATGCCTAAATGCATTTTTCTAGGGGATTCAAATTGTTTTAATTGGCTAGTTTGGGACAATGATCCTTAAATTCCCTGTTTGATCCTTCTTCCCAGCTTTGCCAAAGTCATACATAACTTAAAACTGGAGGATGAGCATAGGTGTGCAAAAGGATATTTTATCTGGGATTATAAGAATATATCACAAAATAAACATAAATATTTCCTGGAATGAAGAACACTAGGACTTGAATGTTTGTAAGGTGTATGGATACATTGCCATTAAACAGAGGATCAACATATGTTGCTGTACACACAATCCCCTACATCTGTCAATTTTCTCCTTACCCTGTCAGGAAATATCCTCTCCCTCTTCAAATTGTGAAGAAAACACTGTGTTAAGTCACTACGTTTTCCACTGTCCTTACAGGATGTTTATGGTTGAATGATGGACTGAAGGATCTCTAGAAAACCTTGGGTTTAATCTAATACAAAATGATAGTTGACTTTTTGAAGAATATCCATTGCACTTTCCTGAAGAACCTTGCTGTTTCTGTAGTGAGGTGTTTTAGGGAAAGATTTTTCTCATTTTAGAAAGTGTCTTTAGGGCCAGGAACTAAATCTCGTAAACCTGTTAGCCAGGATGTAACAATCTGTTAGTCTAGGACTTTCTGGGCTTGCACTGAAAGTGAATAGGCTCAAGGTTTAAAAAACTGAACTAAGTTGTGCTATTACATGCTTATGTTGTTTTCCATGTACATATTAGAGGACAGTCTAAGAATTCTATTTTAGCAAATTTTACCTTCAGAGGATTTTCTCTTTGTAGAGGATGTAAAGACCAAGATCAATAGTAGACTTTCTTCTGTTTACATGTCGACCTACATGTGAGCTGTGTTGAAGACCACACTTGCTTTTCTGCTCTCAGTGGATGTCTGTGTGTTATTTCTACAGGAAAATGTTGTGTGTATTCCTGCTTTTGTTTTCAAACATGTCTCTGAGAGAATAAAAACCCTCCGGCATTGTTCTTACCCGACTTATATATATTCCTCCTCTACTCTGATTCCACATAGTTGTCCACTTACTACTTTCTCCTCAAGTCCTAGACAAAGGCTAAGCAGAGTAACTCCAAATACTAAAATTTATTTCCCATACACAACATATTTATAAAGATTGCGTGTTAGAAGTAATTTACAGTGCTACATTGTTTTCTGGAATAATGTGAAACATGACTGCTTTCCTTAACAATCAATTGTCAAATGGAGTACATAAAGCAGACAAAGTATCTCACTGGTGAATATTGACTATGCAGTTCCTTCACTAGAAGTTGAACTTCCAGTTTAAAGCTCATGCTTTTAAAGTCAGAAACAGCTCTTTTAATGGGTGAAATACCCTAAATATTCCCTCTAAAAGCATATTGCCTTTTTGATGTATTATTCAACTATTTTCACAATCAGTCTTAGTAAAACTATTCCACTTTTTACTCAATGTGAGACTAACCTTGCTTCAGCCCAACTACCTGTCAATCAGCTGGTACTCCCAGATATCCCTGAACAATCTTCTCCTTTTAATTAGGAAAGAAAAAATAATTATTTTATTTATGTGTGGACTTCAGTGCTGACTGATGCCCTTTTTCAGATTTTTTTCCCATGATGTAGACTAGTAAATTTTAACTATAGACAAGATTAGTTTTTAAACTTTATAATTAAAAGTCACATCACCCTCTTAATGAAATACTCTTCTATTGTGTCAATACAAGCATTATTTTATGGAAGATTGTTGTATTTAATAGATTCATTAGCACACAGAAATATTTAACTTTTTTCACAAGAAGCTTTAATGTAATTGAGCTTATATCTTTGTTAAGGTTTGTCAGGCTATGAAGAGTATGCTTTGAATATATGTATATAGGTATGAATATTCAGAATTCAGTATAAATTAAGTTATTGCATTTAAACAAAAAATAGACTCTTAGATACATTGGTGATTTAATATGAACCTGTCTTTTATTTGAAGAGTAAAAGTGTGACAGAGAAGTAGTAATTTTTTCAAGTTTACAATTCCATGCCAGTTACAAATCTTTAATAGTTGTATCTGCTACTAACCTTCATATGTGCATGCCTGTAACCATTTTAAAAGAGCAGAAAGAAATCAGACAAAATTGAGTTACTTGCTCAAGGTCTTTAGCTGGAGTTATTTTAAGGGTGTTTAGTGTTTTAGCCAGCACATGAGAGATAAAAACACACTGCTTTGCATCGTTGTGCTTTCTAAGATGAGTGATCCTCTTAATCTTTCCCTCTTTCCACCCATGTTACTTGAAGGAGCTGATTTTAGACTTTCACAGGGGACAGAATGAGACCTGCCTTGCTCTTTTGTTATCCACAACAGCTTTAAATGCTACTCTGAGCAAAAATCTCCCATTATCACCTTTGTGTCCAAGGGCTTTGAATGTTATGGGGACAGGTATTCTTCCTGCTGTCTTTCTCTTCTGGACCAATGTTGACCTGGGGTGCTGGTTGACAGCTGGCTTAACATGAGCCAGCATGTGCCCAGGTGGCCAAGAAGGCCAATGGCATCCTAGCCTGGATCAACAATAGTGTGGCCAGCAGGACCAGGGCAGTGATTGTCCTCCTGTACTCGGCACTGGTGAGGCCACACCTTGAATCCTGTCTTCAGTTTTGGGCCCCTCACAACAAGAAAGACATTGAGGTGCTGGAGCATGTCCAGAGAAGGGCAGGGAGCTGGTGAAGAGTCTTTTCCAACCTAAATGAGTCTGTGATTCTGCCACCTCCATTGCTTTTCCTTAGCATATTCTCAGATGCAAGTTTGTGTTATTATACACGCCTAAGGCTGAGCTCTTAAACAAGAGTTACCTACATGACCGGGGTTCAAATGTATTTCAGCTGGGTTACAACATGTGCTTCTAACATCTTCAGTCATTGTAAGGATTATCTAATTATAACAACAGTCACACTTTCTTCACTGCTATTGCTTAGGAAGTAATAGGCAATTCAGAAGAAGAAAGGAGTATATGATCTGACACTGTATTCCAAGATCTTGTAAGTTAAAAAAAGGTAATATGAGACAAAAAAGGATTTTAACAGAAAAGGAAATTAATGATCAGGATGATAGTCCTGGCACACGCTCTGGGGAAGTTGAGGAGATAGGACTAGAAGTGTTATTTAAGGGGAAATGAGACTTTTGGGGGTTTTTTTCAAGACAGATTGATATTGAAAATAATTATTGGGAAAAAATAATCTGCGAAGAGTCTCAGGTTTGGAATAAACACTTCTTTCTGTGTCTGGTTTGAATAGTGGATGTGAAAAGAAACAAACAGTGGGTGTTAAAAGAAAAGGCATGTTCTTTTTGAAGGTGGCTGATAATGGAATTCTGCTATCTGTAACACAGGAATGCTACTTTGTTGAAGTGCAGCACAGGAAAATATACCTGCATATACACTACATAATGCATTATACTTCTTTTTACAAATATTCACCCAGAAGCACAGACACTAAATTTGTTCCATTTTATAACTCCTAGTTCTGCAGGTACTGTGGTTTGAAATTGTGCTTCCTGTGGCTAGCTCAGTGAGAAAGAATATAGCATTAAGTAGGGTAGCTTTCATGTTTCTTTTTCTTATTCCTAATAGCTGCAGATATTTTAGAGTTAGATTAACTTGTCTTTTTTTTTTTTTCTAAAGACTAAGCAATTCAGCTTGTGCTTGTGAACAGCATGGAGAAAAGGAGAAGAAGGGAGGAAAACACAATAAATTTTCAGGAGGGAGTATGGGAATTCTCATGAATGCAACAGGTCCTTGGTTCTCCTTGGATCATCACCAGAAATTTACCTTTTTATTCCCATAAAGCAGGAGGTATCTTGCAAGGCAGTGTAAGGTTTTCCTTGGGCATTTTAATGCTTTTACATCTTTCTTTCTGCATCATACATGCTTAGATGTTTAGGGACCTAGAACTGAGAGCCACAGAAGCAGAGGGGAAAGACATGCTGTTTATCTGACTTACAGTCAGCTGGTAAAAGGTTTGGAAGTGTTTCTATTATGAGTAGATTTGTGAGTTGGAGACTGGTCCAACCTGCATCCATCTCTTTGAATTATCTTTGTCAAAAAGAACCAAAACAAAAAAAAGCCGTTTGCACTGATGGATGCCATACAGAAACGTAAGACTCTCAGAGGCATAAGACTGCAGTTGAAAGTGTAAAACACACAGTTTAGACAAGTAGTTCAGCTGTTAAGCAACACTGAAACATTCTTTCTATGACCAATTGCTTTGTATCCAGAAAATTTCCAGAAATTAGTTCTGGAAACATGATAGGCAGTAGTTCAGAGTTTGCAGAGTGCCAGTGTGACTGCAACAGGTAGTCATTTAAGAGCACTTGAATACTGTAGCAAAAATAACAACTCTGGTGTACTCTTATTTTTGTTCTAAAAACACAGAGTGAAAAACAGATGAAACTGCTAAAGTTTTATCAGACTTGACATGGAATTGTTTGTATTTATGTGGATTCCGTATAAAGTAAAAGGTCAGGACAGACATACTTGAAACTCAATCCTAACTGAAAATATTTGCCGCTTGCACTAAGCCTGGCTCAACTTTCTGGTTTGTGATGAGAAATTCAAACATTTTTGTCACTCAGTTAAATCCTAGATACTACACTGAAAGAAAGAGAGGGTTTTGTGGGGGTTTCTTTTGGTGAAAAGCCTGTGTAAGTCAGCAAAGCATCATATATTCTTATCTTCTCAAGATGACTTACATAAGTTTTTCACCTTTCTTCTTGACCATAAAAATGAACCCATGAAATATTTTATGTGCCATTAGGGCACAGTTGGAGATAGACTGACCCTTTTTCTACTCCCTCCGGAGTAAGACAAATTAAGTGGACTGTGTTATAATTGCTCTAATAAGCCGAACACTCTCAGGACATATTCAAGCCACCAAGAATAAAGTAAGATATGTATGGTCATGTGAACTGTGTTGTTTCTTATGCTTTGGATTATTAGCAGCAAAATTTGTTTTCCTCTTGAGCAGATTCCTGTGGAACACACAGGGGCTTGGACTTCCACCATGTAAACAGTCAGAAAACGTACAGTAGTATTTTAATCTCTGGTATTAGATGCCCTTTCAGTACTTCAAATTTGAAGAAACTCAAACTTACAGCTCAAATATTTGGCTCCTTCCAAAGGAAGCAGAACCTTCTTCCCTGTCTGAAGCACTGGGAAGAAATTCTGACTTCACTGAAGTCAGTGACAAATAGACATGTGCATTGGTACCTAGAACTGACAGGAGTTCTGTGTATGAACAGTATAGAAAATGTTGTTCTATGTGATTGGAACCCAGGCTTTCTTTAATTTGGTGCTGCTACAAATATCCTAAGTGAAGGGAATAAAAGAACCAAAACAATGTGAAAACAAATTTCCCAGGCTTTGAAGTAGCTTTATGTAAATAGTTATTTAATTTACAGTTATTATTGCAATCTCATGACCTAATTAATTTTCTAAAAATTGCTTCCAACACTCATCAAGAGCACCATTTTACTTTAAACTTGCCTGTCAGGGAAGTGGTACTTGTCATGCGTTTTGATTCACATTTTCAATTCTTAGAGAAATGAAGAGGGAGGTCAGCAGAACTGCCACCTTGGGCTTCCAGAGAGCAGAGTACAGGCCTTTCAGTCTGACTTTGGTGCCAGGGAAGGTCATGGTGCAGATCATCTTGAGTGTCATCCTGTGGCACGTGCAGAATAACCAGGGGAGCAGGCCCAGCCAGCACGGGTTTATGAAAGGCATTGACCCGCTTGACCAACCTCATCTAATGCCAAGGTGACTTACTCAGTGGATGAGGGAAAGGCTGTGGATGTTGTCTACCTGAACTTTAGTAAAGCCTTTGACACTGTTCTCCAAAGCATTCTCCTGGAGAAATTGGCTGCTTTGATAGGTGCATCCGTCACTGGATAAAAAAGTACTGGATGGCTGAGCTGAGAGAGTGGTGGTGAATAGAATTAAATCTGACTGTCTTACAGTCACCAGTGGTGTTCCCCAGGGCTCAGTATTGGGGCCAGTTCTGCTTAATATCTTAATCAATGATCTGGACAAGAGGATTGAGTGCCTCAGTCAGTTCACAGATGACACCAAGTTGGGTGGAAGGGTTTATCTGCTGGAGGGTAGAAAGACACTGCAGAGGGCTTTGGACAGGCTGGATCAGTGGGTCAAGGACAAGTATAGGAGGTTCTACAAGGTGGAGTGATGGGTCCTGCACTTGGGTCACAACAACCCCGTGCAGTGCTACAGGGGAAGAGTGGACGGACAACGACCCAGCAGAAAAGGACCTGAGAGTGCTGGTCGATAGCAGCTGAACATGAGCCAGCATGTGCCCAGGTGGACAGAAAAGCCAGTGGAATTCTGGCTTGCATCCACAATAGTGTGGCCAGCAGGACCGGGTGGTGATTGTCCCCCTGTACTTGGCACTGGTGAGGCCACATCTCAAATCCTGTGTTCAGTTCTGAGCCCCTCACTTACAAGAAAGACCATGAGGTGCTGGAGCATGTCCAGAGAAGGGCAAGAGAGCTGGGGAAGGGTCTGGAGCACAAGATTTTTGAGGAATAGCTGAGGGAGCTGAGGTTGTTTAGCCTAGAGAAAAGGAGGCTCAGGAGACACCTTATCACTCTGAAAGGTGTAGCCAGAAGGGGGTCAGTCTGTTTTCCCAAGTAACAAGTGACAGAATGAGTGAAATCAGCCTCAAGTTGCACTGGGGAGGTTTATATTGGATATTAATCAAAATTTCTTCACTAAAAGGGTTGTCAAGCCTTGGAAGAGGCTACCTAGGGAAGTGATTGAATCACCATCCCTGGAAGTATTTAAAAGATGTGGTCCTTATGGACATGGTTTAGTGGTGGACTTGACAGCTCTTGGTTGGACTTCATGGTCTTAAAAGTATTTTTCAACCTGACTCTATGATTCTATTCTATGGATTGAACTATTACTATAAATAGTAAACAAGTCCTTTTTTTTTTTTTTAGGAGTCCCTCTTTTCTCTTATTTGTTCTGTCTGTTTTTCTGGGGAGTGATTAATTTACCTGTAATGAGGAACAAAAGGGAAAAAACAGGAGGTGGGAGGGTAGGTGTGCATTCTCTTCCTCTTCTCTGGACTCATCGTGCTCACTCATCTTCCCTCTCCTTTTTATCTGTTATTCTTATTACCTATCTTACTTCTTTTTCATGCCTTCAATAATAAGTGATGTTTATACTTCCCTGACTAACCTATGCATTTTTCTCCCTTTCATTTAATTTTCTCCTGTCATTGTCCAAAGTTGTAAATTCACCTCCTGTTCTCTAATCTGTTCCTCTTCCTGTCATCACTTTATTTCAAGCCTGCTCTATGCCCTTCCTCAGCATTTTTAAAGTGAATAATTTTCTCCCTGCTTCTCATCTTCTTTTAAAGTGTTAATACTATATTCATGCAGCAGGGGTGTTCAAAGTGGAGACAGGGATAGCAAGGAAGGAAGGAAGCTTTTATCCCCGTAAAATGACAAAGCAGCAGGTATCTGTGAATGTATGTTGCTGTACCTGAATTCTCTCTTCATCTTGGGACCAATATGGTAGAGAAGTACACTATGAAAACACTGAACATACAGTCCATCAGCAGTTTACGCTGTTGCTGTTAGCTGTGGGCCATTCCAGCATTATAAAGGAAAGATGGATCTGTGTCAAGCTAATTCTTAACACATAGTAGTTTACTTTCAGACCTAATAAACCATAAATTGTTTGCTTTGTGTCTTGCAACCTAAAAAGTATTAATACCTTAAAAGTTGTTTTCTAATGGGGAGAAAAATAGGAGGCATGGCAGGAAGCCCAAGAAAGAGTTTAAAGGGGAAAGAGGGCAATTAATAGAAGCAAAACTTTAATATCTCTTGCTGAAAGTATATTTAAGAAGAGGAATATATCACAATAATCAACCAGGTTTTTTGCCTTCAGCCTGTCTGAGGCCATGTGGTTTGGAGATCTGATCACTAGTCCGAAAAGGAAAGGCTGTTTGCAAGATTTCTGGGGTGTTTTTTCCTGGAAAAGGTGAGAGGACAAAAGCAGAAGTCTGACATAACACTTTATGCCTTGTAAGGAAAGTATTCATCTGTCTATCTGCCTCTCTCTCTCTCTCTCTCTCTTTCTTTCTTCTACATGCATATATATAGAGATCCATATGTTTCAAGCTGTCACTAATTTGATTTGGAGGCAGATTTTTCTTTCATGAACTGCTCTGAAGATTAGGTTAAAAATGCAATATTTCATATATGGCTTAAACCAATTGAATTTGATTTTCTTATTTGTTTTTTCTCTTTTACAATCACTGTTCAGTAATTTCTAGAGTTTTGCATGGTATTTCCATCAGTAATAATGGTTCTGACTACTTGGAGACAGAACAATGCCAAAGCAGAAGATAGTGTTTGAAAATTCAAACAGCATTTTGTAGCAATCATGCCTTCTTAATACACCCCACAACATTTTGGCACATACAGCATCTGTTTCTTTTTTAAACCATTTCTAAACTCATATTTTGGGTGAGCATGAGTAGCTGGCTCTTTGTTGTATAAATCAGTCATTATTTTCTCATTTGTGTTTGTGCTGTACATGTGTCTTCCAGTACTCTTGATTTCTTTAATAGTGTGAACTTTGGTTCTCTTTCTCTTTCAAAATACTGCTTCCATTCAATTTTCTTTGCAACAGGTTCATTGGGCAGTATTTTGCCCGTTCTTATTCTCTTGTGTTTTGTTGTTTGGTTTTGTTGTTTGGTTTTGTTGGTTTTTTTTTTTCCTGGTGCGTAACGAAAACAATTTTCTGATTAGATTGATTATTAATAGCCATTACTTACATTAATTTGCACTTGTAATAGCATCGCTAGAGGGCAGTATTGATTAAATTAGGCACACTCTAGTGCTCTTTGGAAACTTAACTGCAGAAATGCCTCCAGTACAAACATCTTTGCATTTTTAATATATGGTCATGGCTTTCATGTCCATTTTTCATTACATCCTAAACATAAAAATTAAAAGTAATCTTAATCACCATGTGTATTAGACATTGTTATTTGTAATTTTATTGTGTGTAAAAGAACATTCTGTGATTTTTATGAGAAAGAATGTGCAAGAAGCTTAGTAGAAAATAGATGGCATTGAATTTATTATAAGTTATAATTTATTATAAATAATTATTAAGGCATAAACTTTTTATAATAAAAATATAGGCTTTTTCTTATGTTTTTTTTTCTCAGAGAAAATGCTGTGCAAAAGAAATATCTTCTAATTCATTAACTGTCTCCTTGAAAAATCTCAGTACAGTGTATTTTATAATAATGGACAGAAAAGATAAGCAGAATTGTAAATTAAAACACTGACTCATTTATTCTTATTGATTTACAGGTCTCCTGACAAATGCAGCAACACAGAATCCTCGTAGGAGTGGTTTAGGCTCTCTGTGAGCTACTTAACTTAGTCAAGTTTCACTGCTGTTGATCATCATCCGTTATATGTCATCAACTCAACTGTCTGTTTCTCTGTATCTCATGAATGACAGCATAATTCTTCTGCATTATGAGCTAAAGTTTGTTCTACCATTCTAAGGATCACTGGACTAAGGAGTTTAGAAAAAGAGATATGCTTGGGCATTAGCAATACAAAAAGTTCATGGTTAACGTTTCATCTGCGTTATACACCACTGCTGGACTTGCTGTTACCTACATGTTTTAATCCGAAGAGTCTGCTACAATGAAGAGTATCATCCCAATCAGCCTTAGAGAAGACTGTTTTGCCTATGGGAGAACACTGAGGTGCAAAAGAGAAACTCTTCTTGTGCCCTAAACTGTCTGAATTGCTTTTATTTTCTTATACTTTCAGTATATACAATAGACCAAAGAGCAAAATCTATTTTAAAGTGGACACAATCTTACTCTTAACAGAGTTATGTCATTAAATTGAAGGAGGTCTCCACAAAGACATGATTCCAGCTTTCACAAAGCTGAAATGTTGTCCAGCAGAAGTCTTTACAGAAAGCTGAAGTAAAAACTAACTCAGAGACCTGCTCTTGAGATGCCATGTTCAAGAGAACATAACGGAGCACTGAGAGAAAATAACCTATGTTTGAAAAACTTGGACAAAAAAGAACACAAACTGTCTACACGGCACCTTTATTCCTCTGTACTTAGATTGACTTTCTCGTACTAAAATCATTTTCTGTTTTAACCAGTTAAACATGCCTCTTCTACAGTTCCATTTTTGATAGTTAAAGTTGGATAATACAGTATTTGCAAAGAGCATGTTTGGTCATCTGTGGCCTATGTCTCATCTGATACACCATTTAGCACCAGAAAGCAAATTAAAGAGAAAACAAAAGTAACACTTGTTTGAAAGAGATCATTAAATGTATTTTGAAAAGCCTAAAGTTATATATTTAACAGTTTTTATATGTTGTATATTTGTAGAAAATCCTATTTAACAATTAACGTGATAACTCTGACAGTCATGAAAAGTGGTTCAGAGTTAAGTTGTGTTTTATTACTTCAGTTGTCTCTGAAGTGACCGGTGTCGTTTGCTTTCTTCCATTGGGACATTCTGGATGTAAAGCATGACCAGAGAGGACTGTGTAGAAAAAAAAAGGAATAATGTTGTTTATATTACATAAATGCATTCAAACATTGCACTGTTGGAAGGCATTTTTTATTTTTATTTTATTTTTATTTTTTGTCTCTATGTACTGATAAAAATAGAGTGTAAAANAGTTGTGTTTTATTACTTCAGTTGTCTCTGAAGTGACCGGTGTCGTTTGCTTTCTTCCATTGGGACATTCTGGATGTAAAGCATGACCAGAGAGGACTGTGTAGAAAAAAAAAGGAATAATGTTGTTTATATTACATAAATGCATTCAAACATTGCACTGTTGGAAGGCATTTTTTATTTTTATTTTATTTTTATTTTTTGTCTCTATGTACTGATAAAAATAGAGTGTAAAATATTTTACTCATTGCTCTTCATAGCAAGGTTTTTTTCCTTCCTTCCTTCCTTCCTTCCTTCCATCCTTCCTTCCTTCCTTCCTTCCTTCCTTCCTTCCTTCTCTTCCCTACTTTTATGTAAGGGTCAGTTTGAAGCCTGTTCTTTGGTCCCATTTTCAGTGTTTTACCTCACTGTTAGAAAGCCCACTTTTTCAGCATTATTGGTTAGTGAAAATTTAGCAAAGACAGCATAGACAAGGGAGAAATTATGATAAAACAGAAACAAAACCTTGTTCCCTTTTACTGTACCTTTTGACATATAAGATTGGTACATATTGGTATGATACAATCAACAAGGGAGCTTAATTTCTTCCTGGCAAATGTATTATGGTTTCAAGTATACTACCTAATACTCCAATTAACTTTTAGTGTTATGCTAGCTCTATTCTACTAAAGAAAAATATATAGAGATTATTCAAGTGACCATAGATGAAAGGTAAAAAAATGAAAAGTTGATTAAAGATTTTTTTTTAAAGCCTACTCAAACACTGAGGCTTATTTAATGCAGAGGTTGCAGGAAAATATGAACTGTGGATCATTTTGCCTTCAAGTAAAATAAATATCTACAAAATTCTTATTTAATCATAGGATATTGACCAGTATCAAAGTAGCAATTTAAGCCCAGCCACTTGTAAAGTGTAATGGACTGACTGCACTATAAATGACCAATGTCAGGTTTAAAATGTCATGCAATAAATGATGGTAAATACATTTACTGTACATGTAGACCTCAAGAGCCAGATCCCTCACTCTACCAACTCTCTGTTTTGATTTATTTTAAAGGGAGCTTAGTAGCCTTATTTAGTAAACACAGGAAAAAATGAAAGATGTTACATCATTTTTGTTGCTTTACAGTACTCAGTTTTGTGTTGGTTCAGCTAAATTATGAAAAATAAAGAAAATCCTTTTATAAGTGAGACTTGTTCCCTGAGCATGACATCACCAAAGGAATTTCACCAGATAATAAGTAAGGTGGGAGCACAGAGAGAAAGATGGAATTGGAAATTGAGGACATGAACTGTGTTTTGAAGTTCTACCCTTCCATTTTCATGTCTTGGGTACCTTCATTTTGGTGTGCTCAGTTATAGATCATATTAAGGTCATTTATTTTCTGGAAACTGGATCCTCCAGGAACAAGAGGATCTAAGAATGGACATCTGAAATCTTTACATCTAAAATCATACACTCCAATCAGTTCTGAATATGCAACCTTATGTCTATGTTTTCTAAATATTTCAATACTCAAAACAGAGTAGATGTACATGGTTATAAGGTCTACTCTGGATAAGAACTATCCAAGAAAAAAGATTCTGATTACTCTTCAGAGATGCATTGTAGTTTCTGGGTCTCTTGTGTACAACAGACACTTCAAGGCACTTAAAATGTGTTTTGTGCTTTTCCGTGCTCCCCCAGAATGTACAGTTTTAAACAAACAAAATATACTGGCTGCCTTTGTCACTGTGAATTACTACTCTAAGAGCAGTGGTGAAATGTTTCTCTCTCAGGAACAATATGTTTTCAGAATATTGTTAACTTTAATTTTACAAAACTAAGTTACATAAAAAAAAAAATTGTTTGTATCTGAAACTATTTTATGTGCCTCTTCCAAAGCAGAATTTGAAACACAGAGGGTAATGTCTTATTTGAATGCTGTTAAATATCCGTCATTTCTCAGCTTGCACACAAGTAACTTTATCAAAACACGCTTGAAAGGGAACAGAATAATACATAAAAACACATAATAGACTAGTAAAAACAACCTCCAGAAATGCAGTAAACCCTTCAAAGTTTTTGAAAAAAGCTTCTATGTAGCTTTCTGTTAGCCCAGGCAAGGACACATTTCAATACTGCTTTTAATATCTGGGATGTCAAATGGAGCAAACATTAGCACACTATAGCAATCAATGTGACACATCATTCAACAATTTCATAATTATGCTTTTAACTTTTTTTTTTTTGCCAGTTCATTTCTTCTTAGCAGCAGCTCAGGTTTTATGTGGTATACTCAATCATTCACTTGTTTACTGAAATTGTACTCATGTGCTGTTTCATAAATCTTTAACCCAGGCACTTACTATCTCATATAGCCTACTCATGAGAATCCTGATTACTAATTAGAGTTTCCAGAAGAAAATAAGGAATTCAACTCTGTGTCTGAAAAGCCTCTATAGCTATGAAGAACAGCTGAACTAAAAGGTGGTAAATGATTGGTTGACAGGAATATCACAGCACTGACTGCCTGGGCAACTGAAGTAGTGGAAAGAAAAAATGAACAAGCCAGCAATGGATGTAGCACAAGAAGCCAAAACAAAACCAAAACCAAAAACAAACAACAACAAAAAAACCACAAAAAAACCCCAAAACCAAACCCAAACCTAAACTGAAATATTTATTATATTTATTAAAGGGAGAAAACCCCACCCAGAACCAGCTCTTTCATCACATAAACCTACATATATGCAGTATCTTTTCCAAATAAAAAAAAAAGCAAAAAAACCCCACAAAAGAACATAGGAAGGCATTTCCTTTTAAACATATTTGCGTGATGTTTACTAAGAATCACATACACATGAGTAACAACCAAAGACAGGAATAGGTTGACTATTTTTTTCTGACATCACAGAGTTGATCCTACAATGAAGTAATGAATCTCACACTGGGCTTAGGCAAAGAAATATGGACAGAAAGCACAGTATTCGACTTCTGATTTCAAACTGGGGCTTGAGTGGAGGAAGGATGTCAAGAAAGAAACTGAAAGAAAAAACAACCAAGACCAGAGAAAAATATTTTTTTTCATTTCAGAGTGTTTAGTGTTTAATAAGTGCTTTTTAGTATTCAGTACATGCTAGAGGAGTCAAAAGGAGTATTATTTGAAACAGGGAAATAAGAAAGGAAACATTATTTTAACTGCAGAGATGAGAATTTTACTGATAACGTTGTTGTCTTCTTTTGAGATATAAATCCCATTAAACTTAGAGACCAATGAGTAATATATAAAAGGCAATTCTGTTGCTTATTAAATATAAACGAAAAAATGGCAAGTAAACTAAAAAATGGAAATGACAATAAGTCAGAATAGACAGTGACTAATAATGAGCCATTCTGTGGGAGGATCGACACAAGTTCCTGTACTGCTTTTGACTATGAATGAAATATGAATACTGAGATTGCATGGCTTGTTAGTATCAGTAAATTACACAGAGTAGTGAAGATATGGGAGGCATATGAAGATATGCAGAGACAAAATGGATCACCAAATATTAACAGAAAATGGAAAACTGAAAATCAGGAGTGTCAATTTATCATTTCTTACACCATCAAAATAATTGTGGCTTCAATTATGTCAAATTTTAGGAAATATGTGAGAAAGAACTACTGCTCTTGAAATAGATACTAATGTTGGTTTCAAGCTACTCAGTGCCTAGGTCAAGTCACTGATTTCATATGGTAATCCTATGTTAGTTATGCCTTTTCTGAGTTCCAGCAAGCCATTGGAGGACCCTTACGATATACATCTGTAATCACAAAGCACAATGTGCTCATGGCTCTGATGTCCTCCACATCTGGCTTTGACAGACCATGCCCACAATTTTCTAGGTTTGATGTTGCCACTATCAGGCTAGTGAAAGTCACACTAAAACACTATATTGTGCTGCAGTTATGCAAATGAGAAAAGTTGATTAGCATATAATCAAAACCCACTTTTTCTAAAAATATTAATAAATAGTGTGCAAAGAACAGCTACAGTAAAAAAATGAAAAACACATAGGGACTGTTAAAAAACCCCCAAACAAACAAAACCAGCACCAAAATCTAGTATGAATAAAGAAAATTTCTGCAAAGATCTTTGTTTAGGAGTAGAAACTCCAAAGGTGTTTATGTTAGGAGTATAGGGTCTGACATAACAGAAGGGACAATGTTAGCATGTGCTAAGAGCAGTTTACATTTTCTAAGGAGCTTGAGCACTACCTCAAAACCATTGTATAAAGCACTGTGAGCAAGTGTCTGTCTTCCTTCACTGCACTGGAAGAAGCTGATATATACATTTCTATGTACCCAAGAAGAGAGACAGGTGGTTTAGTATGGGTTCTCACACAGGCATAACAATACATGTCACCCACCTCAGGCAGAGGCTATGATGACAGGAAAGGTTGACATCAGCTGTCAACCAGAATTTTTTACTGAGTTGTGAAGGTGCTAACAAAAAGTGGGTAGTAGAAACCTGAGTCAGCTGTTAATGTACAAAAACATTGCACAAAACAGCCCACAGAGCGCCGGTGGCAGTAAAGAAGGCCTTCCCATCACAACAACTAAAGCAAGTGCAAGGGTCATATATTTCTTCCTGTATATGCAGACAATCTCCACAAGGATAGATGAAAATTATTGTGGGCTAGTTCTGTCCACACTCTCCATTCACTTCTACAAAGATGCATTTAAGCAGCCTCCATAGCAGACATTGAACATGGACTGCAACTTCAAGATATGTAAGCCTAAATGACATGGTATTAGCAAACAATAAAAAAAGTATATTGGTGCTTGAAGAAAATTATGTTTAACTTGACATAACTTACAATTTCTGCCTCAATGAAGCCATGCAGCACTTGCTTTTCTCCACAGACATATTTGTTTCTTCTCAGAATTTTGAAGAGAGCAACATGACAGTGATAATGTAACTTCCAACTCATGCAAAACAAATCAAATAAGGGCGAGCTCTGGATGGGAAGAAATTCTAGCTGAGTAAATAACAATGACCTCACTGTGCATGGGAAACCAACACCCTCAAAAATGACACAGATTGTTCTTAAGAAGAGCAATTGGCCACGTCTTGTTCATGAAAAGAAGGCTCGTCCAGGAACCTGCATGCATTGCTGTAGAGCTTCTTCCAAACCAGGAACACATGAAAACTGCCTAAACTCAAAAATAAATACAGCAAGTTAGATGGAAAAGTTGTTGTGTTGCATTTGATTGTACACATCAGGTTAGCGTTTCCTGTACATCATTACTTGTTCTTCATGGATTAACAAAATCTTACTGGAAGAAGATTTATCACTGACTCCATGACAAGGCCACTTTGTATTATTTAGAGGGTGACCGTAGTGTCCTTAGGCAGTTTGACAAACCCAGCAAGCTTCCTCTCCTCTCCTTTTTCTCCCATTGTTGAAGTCTGTAGTGCTGTGCAGACATACCCACTGCAATGGTTACCAGCAGTCCTATAGGAATTATTTTAAGGTTGGTTATCCTGATTTGGCTACTGGTGTGGGTTTGACAGTGTGTGGTGCAGTACCAACTAAAAGTCTAGCTCATGATACTTGCATGCCAGGTGGCAACTGGCCCACAGGTTTGCCACTCTTGAGGGGATTTTGTATAGGCTGCATAATCTGAAATCACTGCAATTTGAATGGCTTTCTGAGAAGAATAGGAATGAAAGATTTCTTCAGCATCTCTCTCTAGTTAAAAAAAAGAAAATTTTGCTTTTTCAGAAGTCTTTTATCATTCTTTTACTGTCTTGTGAAGAATTATAAAGTCTAGATAGATGCACAGTAAAGCTTGTTGGCTTTCTACTTACTTGTAAGGATGTCTTGCATCTGGAAACAAGGCAATCAGCTTGTAAAACAATTATTTACATCCAACAGTATATTTCTGTGCTCCAAAACCAGTTCTTCCTCGAGAACAAACTTGAACCGGAGGTAAAAATATTGCTCCTCATTCCGTTTTTTAAGATAATGCCTAAGCTTATGTTCATAGTTGAGATGTTTCCCAAGTTTAAACATTTAGTCTCTCAGTGAAATAATTCAGAAGTCTGTTTCTAACTATGCCATCTGGTGACACCTGTCATAATGATATCTAGCTTGGTCTGTTATTTTTCCAAACACAATATAAAAGCTATAAAGGGGCTTCACCAGATAATCAGTGCTCAAAAGAAATATTGCCATCTACAAGGAGGAGTATCTTGCTGAGCCTTCTAATGTTATTAATGAGAGAGGTATGTGTTTGAGGACAATCCTGCTTTCACTGTACCTTAAAAAAACTTCCTTAAAACAAGGCCCACCTCTTATAGGGGCTTGAGGAATGTATTAATTTCTTAGACAGTGAGTCAGCTGCAGAGAATATTGCTGCACAGTGATCTATTGCCCAGCTGTAGCAAGGTTCTAGGGCAATACTGTATTGCTATATTCATTTCACTGAAAAGTTTCCCTTACTAGAGTGCATTGACCAATATTTCAGTCCTACCATGAGCTAAGCCAGCATTACTGCTGTACTGAAGTAATTAATTCAAAATAGAAAAAAATAAAATAAACATACATTTATTTATTAAGAAGTCCAGCAGAGAACTCTTACAGTGACAGATGACATTAGCCTATAAGCTTTTATAACTTACAAGGTAATAAAATGGCGTTACGTTTTTGAATTAAATTGATAACATGACCAAATCGATTTCATTAGTGTATCTGTCATATTTGCTGTTAATGATGGCTAACAGTGGAATAGAAACTGACAACAATCCCTGAAAAACTGTGCAGATCAAAATTATATTATACTAGCATTCATGAATTTTAATAACCTTTCTTATCATGAATTTTGAACTCCCTTTTTAAATTTGAAGATCACAATGAAGAAGAGAATTAAACTTTCTACACCTGTCTCAGCTCCTATTATTTCTATTGTTACAAGTTAATAGGCTCAAGAATAGAAGACATTTCCACTAACTAAAACAAAAAAAGGTCTTGGCTGAGAGTCTCTTGTGAGTGCTTATAGAGGAATGGATGTTTCTCTGCTGCTAGAGTGTTGACATCAGAGTCATTTCTCTTGAATGACTAGAAAGCTTTAGGACACCCAAATTGCTGTTTAGAAGACTGTTTGTGGAAGATGCTAGTCGTATTAATAGACATTGGTACTCTAGTGTGTAACTCCCTTTAATGATAATGGAAGATCTGCAAAAATCTACAGGACAATATACCTACTGCCAAGAAACATCATAACTCTCTAATCCCATTCGCAGGGCTTAAATAAATGTGATTTAAAAGTGTACAAGTATTGAAGTGCTACACCTCACAGCACCAATTGAGAACATCAAAATGCCCTTATGTAATGAGACACCTTGACCTCTCCGATACTTGAAAATGTGGTAAGATATTAAATATGTGTCATATGAACTGAAAGACCAAATGCTCTTTCCTGTTTCAAGTCCCTGATTACAACCTCTTTCTTGGCTTAGAATGATGTGAAAATAGATAATTAAAAAGGAAAAACCGTGGGGTAATCTGGGCATGGGTAAAGGATAACTTTATTGTTACTATTTTGTTAATAGTTTTATCTTAGATATATTATATAAATGTATGTGCAGATATATAGAGTGAAGGACACTGTGTCTGATTTGAGCTTATTGTCTTTCTTGCTCTCATAGATGTTACACTCAGGAGCTGTGATAGCAACATGGGTAAAAAAATTCAGAAATACAGTCTATAGACCTTAGGTGGTAGAGGGAGAAATACTTAGTCTTTCATGTGTGAGGGTTGTTCTGACCTCTTGGAGATGCTGATCTTTGCATGACAAATTTTGTCTTCACATATTCTATGCTACTGTTAACAAAATTGGGTACTTTTAGTGTGATTCTTCCTGTACTGCACATACTGTACATACATTCATAGGCTACAGACTCTTCACAGAATCTTTCTATCTACATTTTGACTATATATTCAAAAATATTGCTGTTCCTGGTATTCAAGGTAACTTTATTTGGATTTTATTCATATGGATTTTATACATTTATATTCCTTGGCCTCCTGCTCCTCAACAGGACAGGGGGAGAAAATGAGCCAGGCACAGAGAGACAGCTTATGAATTAATCTTATAAGAAAAACAGACTGAACTTGAGAGAATTAGTCCAATGTATTGACAATTAAAACAGATGTGGGTAGCAAGAAAAAAAGATAATATTTAAAGATCACCTTCTCTCTCCTCTTTTTCCCGAAGTTCAACTTCACTACATCATTCTAAACTCCTCCTCTTCCTGTCCCTAAGGAGGATATGGGATGGGAGGACAGTGGTGAGTCCTTAACAGCCTCCTCGCTGCTTTTGCCTCCTGAGACTTTCCCTTGCTTCAGCACGATTCCTTCTGGTGGGCTGCAGTCCTCAAGGGAAAACCAGCTCTGTGTGGGTGTGCCACAGGCCACAGTTCCTTCAGACCATATCCACTTCGGTAATGTAGGAATGATATTCCATAATTAAGTTTTTCCAGTAAAATGCAAACCACGAGCTTGAGCTTCTCCCCATCCCCCATCCCCTCTGGTGAGAGAGACAAAAGAGAGATTCTGAGTTGTGATGAGAACAATTTACTGGAAACAACATCCAGACAAGAAAACAAGCAGGAACAGAAACAACATTAATAACAAAAGTATACAGAAAGAGGGTGGTTTACATGCAAAAGATGCTCACTGACCAACCCAGCTCCATGTGACCCCTGAGACAATGAATGAAATGGCAGCAGATCCTCCACATGCCACTTTTTTCTTCATGACCACAAGCCATACTCCCCTCCTTGGAAGTGAGAATCCCTTACTTTTGCTTCCCAGCAGTGAAGTGACTGGTACAGAGTAACAACCTCCACACACCCACACAGCTCCCGCCTCCGCCGCCTCACAGTCACAGTGGAAAAACTCACGGTCCTGGCCAAAACCAGGATATCCACCTACACCATCCAATATGTCATCTCCCACAGGCTACAGTGTGGATATCTACTCCAGCATAGTCTCTCCAAGGGCTCCAATCTCCTGTAAGACTAATTCCCTTTTCCCACGTCTCTTTCATCTCCTGTCTCTGGAGATAATTGCATTTTCAGTGGATTAAATAAGGAAAAGCAAACGCCTTTGACATTGTATTTGCTCCCTCATACAGCCAGCTCCAGATATCTGAGGCTTTAGAAGTACTTTGACGGCAGATTGCAGGCAATGGAGAACTGCAGTGCACTTACTAATAAAGAACTGCAATCCATGACTTCTCAGTGGCTTGTGTTTACTGAAGATGAGTCACTCCACTAAGATTATTCCATTTAGACCATCTCATTGAGTTTATTTTATGATTTAGTACTGCTGCCCATTGCTGTATCCATATGCTGAGAAGTCAATAGTAATAGGTAGTCCATAACAGAAATCACTGGATCAACCTCTTTCTATCTTCTTCTCCACCTTCTCCCTTCCTCCAAAATCCTTTGTAAAACTTAGGTTTGGTCTTGCTTTGGGAGGAAGGAACAGAGAAGTAGGTTGCATGTTATGTGGAATGAAGTGCAATGAATCGTATTTTAAATGAAAAAAAATGTGGATTTGCTAAATCTCAAGAAACTGCTTTTTTTTTTTTTTTTTTTTTTTTTTTAACTAGGTGGTCTTGAGCAGCAATCTTTGTAACTTGTATGTGTGACATGATGAGTTTTTGATCCATCCTATCATGGTGGAGTGTAACCCACTTTTTAAAAAAATAAATATCCAGTTTTGATGCTCTAGTAGGAAATACTTGGAAGGTCTGCCACCAGCATATTCATGCAATTCTCTTCAAAGGGAATGTATATATTATTACTATATCTTAAAAGTCAGCTGATTTATTCACTAATATGTATATCTTTTGGCAGAATAGCTGAGCTTGGCAGGGACTGGTGGAGATTGTCAACTACAGCAGGTTTTTCAGGACCTTGATGAGTCAGGTTTGAGTGCTTTAAACAGTGGAGAGCTCACAACATCTCTCAGCAATTTATTCCACTGTTTGATGATCCTACCAGTAAAAAGTAATAATAAACCAGAAAATATTGTTTTAAAATGGAATTTTATGTTCTTCAATTTGCCTCTTGTCCTGCTTGCCACCACTGAGAAGAGTGTACTTCATTGTTACTCTGCACCACTACCTAACAGAATGGGAAATCCAAATCAGTAAATTTAATTACATATAACCTTATATTTAATTTCAGGTGTACATTTTTATGTATTTGTTTCAAACAACAAATCTTTGAGATTAACGGAGCAAAGCGATGTGAACCAATCCAGAGTTGTGTCTTTGTGAAATTCTTGTCTCTCTGCACCAAATTCCTGAATCCAGACTGTCTTAATAACTGACAGCTAGGATCACCAGTGTGCCAGGAACTGGCATAGCACCCTATGTAGTGTAATTGCATCTTATAACACAGATCTCGCTAACAGGCCCCTCCAGAATTCAAAGCACACAGGGGAACTATCCAGACTGCTCACCTGCTCAGGGCTGCTGCTGTTCTGGCAAAACACAGGAGCCTGGGATCAGTAATATGTTGATGTGGTCTACAATAGGAGAGAGCTGGTTTTACAATCAGAGAGCAGTCCCTGTGTAACAACAGATCTAAGCTGAAAAACTGCTGAACTCACATCAGCTTTAGGAAGGATAGTTTTGTGAGGTACCACTGTGTGTGTAAAATGGAGGGGAGTGTTTGTTTGTTGCCACGGTGTTGGCTAGGCAGATGCTGATGCAGCTGCAAGGGACAGCCATGGCCTAACAAAAGGGCAGAAATCCTGACCTATTGATGTCCTGGTTAGTTTGCATCGTCTGCATACTTGGAATATAAACTTTAACAGCACATCCTTGTATGTGTTTCTTTACTTCCTTTCCTTGAAAGAGACATTAGTATATTCCCTCACAATGCATTCAGAAGTGCATTCTAATTTTTTTTTTTAATGTTAATTTTTAAGAAAATTTGTGACATGACTAAAAGCATATATTTCTAATGCATGACATTTCCAAGCACTCGATTTGACTAATATTTCAAAATATACATAGATACAGTTCAGGCCATCATTTCATGCATACTGTCACAAGATACAATAGCATTGTTTACAATCTAAATCTAGTTAAAGGATATGCAGGAATGAGAAAGGGATCAATATCTAATATGTTTTTTTCCATCTGCTTTCCTCATCACTGCTAACATGTCAGAGAAAATGCCAATAATTTGATCTCATGCATGTGTTCTGTTGCTTTTCCACTGATACACACAAGGTCAGTTGAGATATAGGATGCTCTAAATTCTTCATTTAGTTTCCTAGTTAATAGGTGGTCATGCAAAAGCATATTCAAAAAGTGATAGAAAATATAAATGTATCTGAAATACTAACTGTGGGATATCTTTAAATAAATTGCATCTTTGATTTCAACCATAGAAACATCACCTGAATACCTGGAAAATTATGTACAGTTCCGACATTAAATACTTGTAGGATCTTTTTACATTAAAGGAATCTAAAAGCCATCATTTTTATAATAAATTTCCATGAATGTAGTTTCAAAATAAATCTTGGCAAACTAGTGGAAATCTTCCTGTGGTACAACAGGCAGTTTATTGAGAAGACAGAAATGTAATCTTTATTGTTCAAAAAACTTGCAGTTAACAGTCTTGAGAGAGGTAATCAAACTTTCCTTCATGCTAATGTTTGTTTTAGTCAGACTGAGCTCTTATTCCAAATGTGCAGAGGCTTGTATGATTGTTTCATGTTAAAATGTTACTAAGGATGACTTGTGGTCATATAGAAAAAAGAAATATTATCTGCAGTAATTTCCTCCACTTCCATTTCCTCCTCTTCCTCCAGTTTGAATGACATCCTACTTCTAGAGTGTCAATGGTTCTATTTCCTTGGTGTAAAGGTCTTCATTTTTTTCAACACAACAGAGCAAACATTTATTGACTGAGGTGCAATGTTTACTGAGAATTAAAAATGTCCCTGGAGGGCAGGATGTTCGCAAAGAAATGGAAAAAATATATGGAAACCAACCAAATATTGTAGAAGTTGTCTGACTGTGCCTAAAATGTCTAAGACTTCAGATGAATGATTCTGAAAAGAATCTTTCAGATTTTGCTGCTATTTCATTCTTCAGTTTAAACTTCCTTTAACTTATTAAAACCAGAATAAAATGCTTGTCATAGTGAAGTAAATTCTACACTGAGCAAAGAAGTAGCACTAAAAATGGTGTGCCAAACTTTCTGTGGTAAACAATCCATGAAAGGCAAAAGAACACAAATAAGGTGAAGATCAATATAAAAATATAGGAGTGTATGGAAAATTAATCAATCTGTTTTCACAGTAAGAGTACCATCTACCATGATGTTGTAATAGGTATGAAATAATAAAATGCACCATTTGACTTTATTTTCTTGTAACCCTGGCCTTCAACAAAAATCTTACAACAACTTATTTGCAAACTTATTTTATCCTCCATGGAGTGTTTTTACCATAATTTCAGGTGACTGTATGTTTTCTCTTTAATATTTTCTACTCTTATACTGAACTCAAATCTGTGCTCTTAGAGAAGGCAAGTATACACCCACCTTATGCTTTTTCCCCCAAATATCTATAGAACATACTAACTAAATGAATACTTTACATTCTTGGTGGAATTTTTATAAAAAATAAATAAATTTTGACATTTTTAAAAGTTTTGCTCCTGTTATACCTCAGTTTCTGAAAATAAATAAAAATCACTCAAAGAATTCTTCTCTGAAATAGATTGTTTCATTAAACTCTTATAGACATAGCCTAAAGTATTGCAGCTGAATTAACCTTTACAATTTAAATACATGGAAAGAAAATGAAACATTCACACTGTTAATATAATGTGAGTGTTGATGTATGTGAGGTTAGTGATACAAAACTGGAAGAACTAAGTAAAAATAGGAACCATGTGATATGGTAGTCATATAAAAGAAATTACAAGATAATGGGCAGAGAAAGGTCTAGTGTGAAGTAACTGATAGGTAAAGTTTGTCTTACCTAAATTTGTATGCCTAAAAATTAGGCATCTTGAGTAGGATTTTTTTGCCTCGGCTTAAACTGCCTCAAGCAGAGATGATTTTTTTCACACCTTTCCATACGGTTAGTAGGGAACTTTTAAGTACTGTTAATAGTGTCCTGAGAACAATTTACCTTATTCTAAGGGAAACACCAGCATTTGGCCCTGTGAACTGCTTATAAATCACCAGCTTAATTTCTGGTGACTTATGAGAGCTTAAAAAACTGTATATGTAGCTGCTTGCATTCTATACTACTAAAATGACGCTACAATTTGCCCATACTATAAGCTGCTTATAACTCTTTTACAGCCAATAAATCAACTCCAGAAGATAAGTTCTAGTGTAGGATATGTGTCAATGGCAGGAGAACTGAATCTCTTTGTAGAGACCATACAGGAAGCTTAAGTGTGTAATTTAAATCAGATATCTTGCTTGCATTATTTGTACTTGTATATTCAAGACTGATAAGTAAAATAAAGCAGGACAATTCTCTTCTGCGTTAGTTTAGAGTGTCTTAATTTCCATAAGTATGCACTTTGCTTTATAAGGTAAAACATTATGATTCTGTGTTTGACTTTCCCGACTAGTCACCTTTACATTGTAAAGTGGATGATATATAGATTCTAGAAAATATAGAAAGCAGTCCATGACTGGTAATTCCTACAGTGTTTGGGTTTTCTAAAGCATTGCAAGATGAAGTGTAGTTTTATACTCATAAAATTCATGAGGCATTGGAGAAGATAGATTACATACAATATTAATTTTATCCATCAAGCAGTTCAATTAGAGGTGAAAAAAGGATAGTATTCTACATGGAGATTATGTAATTCCTTCCACTAATCTCAGAGGGGCTGCGGATGACCAGTTTGTTTAGTTACAAAACTGGGGTATAGGCTTGTTCTTTCCTTTTGTTAGTGTAAATGTTCTAGTGTAAGTGTTTTCCATAGAATTTTAAAGGTGAAGGATGGATTTCTGAGCAGTAAGTGTGTGTACACGTGTGTGCACACTCACACATACAGGCCCCCAGCCCCGCCTTGTGAAAATCTCTTGTTCTGCTCTTGTAATTTACTTGCACAACAATGGTGGTCGGATCTCAGTTTAGTCCACTGAGTGTGAGGATACCACAGGACCACTGCACCCAGAAGTATGAGGTATCTTTTTTGCCTTCATAATGTTAGTTTTCCAATGTTATAACAGCAACAGAACATACACAGAGGCCCCGATCCTGAAAAACATTTACATGTCTTTTAGAACTTTAAAAGAATTGCTGACTTCAACAGGAGTATGGCTTCGACAGGAATGCTTTCAAAATTGAGCAATTGCTAAGACCTCAGCTGGATAGCAATTCAACAGTTGCTCATGAAAAATACAGACACTTAGTCTGACAAAAATTACCTCTTCTCTTCCCACTCTCTCTATCTAGCCAGCTGTTGAGCCATAATGTATCTAGCCAACAGGAACGACATTTTTTTTCTTTTGTGTCACTGAGTCAAATGAGGTAAACTTGAAATATATTGAATACATCACTGGGCTTCACCGTAAGAGTCTTCCATAAGTTCCTATTCCTTCTAAAGGCAGTGGAAAAAATCTCACAGACAGCCAAGGATGTAACAGCCTTTCACTCTCATGCTCAGTGGTTTACATGGGAATTCTTTGTGCAAATGTGTTGTATAATCAAATGTACAATCTGTGATTCAAACAGAAACATATAAAACAATCACCCCTCTCCATGAGCATTAAATAGAAATGTAAATCAGAGGCTTCTGAATCAAATAATGTATGTGCTTCTCTCTTTGTAGACTGAAATAAATGAGCATGAGGTCTAAAGCTTCACTAAGGTGTGGTGATTTGAGAATAATTTATTGTGTGAAAGAGTAACCAGCCAAACAATGTTAATTATAACACTGTTAAAAGCTGAAATGCTTAAATCTAAATCATTTAAGAGTTATGTGATAGATATTAAACACCTCTGAAAAGGAAAAATGCTGTAGGCAAGTGTTCTTAATAAGTCTAGTTTGGTTAATTATCGCCTGAAGCATTTCTGAACTAATTATTTACCTCCAAAGTGGGCTCCATATTTTCAGCATTGAAGTGCCAGATATTGATTTTCTTTAATTGTCAGGGTGTAGCACTAGACAGACCACACAAAGCTGAAGGTTAAGCCATTTATAGAAAGTGATAGCCAGGTCCTCCAGTGTCACACACTGCATCAGTGTGAAAGGGAGACCAAGGCCCTGAAACTTGGCACTTTCAGGGAAAAGGATTATTTGTCTCTGTCATCTGCCCTTTATGGTTCATTTAACATCTTAGATAGCTTGTGTAAATTAAGCGTGTTTAGTAGCTCCCCAACTTCCAAGTCAAAGAGAGTGTTCTGTTCAACAGGGGAACTGGAGTATTTTATCTTTCTATTTAACAAGATGTACATGGCTCAGCAAATAATGAGCATTGAATTATTTGTTAACCCATGTTACCACAGATGGCTTAAAAATTAGTTCAAGATGCTTTTTCCTGTTCTGCACACTTTGCCCCTTGCCTCTTTTTTAATAAGTGAATATACATATTTCACAAAGGTAGTTCATGTGACTTTCTCAGTAGGGTCTGGGTGCTTAGAGAATTGTTGCCTGTCTGGATGGATGTAGTTTTTTTGGCCATAATTTGGGATGCTTGAAATATTACAAGTCCCAACATATTGAAATCACCTTTATATCTCATCAAACCACATGTGATGCGTGGACAGACATTTGCCAATTGGCTAGAGCTATTCCAGCCCACTACAACATAAAAATAATAAATGAATATGGCCTCTTAAGTCACACCCTCAGTGCCATCTCTGCTCATTTGAATTTATAAATAGAAAGAAAACATTTTTCTTGTTTTGAATTCTTTGTGATTTGTTGCAGTTTTCTTTGGTTCTTCAGTTTCCTCTTTGTGATTTTTCTTTTCCATGGTGATTACCTTGTGCTTAATCTTTTCCCGCTCATGCTCCTAAATTTTTTCTGATTTCCCAGTTATTAATTGCTATTTTTGCCACTTTGCCCTTCTCTTAGTTAAGTGCAAGGACCCCTACAGGAATAAAATGGCATACCTTGTCTGGGAGCAAGAGTTGTCCCTGTAGTTAACAGCGTGAGACATACCACCAGAAGATGACTTGGTTCTTAGGTAGAGTAAATTGCCTTATGAAGGTTCCTATCTTTAATTTGATTTCTGTGCAGGGAGCCTAGAGTGACTGATGATTCTAACTTAGCAGGCTATCTCAAGCTAAGTGGAATGAATCCAGACCTCGTTCGTCTCACTTTTTTCCCTGTTATCAACCTTTTTTTCCTTTTCTTTTTTTTGTTTTCTTCTGTATTGCCTACCTTCACCTGTTTTTATTTCAATGAGCTCAGGCTGCAGAAACCCTTAACAGCCCACGTGCCCAAACTGGGCACCATCATCACTGAATTGAGGTTTCTTCAGCTGCTATGGAGAAAGGAAGACATAGAGAACAATTCAGATCACAGATTACAATGCCTGCATCTCTTTGCTGGTAGCATATATAAATACTAAAGTGCTTGTGATTATGGTATAGGCAGACTATTTTGATGGGATTAATTCCCACCCAATTTGTAATGGCAATTATTCTCCTGGGCTATATTAAAATGGAAGATTTGTTAAAGAAAATGTATCTAATCTCTATCATTTCATTTTTAACCAGTTCCACTCTTAAAGGGGGGAAAAAAATCCATGTATTAAATATAGAAATACTGTCTTGAGAAATAATACAATAATTTCTACAAATAAACAAATCTAAACAAATACTCTGAAATGCATTTCCTTGCTAGACATGGCATTTGAAATAACCTATGAACATGACAAGTTTTGGGAATATTTTGCTTAAATAATGACTAAATTATTATTATTATTATTATTATTATTATTACTCATAAACTGATTTAATTACTGGTTTTCTTTCCCTGTAATGTCAGAGCAAAACCTGTTAAAGGAGGTTTCTATCACAAAATATTATCTTTATTAACCATATATATATGTATCCTTCCCCTGCCCCTGGGATTTCTTTTTCTTGTTAGTCCTGATAATAATTTAACTACTGTTTTCTTTTGATCAGTCCAGGACTTTTTAATGAAGAAGATACATAATAAACAGAAAAGCATTGCATAAAAGCAGTCATTCATTCTTTCCCATTCCTTTAAATTGGGAAGTACAGCTATGTTTTATGCTCATAGCAATATAACAAAATTGTTTTTGTTACAGTTGTCAGTTATATATTCTTTAGAATAGAAAAGGATGAAAAGTATATTTGTCTATTCTTTTTGGTGTATAAAATATGTTTTATGTGAAAAAATGTGCTATGTATAAAGCACACTGAACTCCAACCCAAACCCCAGGGCCTATTTTGAAAGTCTTTGGATTGAGTACTAATTTTACATTTGCATCTGGGGTCCATTTTGACATTATAGTGCGTGTGTTTGTGTAAATGGAAATCTAAATACTACTATACGCTGAAATTACAGCATCTTGGAAAATGTTGAATCTCTTTAGTGGCAAACAATACTGTCTTTGACATTTGTTCCACAACTTCTTGAAGATTAAATTAAAAGCACTAAAATGGTTTCTAAGCATCTCTTACATGTTTATTGGCATAGGAAGAATGTTCACTGTTCTTAGATAACCATTATTACCATGAAAAAAATCTCAGCGGCTCTGATTTGTCCTATAAGTAGTATGAATTTCCTTTCAAACTGTTAAATTCAATTTAAGTTCAGCACTTTTTTTTTAATGTATTCAAGTCTGCTGATTTTCATTCTCTTTCAGTGAGGTATCCGCTATATTCACTTACAATACCAGGATTAAGAATTTGACATGCTCTATTACAAAGTGGTGGTATAATTGCAAAGACTGTTCTCATAAATAGGATTGTTTATATACTACAAAAAAAAAAGGTGTTTTCTATCACTCTCAATTAATTAAAATGTTTCAAATAATCTATGAACTTCAGTAAAGAGTTGGCCCATCAAGGCCTCATGATAATTGACTTTTCCTCTGAATACTTATAAAGACTACTCATTGTTCTATTGGCTCATACACTGGTTAACAAAAGCATTAAAAAGTGTCTCACATTATCAATATACATAAATTAGAGTAGACATGGCGTGATGGTTATCAAATCTTCTAGGTGCATATTGTTGAGAATAGGTTTATTTTTTTCATCTAGTAAAAAAAAATAGATAAAATCCTCTTTCTTGAGCTTTGAGCAATCATTTTTGAGAAATCAAAGTAAGAAACACAAAGAGTAGCCACAGGTACTTTTTTAGGGAAAGATTTTGTCCGAGTTGTAAATTACAGTATACAACAAGGTTTCAGATTGCAGCACAAATATTCACATGAATATATATAAAATATCCCAAACCAACCAAGTAAACATCACTGTTTTCTTGGATATTTCTTTTTCTGTTACTGAGTACTGCACAGTCTGCAAAGTATTTGGGTTTGGCTCTCTGTTGTAATGCTGATTTGTTGTGTGGGTAGTCAAAGCAGGTTTTACTTTAGAATCAAGAGCAACAAAGTGAACATGAACAACCAAGAGATCAACCAATAGCAGCAGTTATTCAGCAAAAAATAAACTGAAGTGAAACAATCATGAGTTGCTCACCAGCAGTTTGGGACCAGGAAAAGAAGCAACATCCGAATGAGTTATCAGTCACAAATACTCAAAACATGAGTGTCTGAAGGCAAAATCCCTCCTTCCACCCCCAAAGATTCTGTTGCATTTCTCTGATGTTTTATGAGGCATGTCCACAAATGATTTCAAAATTGTTGCTTTTTATATCTCTGTATTGATTATTCTTCTCAGAAACTTCCTGAATTTTATGGATATATTTATTCTTTTCCCATCACTCTCTTCCTTCAACTATGGAATACAGCAGGACACTTTTTTTTTTTTTTTTTTTTTTTTTTTTTTTTTTTTTTTTTTTTTTTTTTTTTTTTTTTTTTTTTTTTTTTTTTTTTTTTTTTTTTTTTTTTTTTTTTTTTTTTTTTTTTTTTTTTTTTTTTTTTTTTTTTTTTTTTTTTTTTTTTTTTTTTTTTTTTTTTTTTTTTTTTTTTTTTTTTTTTTTTTTTTTTTTTTTTTTTTTTTTTTTTTTTTTTTTTTTTTTTTTTTTTTTTTTTTTTTTTTTTTTTTTTTTTTTTTTTTTTTTTTTTTTTTTTTTTTTTTTTTTTTTTTTTTTTTTTTTTTTTTTTTTTTTTTTTTTTTTTTTTTTTTTTTTTTTTTTTTTTTTTTTTTTTTTTTTTTTTTTTTTTTTTTTTTTTTTTTTTTTTTTTTTTTTTTTTTTTTTTTTTTTTTTTTTTTTTTTTTTTTTTTTTTTTTTTTTTTTTTTTTTTTTTTTTTTTTTTTTTTTTTTTTTTTTTTTTTTTTTTTTTTTTTTTTTTTTTTTTTTTTTTTTTTTTTTTTTTTTTTTTTTTTTTTTTTTTTTTTTTTTTTTTTTTTTTTTTTTTTTTTTTTTTTTTTTTTTTTTTTTTTTTTTGTTAAGTAAAAAATAATATAATTACTCTTTGAAGAGTATGTGTCTGGGATTTAGGACCTAGCTTTCAAAATTTTCTCTCTATGAATATCCATTAATTCTCAAGAACTACAGTTATTCAAAGACAGAAAACATTTTAAATAATATGAGCTAACACTGTTGGAAAATTTTTGAAAATTAGTCGATTATAAATTCAATATTAAACTTTAGATCAACACTACCTGAAACAGATATTCAAACTAACAATTCAAAACTGAAGGTTAAACTTCTTTCCCGCACAATTTCTTGCCTACTCGTCTATTCGTTTTCTTATTTAATTTCCATTTAATAGCCCAGCAGCAGTAAAAAGACTACATCTTAAAATGTTACTTTAAAAATAAAGTACAATTCGACCTTCTTTGTAAGTCTTCCTCTTTTCTCATTTTCCAGTGCCCATCTTATTTTAGAACGGAACTAAGAAGTAGTGATTTCTTCTTCTAACACTAGGTGGCGTTTGATTTACTGCTGAAGTCCGTTCCCAGGAGTCTCAAACGTTCCTGGGTCTTCAAGGTTTATTCGATAGACAGTGTAACTAGAGCAGGACTACGCCAAGAAACAGAGAATTTATTTTCTTTTTCTTTCATTATAAGTATGTGCAATGTAAAGGCAAAGAGGTAAAATCGTTCTAACCTTCATTCATATTTAGGAGATCTCTATGGAAATAAATTGAGAAGACGTGAATTATTCTTGCGATGACACTTTCTCTTTAAAATATTGTATTGAAAGTATGTATGTATTACGATACCTTTCAAGTGTGTCTAATTCTACTGTGATAAGGCTCCAAAATATTAACTTTATAAATAGTCAGATTGAATTCTTAAGTGCAATCAGGGAAATATAATAACATCTTATGAATTTGTTTAATAAAGATTTGTAATATTTGAAGCTGATGACCTGAAAGATCCAAAGAACTCTCAAGCCTCCTGTTCACTACTGTGGGTCTTGGCATGCAAACAATTTGTCTAATTTCTTTAGAACTTATTTCAGTTCTCCTTAGATATATGTTCACCCCTGGAAAGTTCACAAAGGATTTCTTTGGGAAATTGGGAATGACAGTCTCGTGTTTGTGATTATTCTTCTGTTACTTGCTATAGTGGATTGACCTTGGCCAGCTTCCAGATGCCCACCTGGCTGCTCTCTCACTCCCTCTCCTCAACAGCACAGGGGGACAAGATATAAAAGACTTGTAGGTCAGGATAAAGACAAGTGGATCTCTTACCAATTTATGTCATGTACAAAACGGACTTGACTTGGGAAAATGAATTGAGTTTTTTGCCTATAAAATTGCCTTGTATGGTGAGAAACAAAGACAAAATTAAAGAAACACTTTCATTTTTCCCAGTTTCACCTTCACTCTTTCCTTCGTAGCTCCTCTACCTCCCCTCTTCCCCCCTCAAGCAGCACAACATGGGCGGAAGGGGAATGGTTAGTTCCTTTCTGCTGCTTACAGTACATATCTTAGACCAACAGCCTGATTGTGAGTGAATTCAAGATTTGGTCAACAGAGGAACTTACACATTCTGATGTTTATTTAGGGAATCAAACCACAGGCCAGTTTAGAACATGGCATTTCAATTAGGTGTATCTATTCTGCTCTGCTCTCTGCAGTTAAATAATTCAGTGTCACAATGTAATGCAATAATGATTTAATATGTATACATGACGTTTACTTCACCATAATCTCCTTAAGGTATTTATATGATATATGTTTCTTTTTGTTGACTAGAGCTGTTCCCCTGAATTTCATTCCACCTATTAAGAGGAGCCAAAATAAAAAGAAGGCCATATCAAAACAGTGTACTATTAAGGCCTTTTAAATTTAACTCTAAGCTATCTCCTGGGTTAGTATAGCTCCATAACGAGATGTCTGCTCTGGTTTGAAACCTATATAGCCACATTAAGCTGCTACTGAGGATAATTAAAGATTGAATGCATCCTCAGCTATTCACACAGCTATGGAAATATGAAAAGAAAGACTTGCTGTAACAAAGACTTGCTGTAAGCATACATTCTTCCAAGTATTTGACAAGGGAAAAATGTAGAGACCACATATGTTAGACTCTAGAAATTAAGTTAACTCAAATTGCTACAGAGAATAATTTTGTAAATAAAAATGTTTTACTACTTGTTTTAAAACAGGTACTCACAAAATAATAAAAGGAAAAGAAGATCTGTGTTTTTGTAATTATATGCCACCTCATCCATGGCACAGAACATTTGTTAACAAAACAGTCCCTTGCACTGTGTGCTCAATAGCAGAGTCTTTATATGTGTAATCAGCTGTATAAAGCAATGAGAAGTGAATTCCTAAACACTGAACTACCAAGATACGTCTGGTACATGACATGAAACTACATAATGGGGTGTGCAAACTTGCCTTCTTGCACACACACGGCTCGTTTCACCCAGATAAGGGAATTAACACCATAGTTGGCCTTATTAACACGTTTTCTGAGAGCTGATGGGCTCAAGATAATGCTTGGCATAAGCTGGATGAGCTTCAGAGGTATTCTAATTTGTGACTATTCTTTCAAGTATACTACTTTCAAGTGGCTGATCTTAAAGCCAAGATTCTTGAAGTAAATCAAGAAATGTGCTTTTCCAAGTTCCTTAAAAACCTGTATCAGACTAGTTACAGGGAGACACTGCCTTGAAGAAATGCCAAAGATGCATGAAATATTACAAGTATTACTTAGAAACAATGCAACAATTATCCAAATCCATTAGAATTATCTCAGTCTTTTCAGTAGCTTGAGAAAAAAAAGTTAGTGTACTGTAAAAGCAAATTTTGATTTACAGCTATGCAGTCATTGTATTCTATATGTATCATAGAATCCGTAGATCTAAAGAGTATTGCCAATGCTTTGTACTATATGCATAGTTGGAAGGGTCATGCCAAAATTACAGCTGTTATCTGTTCAAAACAGTATATATGTGAAAACTAAATAGGTATATATATATATACTCCCCATTCTTTCTTCACTAAATGTATGTAAAGAGATGTGAGAGGCTTTGCAGTCTTGCTATATGTTAAAAAATGTGCTCTTCATAATGATTTGTTAGATTTTATGTTTGAATCCTAGTGGGTATAAACAACATGAAGATTTATGAACAAATGTTATGTGAAAACAATATATAATATCTATCACCGCTGGCTTAGGTCTACTTGAAATTATGAAGACTCACATAAGGTCATAAAGGAAACAGTATTTTCCAGCAACTATATCTATTTCTCTTTTTAAAATAGGTCCGCTATGAAGTGAAGGGTAGTAGTATATTANGTATAAACAACATGAAGATTTATGAACAAATGTTATGTGAAAACAATATATAATATCTATCACCGCTGGCTTAGGTCTACTTGAAATTATGAAGACTCACATAAGGTCATAAAGGAAACAGTATTTTCCAGCAACTATTTCTCTTTTTAAAATAGGTCCGCTATGAAGTGAAGGGTAGTAGTATATTATGTAGTCTTTATACTGTAACCTCCCATTGCAATGGAGTTTTCATGTTTCACCAATTTTGTTCTATGGAGCTTTGTCTCATTCCCTTTTCTCCTGCACAAAGTCTTGTTCTTCTTACACAGCTCTAAGACTTTAATTGAATTCATGTCTCACACCTTCATGCCACCATTCTTAGTACAAACCACTGGTCTTTTATTCCTGATGCTTTGTCTTGCTTTGTCCTTGGTACAACCTCTCTTGTTTGATTTTTTTAACCAAAGTTTACAGAGCTGCTATAAGTTACTAGAAACAATATATTCTGCCAGTCCATAACTTATTTTAGTTTAATTTAGGAAAGAAAAAAGATGAATTTCTTAATTTATGAAGAAAAAAGGCATTTATTTGGCTATCAGTTCAAACTGGCTAGCGACTGTTGATGAAATTGTCATGTTCTTGCACACTGTCCATGAACAGCCCTGTAGGAGAGTGTGGTTATCCCAGATCCAACAGAGGGACATCTGCATTCCAGATCCTAATTTCTTTCTGATTATGCTAATTACCACCCTAGTGGGAATTCTGTAGTGGCTTTTCTTCAGTCTTTCGTGCAAGTCCTGTTTGTGTAAACAGTTGATCATAGCCCAGTCACTAGACTGTGTGCTTAGCTGTTCATTCCTTTCAGTCTGATAATTATGTACTTACAAAAAGTGACATATGTTTAGAAAGACAGGATTTTTGAAGGTGTTTACCTCATAACTTGATGTTTGTAGAACTCATTTGAGATGATGATGAATGTTTTTGCTCGTAGATAACCCACATCTCCTCTGTCATCTGCTGAGCATCCTAACAATTAGACTACCTCTGTTACCTGGTTTGTTATTTATAAGTGTTTTTAAAGAAAAAATTAATTGTCTAACTAGATGATCTTATTCTCATTTGTGTCCATCTTGTTGGCTATGTTAATAAAAGCAAGTAAGGGGCAAACAAGCATTTTGGCCTTAGGCTTATAAAAAGCTGTGTTTGATATAATTAAAAACCTAGCAGAGTAAGTAATTAATAAAAATAATTAGAGTTGTATATGCATCTCTTGCTCTCTGTCTTTCTCTCTCTAGAAACATTTTTACCTATAGTTAGCTAATGTCAAATAATTTTTTATTAGCTTTGAATAGAAATCACTTGACTGAAATTGATGAACAGCAGGGAACAACAGCACTGTGGGTTACAAAACTGAATTTGATATTGAAGAATATTAACACTAAGGACTCAAAAGGAAACTTATTAAAAAAGATATTTGTGAATTTAGCCAAATGTAATGCAAATAAATTCAAGAAACGTGAAGTAAGGTGAAGAAGATATCTAGAACTAAGAAGGGAAATTACGATGTCATTTGGAAGAGACAGAAAGATAAGGGAAGAAATATTCTGCTCTAGCCAGAATAACAATCTGTTATTGTTTGTGTGAGCCTTGTGCACAGCTATCTCAGCAACCTTAGTGAACATGCAGGTAAGTTTGAAATGTATAAAATCTGCATGCGTGATGCTTTGTGCTGTGCTGTCGTATTTGTTTGAGAGTCTGTTCTACGAAATTGAAGACATTTTCAAGGGTTACAGTAGTTACTTTGCTTTTTGTTCTATTACTCCCCTCTCTACTAATTCAAAGTCTACCAATTTTTGTGGCTAATCAAGAAGGAAGCTGAGCTATCAATTATCTTAATATATATTGATAAGAGATTATAAATCACTGACTGAGCAACAAGGGCATAAGGATGCTCCTTCTAACTTCAGAGAACATCAGACTGAGAGAAGTAACTTTCTAAGGCTCGTTTGCTCTTCCATAGGTGCGTAGACATGTGGATTGCATCCAGAGTCAGTCAGGGAAAAAGTGTTAGAAAATATTTCATTCTGTCTTAAAATAATGAAGATAAGAAATTTACAGTGAATGAGGAAATGTCTAACCCTCCCTTCTCTGTGGCTAGAACTGCAGAGATTAGTTTTGATTACATGACTGATTTGGAGATGGTTAAAATTAGGCTAAAATTATCATCAAAGTGGTTTCAGAGGCTTTTACCTTAAGCTATTTCTCATCTCCCACTTTCATCTTCATCTACTGTTTATATCTCCATTTTGTGCTGTGTTTAAGTTCAAAACACCACTACTATGCAAATTAAATAGGCCCATGTGCCTATTTATTAGGAGGTAGACCACAATAAAACAAAACCAAACCAAAACCAAAACCAAAACCAAAACAACAAAGAAACCCTAGACACACAAAACAAAACAAAACAAAACACAAAACAAACCCCTAACCCACCAAATGAAAAGCCTCCACAAAACTCAAAACCCACACACAAAAAAATCACCAAAGCTTAAACTCCCCAATTTTTAATTTCCATGAAAGATAACTTTATAGCACTTGGCTGTAGTCTTAATGTTCAAGCTCTTTGAGCCCCTAATTTGGCAAGCAAATCAGTGGGACAAAGACCTCCTTCTCTCTCTTCCCTTTCATGCATACTGGGGAGTGCCTCATCTCTTCTGTGTCCTGACCAGGAACCAGCTCAAACCTGCTTCTCTTCCTTCTGTTCTGTGTTTCCAGATTCATTTCCCAAGAAAATGAAGGTCTTGGATGGGAAATGTGATAGGAAGACTTCAATCTTGGCTTTTTATGGGGTTAGAATAAAACTAAAACAGTGACCTAAATCCAAGAATCTTTCAAACTTTTTACTTAGTGAGTTCAAATACTGTGACTTAATTCAGTCAGCCCCATAGCTGTGGTCTAAATCACCAAGGCTGGTTTTGGGATTGGGTCTTTATTTAGTCTCAGTTTGTGTTATTTTAAGAAAAGTGCTATTTAAATGGCATTATAAATTTCATACCAATCACAACGTTGTTAAATGAAAGTAGATTATTATCTAATGGAAAAGCCTCTCATCGCCGCCTTCTCGTTTCATACCACTTACTCTATCCTTGAAGGATGTGGTGTGCTTTCAGGGCCCTACAAAGAGAGGTCAAATCTAGAATGCTGTGTAGAGCAGCCTCACCAAGATTACCAAGTCCTGTTGGCCATTCACCATAAACCACTTAAGTCAACTATAACCTTCTATCAGAGGAACCAGATACCTCATCAATCTCCATGACATAGTTATCCTGTAATTGCTTCCAATCCCTAAGTTTGCTGCTAGTTATTCCCAGTAACTATGTTCTTTTTGCACTGCAGATAACCTGCTGGCAATGGTTTTGCACTGCCATTTCTTCAGACTATAATTTACTTTGGAAAAGATAGATTGATGAGCAAGATCCAACCATCAGCCTTATTAAAAATATACAAGTTTCTCCAGAAATCTTTTCTATCTTGTCAAAATCACTCAGATAGTTTGACTAAAATTTATTTATTCAAAGTCTATTAAACACAGCTATTTGTGAGAGAACACCTTATCTTTCAGGTACTATTTCACTCTTGTGTTTCACAGCATAAATATGGTTCTTTGTTTTCCTTTTATGTGCATTGTTTTCAACAGAAATGGGCATAAAATATCAGAAATGCACATGTAAAGTTTGATCTGTTCCTGTGCCCATTCTAGTGAACCCTTTGGTGAAACGTAATATATGTTCTATATGTTAGCATAGTTTAAACTGTATTTATTGTTTGTGAGGTACCATGATGAATACAGCAAAGGAACAAAGCATATTATGTGCCTCAAAATGGCTGGAACTGCTGCCAAGAAAACAGCAGATGTTCACTCAATCGACAGCAAAAAAACTGATATTCAACACATAGAGAACTTATTTCAGAGAATTTATGATTTTTTACTGGGGATTTTGGAGACAATGTGAACTGAAAGACAAGAGACTTATTCTATTTTTGGCTTTGTTGTTACTTGCTGTGTGGTCTCTAAGCAGTTACTTCACCTTTCTCTGTCTCCATTTCTTGTTTCCCCCTTTGTCTCTTCTCTTTAGAATTTAAGGTTTTCAAAAGAGTCTATATTACACATTTGTAGCATGCACAATGAAACCACTGCAATATAAATAATAATTATAATAAGGCCAATTTTAACTCTGTCCTCAGCAGACAAATGAAAGAAAATTCCTCATTTTCTGTAATTTCAGAAAAATTACTTGTTATTAATGTTCTTGTGAACACAACAGGAGGAACTGGAGATCGATCAGGCTCATGTCTTCATTCTATAAACTTTTTGGCTGGTTTCAGTGAAATCAACTCACAGCCGAGCTGGAGTCCAACCAACCGACAGAAAAGACAGGCTTTAATCAGGCTTCTCTACAATGGAACACATCCATTTGATAAATGAACTAATTAAGCAAATGAATAAGTATAACCTACCACTGTGAATGACACTATGAAAAAGCTTCAGATCCATATTAATAGTTCTAGAAACTCAGAAAAAAGGATGGAAAAAATACGAGTTCAATTTATGAAGCACGTTTATGTAAATGAAATTTTAGCATGGGCAGTGGTCCGGTATAATGCATGCTTTGTGTGTATGAAGATGACAAGGGGTAAAGAAGTCTGAAATAAGGTTATTTCACTTCTGAGGTTTTCTTATTATCAGCCATTTCACAGGCAGAAGAATGTAGCAGTGACTCATACTCTTTCTGAATGTCCCTTTGGAAAAGTAATTGGAATGCTGTAACACCTGTATCCTGTTTTTTCTTTTAATATCCCAAATCCATGTATAAGCTCCATAGCAAAAAACCTTGCATGATACCAAAAAGAAAAAAAAGAAAAAGAAAAATGAAAAAGAAGAACAAGAGAAAACAACTCAGCCTCACTTAATATAACCTCAGCTGCATCTTTCCAGCTTTGTCTGATCAGGGGTTTCTAGGATTGATCTGACAGCTTTGGAAGCAATATAAGTGATCTCATTGGTTTTAGGGAAATAGCAGTGATTCCTGAGACTGTAGGATTCTTTTTTTTAATGTTCTGCCTCTCCTATACACACCCTTGAAACTGTGGCTTTCTCTAAAAAGTATTATATATAAATAAGACAGAAAGATTGACCTCTCAGGTAACCAAAATCATGTGAAGAGATAAGAGTTAGTTATTAGAACTGAAAATTTGAATGAATTTGTATTCCTATGATAAAAATGTTATATGCTGCTCATCATCAGCTGTTTAATCTTCAGCTGCTTATCCAATTCAAGGTGCTTTTCATTTCAGTATTATTTAATAAATTGCTTACTTTCCTACTATAATTATTACCTTTTAGAGAATTGTTAGGAGTTTTTTCTTTAAGACACAGTACACATATTAATAACTTGCGTGGTAATATCTGTTCCCAGGACCTGTTTTTTTTCATTATGAGATTAAGAATCATCAGTGACTTATCTACCAGGAACAGAAATCCAGTTAGTGAGAGCCTCTGAACTGAACCTGTTGAAATATTGCTATTTCTAGCCAGCTATGAAAAATTTTGCACAGAAGAGTTTTGTCCATTTTACACCCATTATAGAAATTAAAGCAAACAGTAAAACAATTTTTAAAAAGGGCATTCAGCAGGAAAGACACTATGGTAGCACAGATAATACTTTGTTAAGATTCACTCTTATGATATGTCAAATCCTTTACCATTGACTTTATTGTATTATAGAATCATAGAGTCATAAAATAGTTTAAGTTGGAAGGGACCTTAGAGATCATCTAGTTCCAAGCCCAATGTCGTGGGCAGGAACACCATTACTAGACCAGGTTGCTCAAAGTCCCATCCATCCCTGTCTTCCATGCTTTCAGGGATGGGGCATCCACAACTTCTCTGGGCAACCTGTGCTAGTGCCTCAGTACTCTCACAGTAAAGAATTTCTACGTAACATATAATCTAAATCTAAGCTCTCTCATTGAAGCCATTCCCCCTTGTCCTGTCCCTACATGACCTTCTACAAAGTCCCTCTTCAGATTTTTTCTAGGCCCTGTTTAGGTACTGGAAGGCTGTTTAATGTATTAGTATAGTGGTAACCTGTTGAAACAACTGCAGCAAGTGGGACTGCATTGTATAGTTGATAAATAAAAATTTAAAGCAGGTTAAATTGACTGTAAAGGTGCTTTATGGGTTACTAGCTGTGCATTAATATGGGAAAATGAATATGGGAAATGAAAAAGAGTCCTGTTAAAGTCACTTGATATGTATGGAATAATAATGACTTTCTGTAGTTATCCTGAACAACCTCCCATAATGAAGCTACAAATTCATAAAGTACAGTTGTGTAATAAACAATTCTTACATATGTTAGTTTAGAAAAATGACAAGTATCTCTGATACAGTTACAAATTTATCATACAAACTGTAGGCTACTGCAATTATCTCTCTTGTAGTATTTTTCAGACTTGTGTTTTTTAAGCCTGTGATGTCAATCTGCGCATAGGACATGGCTTACTGACCATGCATTCTGTAATGTACAGTCAGAGAATGCCTTGGGTTGGAAGGGACCTCTAAGATCATGTAATTCCAAGCTCCTTACCATGCCAGGGAATCCTTTCACCAGACCTGGTTGCTCCTGGGCCCCATCCAAGCTGACCTTGAACATTTCCAGGGACTGGGCACCGACAACTTCTCTGGATAACCTGTTCCAGTGTTTCACCACCCTTACTGTGAAAAAATTTTATTTAATACCTAATCTATACTTACTCTCAGTTTGAGGTCATTACCCCTTTTCTTATCACTACATGCCCTTGTACAAAGCCCTCTCAAGCTTTTCTGTGGGTCTCCTTCAGGTAATGGAAGGCTGCTGTGAGGTCTCCCTGGAGCCTTCTCTTCTCCCTGCTGAACAGCACTTTCTCAGCCTGTCTTCATACAAGAGGTGCTTCAGCTCTCTGATGATCTTCACGGCACTCTTCTGGACTCTCTCCAACATTTCCAAGTGCTTCTTATGCTGGTGGCCCCAGAGCTGGATGCATTACTCTAAGTGTGGCCTCGCTAGAGTGGAGTACAGGGGGATAATCACCTCCCTCAACCTCCTGGCTATGCTTCTTTTTATTCATTCCATGATACATTTGGCTTTCTGGGTTGTGATTGCACATTTCTAGGTTATGTCGGGTTTATCATCAACCAAAACCCCCAATTCCTTCTCCTCAAGGTTGCTCTCAATCCATTCTCTGCCCAGCCTGTATTTGTGCTTTGGATTGCCCCGAGCCACTTGCAGGACTTTGCACTTGGCCTTGTTGATTTTCATGAGGTTTGCAGGGGTACACCTCTCAAGCCTCTATATGTATAATAGAATTGGAAATAGTTGAAATTTTACTTTTTATTTCTTATGAGTGCTTTATTGGTAAGTGGCTGTTGAGTTTTAATTAGTAAACACAAATTACTGTTGCATTTATCTCTATGATTTTTCCTTGTTCTTTAATTTAAGTAATTTTATATTTTTAGGAAATCCTTGTGCTCCATTGCCCTTAGAAATGAAAAGGGAATATGAAGCTATTTTAGCTCCAAGTCTTCTGTATTCACGAAGTTATTTTTATTTCATGGGACATCCTGATTTCTAAAAAGAATATAATGATCTGACCTTGAAAACAAGGTTCTCTTTTTTAGAGTTAGCTTGTTCCTTTTCTTTCGTACTATATCTCTGGTGTACCAGGTTATGCTAATCTCTGTTGTGGTATATTTATCTTTCTGCTAACTGCCCCATGCCATTGGACTGAGGGATAAGAAATCAACATTGTTCTTTCTGCTCAGTGCCTCTATGGTACGTTAACACATATGTCAGAGGTTCCTGGTGTAAAATTGCATTAAGTTAAAGTGGGTAGTAGTGTAGAGAAATCAGAGTTGGAAACAATCGAAATGTGGTTTTGCAAGCTGAGAGCAATGCTCTTTTGGGAGAAAGAAAGGGAACGTAAAATACTAGGCAAAGTCACTTAGAAATTTCAAGACTGCTGTGATGCATTCGATAATATCACAGGGGAAAGGAATTTTCTTTACAAGAAACAGGCTGCCAGTTAAGACTATTAGCCATTCTGTTACCCCTACATAATAAAGCTAAATCATGTAAGCTGTGCAGATAACAGATGAACCAACGGAGACAAATTATTTGTGATGTAACTGATAACCAGGTTGAATCTGAATTATTGTGAGAAATGGACTGTACTTTAAGAGAGCACTGAATAGTTTGCAAGATTAGGGAAAACTTGACTTCCCAAATGAAAGCAGTGAGAGAAATGAAGTGCATCTTGTTATGAGCGTATATTGATCCATAAAGACAAAATACTGGGGTAAATGGATGACAGAGAACAGATTTCTTGGTAATAAATGGGAAGGCAATCACAGAAAAACACAATTTTCCCGTGCCAAGGACACACAGTCATGGTAACAATTATACCCATCTCCTGCAGACATATGTAATTTTCTGGACAAATTAAAATGTGCAAAACTAATTATTTTTTATTTCTTGCTTTGTATACATACAGTTTTATGACTAAATTGTGATGACATCAGTAGTCATCATAGATCTTGAAACAGATAAACAGACGTACCTGATTGCTTGATTAAGAACGAGTGACAGAAAATGAATATTGAAGATGACCAAAGTATGATTTCAGGGAAGATATGGAAAAGACAATATTAATCTGATGTTAATATTGAAAACTTGCTCACTTTGCATAGAAGAATCAATTAGTGATTCTATTTTTTTTTGCAGTATATTCGACTACTTTGTATTTAAATCTCATTACTACTCATTGTAGTTTATTTGGTTAAACACAACAGTGATTGCTAAATACTGGCTTTTGTCATTGGGCAAAAATATTAATCTTTTCTAACTTGTTTCATGCTAATAAGTAAAGTGTAATCCCTTTCTAGCTTTCCTGCGTATCACACTTTTTTAAGTTGCTGATCTGTATAGGATGAACTTTTCCCAAACTTCAAAGATAGATGAAAGTTTTCTTCGGGGTAAGAACTGACTGTTCTGAAGCCTGCCAGTTGTTTTCTTTTTTTTTTTTTTTTTTTTTTTTTTTTTTTTTGTTTTTTTGGTTTTTTTGGTTTTTTTTGGTTTTTTTTTTAAATTGAGCCAACTGCATTGTAGAGTGATTTTTACTCAGAGTATCCCAAAACCCTCACTCAAACAAATCATGTGTTGATAGGCGAAATTAGTTTCAGAATTCTAATGAAGCTCAGCAGCTGGGAGACAGACAGCTCATCTGAAGATTAAATGAGAAAAATTGCCACTTTTGCTGGTTCCTTTAGAAACTCATTTTCATTCTGTCAGCTCCCATTAGGGATGGGAACTGCGAATATTGAGGGGAATATGCATGAATTCAGTGCTGAAATGGCCAATCATGATCAGTTTCTTCTTGCTTACAAAGCTGCCAGAAGATTTTATGTAGTTATGCCTTCTGGAAACAGTGGGTGATAATCTGCTTGCTTTCAACTGTCTCCTAACATTTTGAATTTAAGATAACCAAAAGAACCAATCCCCAGCATAACAAGGAGAACACAGGATAAAAATGTAATCCTAAATCTTGGGATTAATATTCCTGGAGCCTTCTATACAGTATTCTATCCCTTTTGTTTTTCTTGCCCTTTTTTTTCAACCATGTGTCTGTAAAGCTTCAGTATTTCTTTTTTTGTGACAGTACCAACCGCAGTGACAAGAAAGGTACCACACTATTCATCTTTCCCTGTGCTTGTTACAGCCCTGAATTTTTATGTAGTTGGATCCTCATCATATTGACAAGTCTTCATGAGTTCTGCTGACAGAGCCAACAGTAGACTAGGAATCGGTAGCATGTAGGTGTTTTCCATTTCTCCACTGGCTTTGGTTATATTTATGTAGACCACAAGTAGAGGTGACTGTGCCAATGAAAGAAATGCATTTAGGCATTCAACCAGGAATGTAAAAGACAATGTATAAGTGAATAGAGGAAGAATAATGCTACTTTAAACATGGGAAAATGTGATGCTGTTTTGTTGCAGATTTTTGTTGTTTTCAATTTTCTGTAGATAAAGGTTGCAGAAGATTAATAAAGGCATGGGAAAGTGGAGAAAGATGCTCAAGAAATATTCTTCTACTGCACCTGCAGGAGAGTTTGATGACAAATTCATAGTTTCAAAGAAACAGCCATATTTTCTGTTTCAGAAATAATTAGGCAAATTCTAAATGGAAAATGATTTTTTTTTGTTAGATCTACAGGTCTGAGTAGCTTATTCCTAACAATTCTAAGAGAAAATCAGATTCTTAATGCTGTTGATTTTTAATAAAGCTGAGTAGATCATTATGAATAGTCTGGCACTCTGAAGAACACACTAGCATCATTGGAATGGAACAAGTCAGTCCTACAGGACATGCTAAATTACTTGAATCACACACGTAGAAACGTAGTGTTTGCATTACACTTAAAAAGAGAGGATTACAAAAAGCAAATGATTTTGCAAAAGCAGACATAATAAACAGCTAAATTTATCAGATATTTTGAAAGTGATGCTGCATAACTCTATGGTGATACTAGGTGTGAATACAGCGATTACAGAGAATGAGAACAACTGGAGATGTTAAAGGATACTTCATACATCTGCAGATGTAGATTTTCAGCTTGTGAAATGCTTTCAGTGTATCACCTGATAATCCTTGCTTCCTTGCTCCTTATTTCCACTCCTCTAAAGTACATAGAAAAACAATTCAGGATTTAGAAAAGAGCTAGAAGAATGACATAAGTTTTGGAAACCCCATTTCAGAGCTTTGGAGTGAAAGGCTTAGCTAACTGACCTTTATAAAGTAGTTTAAGAAATTTCATTATAACATATTCACAACTACTTAAAACACTAGAGAAATCTGAAAAATAAAATTCTCAATATACACTCTACAGATGTCCTACGGAATCAGATACAATTTCAAATGCATGAAACTAACAGAAACTAAAAGCAGAAAGCAGGTTAATTTAGTGTCAAGAAACAGCACACAGTATGAATCACTGAAACAGCCAGTATATGCTAGTGGACTCTTCATCACTGAAATCTAAAGTAAGCTTGTAAAAAAAGTATACAGTTCTTTCCACAACACCTTTGTCAAAAAGTATTTAATAAAATACTAGCAGAATTTATGTTTATGCTTAGCATTTCAAAAATTTGAAAGTTATACTAATTCATGTGTCCAAAATTTGTAATCTATATAAAAAGTAAGTTCATGGGAGCTACTGTCCAGGCAGCTTTGTCTCTATCCCCGGTAATATCATGGTACAGACTATTGTGGAAGTTATGTCAAGGTATGTGAATGCCAGAGAGGTGATTAGAAACACCAAGAATGGTTTCACAAAGGGAAAATTGTGCCTGAGTAATCTGGTGGCCATCTACAATGGACTGGCCACATCAGTGGATGAGGGAAAAGCTATGGATGTCATCATTGTCTTCTCTACGGCCTTTGAAGTGGTCCCACACAACATCCTTATCTCTAAATGGGAGAGATATGGGGTTGATGGATAGAATATAAAATTAATGAGGAATTGGACAGATGGCACTTTCCAAAGACTTGCAGTCAGCAGCATTTTGTCCATAAGGAGATTAGTAACAAGTGGTGTCCCTCAGAGGTCTATAGTGGGATCAGAATTATTCAATATATTTATTAACAGACACTGGGATTGAGTGGACCCTCAGCAGGTTTGCAGATAATACCAAGCTGAGCAGTGCAGTTAATTCACTTGAGGGAAGGAATGCCAACCAGAGGGAGGAGTAGGCCTATATGAACCTCATGAAGTTCAATAAGGCCAAGGTCCTGCACTTGTCCCAGTATTAAGACATAATTAGGATGACCTCAGAACTGAGAGCTGATACAGATTTTAATTACACTTGAATCTATGTGCAAGGCTTGTTTTAGAAGGTTAGTGACTGGTAGATCTTAACTTTCAAATATTACCCTAAATGATAATGAATAATACTTGAAGATCATTTTCTCGTTCGTCTGATTTGGTTATGGATACCTGTAATAGAGTGATTGCTGGAAAAAAGAAAAAAGAGTTGAATTTATTGATTTTTTTCTGGAATTTGATGTATATAGAAGAGATTTACATAGATAAATGTCATGTATTTGCATTGCTGGCATGTCTCATTTTTTTTCACTGACACTCTTAAGTTAAGAAGCTTTCTTCATTAATTTCCATACAGGTCAATGACCTGTATAACAGCTCTGTACTGTAAGCACTCTTACACTCTATAAAGTGCCTTACATATTAAAAATATCATCTCCACACAGCAAATTATCTGTTAATGAATAGCTGAATGACTAAAATGCATGTCGAGAAATGGATAAAGATTTTGTAAGGCAATTAAGCCTTGTATTATGCTTACATTACTCTGGTATTTGCATTACAAAAGAGTATTCTACAGTCAGAAAAGTGATATGGAGACAGATGTGTTATTATTGTGAAACTCAACAGCCTTCATAACTAACTCTTCTGTTCTGTTTATACCATGCTGAAAAATAATTTGTTTTGAAGCTATAACATTCTGTATGTCAAAAATAAACATTTATAAATGCACTACTGATTTACAAGGCAGGCTAATAAGCATGTGAAAACATATTGACCATTTGTGCCAGATAACTATTTTACAAGAGTGAAAAAATGAATCTGTCATACAACAAGCAAGTATATAATCCTCTCTCAAGTAAGAACCCAAGTTTCTTCTGATATAATTGTATTTTGAATGAAATTTTTGTTATTGCTATTTAACATCTGTATGGAAGTATTGCCTGAAGAACAACTCATTGCACTATAGGGTGTATAAAATAGAACTCTGCAGTCTATGACATAGTATTTATTTGGAAAGAAATATGATAGAGGGGTTAGGAGGTAGAAATCCAGTGAGGTCTTTGCAGTAGAGAAATAGATTGAACCAAAGCATGAGGTACACACTAATTTGGTGTCATATCCCAAGCACAGTATTTTTTTGAAGCTTAGGAATTCTATAAAAAATAATCTGATGTAAACCTTGTAAGTTTTGTAAACCAGCCCTAAATATATGGCATGCTTAGGCTCCTGGTAATTTACTTACAAAATCCATCAGCAGTTTTGGCGTCCTAGGAGCGCAGTTCTGTAAGAGTGGCTCTGCATGGTGCCCAGAGCCATGCTCTTGTGCTGAACAAGCAAGACCTGGAAGTGAATTCAATATAACTTTAAATATATTGCTTTGGGATTTGTGCTAATGTATCTGCATGGTGTTACAGTGCACACTGTTGACATTTTAGAGATAGATTGGCTGAGGGAGATAATTTGGCTGGTGCAGCTGCCAGACACTTTGATTGCCACAGGGTTGAGGATCCCACAGCTCCCCAGTACTGTAACAGCAAGCAATTCTTCCATATTGTTTAGTCTTGCACTACGTGAATTGAACCCAGAAACATGGATTCTGGGGTTTCTAGGATGTAAACTTTTTAGACAACCCACATCTTCCACTCTTTTTGATAGGGCTCTGTTTTCTTTCACCAACAAGAAATAGTTATTTTGGTTGGGTTTTTTTGTTTCACAACAATTTCAAAATATAAAATCTTGGATTAAATTTAATTTTCCCTCTCTGCACAGTTCTAATTAGATATGAAGAAGAGAAAGAAGGATGAAATGATGAGAAGATTAATGATGAATTCTTGCTACCTCAGACCTCTAGCAGCTACCTTCTTTCAAGCTGTGAGGTAGAAAATGAGAATTATGGCAATGAAAAAAAGAGACCATAACAAAAAAGTGATGGTAGTTCCCCTAAAGCAACATTTTTCAGCCTTCCCAAATAGATGTCTGCTTATTCAAATTTAAATTTTCATTACCACCTCCCTTACAGTTGCTGCAAAAGCAAGTTCAAAAATGTATCAGTGAGAAGTCAATAGAATTTACTTGTGTGACTCTGGAAAGGTCATCAGAGAATACTTTCTCCTGAGATTACAGTTTTAAGGAGCAGGCAAGTGAGATTAACTTCATTTCAGATGGTAATTACATTTTCAGCACTTCAGAAGCACCCAGTTGCCTCTCCTGACACCATAACTCTGAGAAGGTAAAATGAAGTATTTTTCCTTCCCTTGTATCTATTAGATTGTATACTGTGATCCCCATGTGTTTGGTAATATGCTGAACCTATAAAACATTATTACTCTGGTCAGTTAAGAAGCACCAATCTCTTTTTCCACTGTCATTTAAAATTCTAGGAGGTTTGAAAGGTTTGCCCTTACAGAGGCCATACCCTATTGGGATGTAATTGCATGAATGCTGTCTTTAATTAAATTCGAAACCAGTTTCCTTAGAGCAAATATAAGACCCACTGGTCTGTAATGCCAAGGATCATATATGGCTTTTTTATTTTATTTTTAACCTAAGATAACAACTCCCCAATCTTTGGGAACAGTGTGTGGTTTATTAAGGATATATTGCATATCTTCATTGCTACCTCTGCTATTTCACACTTCAGTTCCTTCAGAATTCTTTCATCAGCACCATCTGGTCCCAGTGATTTACTGCCCTGGAGTTTTTTTGAGTTGCTCAATAACATCTTTCTTAGAGGCATCAGCCTTTGTTAAGTCCACTCATTAATTTCTTATAAAAATTATCTTTGAGTCAAGAAATTTCCTCATTGCCCTTCATAGCAAATATGAGTGTAGAAAACTACTTTTCATTTTTGCCTTGCTTTGATTCCTTTGTTCATTAGTTGATAGCTCAAAGGACTAGTAGTTGTATAGGTTTTTTGCTGGTTTCTGAAAAAGCTTTAGGTTTCTTCCTGCCTCTTGAAGATGTTTTGATGATCTTAGTCAAACTTCTTCCTCTCTCATTTTCTTCCCTAATTATCGTATTATTTTTCCTTTTGTGCACATCTCTTCTGAGCTTAATGGTAGGACTATGTTTATGTTGATGTGTAGCTATATTATGCTAATAAGCTCTCAAGAAAATGAAGATTGGGTACATTTTGAAGCTGTATAGCATGAAGAATTAGCATATTATTATGAATTTCCTGTGCAGAATGAGTAATTCTGTGGTAAGTGGGGTGCACCTACCTTTCTTACCAAGTGCCTGGGTAAATGAATGTAAAAATTTCCACCTTCAGTAAGTCTGTGCATATGTGCTTATGAGCAACTTGGGGCAGGGAGAAGAGTCTAGGGCAAGACCTCTGGGTGGGTAATGCTTGATCTCCAAAGAACATCTTTGGTCTTTGTCTCTGATCTTTGCAATTCATATGGAGTGCAAGGGGAGCTTGAGAAATGCTCTTGGCGTAGCCTGACTGAAAAAGTTTGTCAGTCCTGGTAAGAAACCACACACACTGTCCTGAGCTGCAAGTGCTGGTCTCAGAGCGGGCCTGGGCTCGACTTGGAGGAGCTGGGCTGGGCTGGTTTCAGCTCCTGCCTTGGAGCCATGTGCCTGTTACCTTCCCTGCCTGAGCCTGAGCTCTGCCAGTGCCTCTGTGGGAAGGGCCTGGCAGACCCAGGGGCTCCTTGCCCAAATAAGAAGAGCCCCTGTGGCTGAGCCTGGGGAGGCTGCAGGGCCACGCTCACGCTCAGCTGGGAGCAGCCAGATGGCAGGAGCCCAGGGCAAGGAAGAATATAAAAATTGCCTGAGTAGGACCCCCAAGGCTCAGTGGGGGTGGGACTCACCATGAGCATCATATTCCTCCCCGTGGAAGCCTTAGATTATTAATGATATATCATATATCACGTGCTTATATTCACTCAGTGCTTTTTGAGAAAGATTGAAACTTTCAAACACAAGACCGAGAGGAAAGGTGAATATAAACCAGGAACAATAGTGGGTTATTTACATAAAATTTTAATTGAATTATTAACATAGTTTTCTGTTGCAGTATGATAATATACTCTTTTAGACCGTTAAAGCAGTAACAGACAATAAATTCCTTGTTTGATATATCTGGTTTCCTTTTGCCATAAAAGAATTTTGGATGTAATATTTTTAAGCCTTAAGGCTTGACCCAAAAATTTCCAGCTGTGTCTGTTTGCAACAGGTTACATAGTCACTTCTCAACCCCTGACTGCTGAGCCTGCCCCCTGCTTCATCTTAGCAAGCTCCATCTTTCTGTGGGTGCCTCAGGTTCTGTCCTTACTGTCATTCCAACTCCTTGCTCCACCCTTTCATTTTCCAAATGTGGACAACTCCTCTCTCACATCCACCATCTGGAGGGTTTGGGTGACTCAGACTGCAATAGCGGAAACACAGAAAATGTGGGACTTTCTCCGGGTGACCCAGCTGCAGCCTGCTAGAGAAACAAAGCCCACTGGAATGAGTCACCACATAAGCAGCAATAGCAAAATTAGGAGGTCCCAGGATCCTTTGGTAGTCCATTACATATTCAGACTCACACTGTTCCCTAAGAAAGCTTTTTCTCTTAATCAATAATTTTTAACTGTAGGGTGGAAATTTTCCTAATACCTGAGAAATGTACTCACTATCCTGATGCAGACAAACATGCTATAAGGGTGAAATTGCTTTCCTTTGATTGTATTACTTCATGAAAAGATACTGTCAAGAGAAACTTTGATGTTCCTACAGTGGCTTTTTTGACTAGGAAAACATGAGATTACTAAAAGCTAATCAAATATTGTCCTAATGTTTTACATAACTGTAGCCCAAGCTCAAGCCAAGCATATAGGAAACAATGGAAAGTGCTAGCATACACTGTGACAGCTGGCCTTTTTTTTAATCTGGACACAAGTTATTTGGCCCATTAGCATGTTTATTTATTTAATATGATGCAAAAAAATTGCAATTCAAATGGATAATAATTACGGTCTATTTGGAATTGCTATATGTCATTCACATTCTATGTAATATCAACACAGAAGCTTGCTACCATGTCTTTATTAAAATAGCTTCTTTATTCTTTATTTCTTTATTCTACACAGTGCTGGCAGTTAATTTAAAAACAAGCATCACCTTTGAATTCACTTATTAAATTTGAAAATAAAATGGCAGTATGATAGTTTGAGATTCATTATTATAAGCTTAATGTCCAAAATTAGGCTTTACTGAATAGCTTTTAAGGACTTACATATTAAAAATGTTGTTGTAATTCTAAGCAACTATAAAACAGACTCCACCTGGTTGTATTTTGTACAAAGATACGAATAAATGTATCAATGCAATTAGTTGGTACTTACACAACTATCTGCAGACACAACCAACTACACATATCTTGTTTTTAGCATGTTTTTGTATAATCATATATTAACAGCATTAAAAATGGAGATATGGTATAGAACAGTATACATAAACAATATATATATGTATACTTCAGATAAATATAAACCTTTGTATTCTTCACGCATGTATGTATCTTGATGTGACAGTCCAAAGTCCAATGCATATACTGAAAATAGTACTCAAGCAAGATCTTAGCTTCAAAATGTGAATGAGGTAAATTCTAGAAAGCCATATATAAATATATACACATGCACATACATATGTATGTAGATATTGCTGTGGCCTCAGATAAAGTTCAGTATTTAATCATACTATGCAGTGGACCATTATAAAGAAGAGTTCTAACATCTAGCTTTGAATTTTAAATTGAATTCACATTCACCAATTTGTGAAGTGGTATTCAAAGAGACTTTGCTTGTTTCCTACACCTGTCTTTTGCCTCCAGTCTTGACCTAGTAAAAAACATGTGCGTATGCACTGAGCATACATATAGTAACTGATGGTCATTGGTTAGTTCACAGAATGGTCTGTTCACTAGTGTCATACACTCCATTATATTTGAATTTTAAAAAACTACTCTTTGTCCTCATGCAATTCATAGCACTTTCTGTAGGTAAAAAGAATCATAGAGAAGTCACAAGTAGCTAATTCCATCTATTTTGCACCCAGTCAAAGCTTAATTTTTCTCTATAACTTTGATCCGTGCATTTTAATTTTAAATGATCAGATGTTAGCATTTCACTCTGTCTGGTGGGAGATCACTTCAAACACTGCACAGCCTAGGCATTAGAGAATCATCCTCCTATTTATTATCACTTACCTTTTTATGATTTTAAAGGTTGTTCCAGATGTGAACAAAGAATTTTTTAACTGTTAAATATAGCTGTTGTATCTTTGATTATTTAATGAAGTTAAATATGTTTAGCTCTAAAATCTATTTCAAATTGATTTGCTGCTTTAATACTGAAATTCCTAGAACTACCCACAATGTGCAACACCATCACATATTAGTTTTGCTGTGACGATTAATTGTTCCTATGTGGTGAAATAGGGAATCTAAAATAAAGAGCACAGTTATTTAGGTAAAAAGAAAATTGCAGTCATGTTAATGGGGATTGCTGAAAAATATTCTAATGATCTAACATTTGTTCTTCATAGAAAACAAAAATGTTTCACATTCCTGGAAGAATTAACATTTTCTTAAAACCATCTTGACTTATACCCACATTAGCTTCTGCAGCACTTTTTCAGCTCTACCAAACTTTAATACAAAAGGTGATCTGGCTTTGAATCAGATCCAAGCTCTCTACCCAAATATTGCAAATCCACCAGAATCAGCATCACTAATGCTTTAATAGAACAGATATTTTATGAAACCTGACAACATTAGTAGAAATTTTTTACAATTGCAGATTAAGCCTTTTATGGAGAATCACAAATGACAGTCAGGTTCAATAGAACAAAGATTTCATCTAATATTAGTTTCTTGCAAATCAATTTGCAAGATTATTTTTGCAGATTAAATTAGCTGTATTGGGAGGTCACCCTCTTGCTTCTAAATCAAGAAAGAGAGACAGTTGCATAATAGCATAATGCTGTAGATATTTTATTAACCAATCTTTCACAATAAGGAAATTAGCTATTCACCAAGAAGGGATGAATAAAATAAAAAGGTGTTTTATAATGCAATGAATATCTCTGGGAAGAAGCTGGGGAAAGGCCAGATGAATATCACTAAGAGTGTAACCTCTCTGTATCTTGGTATTCAATCTCTGGAAAAGGTAAGATTTTAGCTAAGAGTCAGAGGAGGAAGATACCACAGTTTAAACTGGCTTAGGATCTATCTATTCTGTAGATAGATCTATTCTGTATTCTATCTATAAAATTCTTAAAAATGAGACTTCAGACTTCAGACTACTTAATTAGTCAGAAGCTATCAGTCCATCAGTAGTTGGTGATATATAACATCCAGGCAAAGCAATTAATTTGGATTTGAAAATTGCCACTAAGTTTAAACTGAGTCCTAATGTTTTATGTTTATTTATATTTATGTTTTAGAAGTCTAGTTATTTTTTACTTCTAAGAAAACTTCTGGATACAGTTATTCAGTATATTATAAGATGTGCACAGAGACTGAGGCAAAAAATTCTGGGGAAAAAAAGAAGGAAAAAACTAAGTAATCCAATTTACAGGCAAGTCGTATCTTGAATTAAGCAATGTCTTGTCTGTTTCCCAGGAACCTTTGCGATAGATCAGAAAAATCTGTTTGAATCTCATCTTCCCCTTGTCCAAAACCTGATTATCTTGCAGGTACAACATGTGCTCACACCAAAACAACATAGGCTGTAGTGAAAAAAACATGAAAAATCAAAAAACCTAGAGATTTTTTGGGCTAACTAAAGAATCTTTCAGCCCTGCTGCAAAGAGTAACGGGGTTGAAAAAGGCATGCCAAAGGTCAGCAATCTGTATTTTTTAATTTACTTATTATTTAGATTTACCAGCAATACGAAACACCCATAGAGAAGTACTTATCATCGTTATCTATTCAATTAATTTATCACAGTGAGATCCTTGGCCAAGAATGGAACTCAAAAGCAGTGTGGTAGTCAAAGTAAATATAATAACTGGCATGTTTTTTCCTCACGAAAACATTTATGGTTCATCTGAAAGTGCAAATGAATACACACTAGGGAAAGGTTTCCTGTTTTACAACACTGTTTAGTCAGTGAGATTATCTCCCCTCCTATGTGCCTACCTCTCAGTATAGATCATTGTTGGACTCCTTTCCTACATCATGGATGCCCCATCCCTGGCATTGTTAAGGCCAGGCTGGATGGAGCGTCGAGCAACCTGGTGTAGTGGAAGGTGCCCCTGCCCATGGATGGAGGATTGGAACTTGGTGATCTCCAAAGTCCCTTCCAACCCAAACTATTCTGTGATCTTTAACTTGTTTATTCTGAAGATTTTCTCTGATTGATAGAAACCTCTCCAAATGTGTGTTTTCTTCATTAATGCCTTGTGACTGCAGCTCCTGATTGGCAGGTGGTGAGTAATGGATTGCTTTATTTTTAAAGTAAATGTGCATAATTGCAGTTTTCTTGTTTCTGATGGCAAAATCAGTAGGGAAGTGAGGGCCAGTATAGTAACAAATGGTATCTACAAATTTTGCTAGCTGGAAGCTGTAACTAAGAGAAATACAAAGCTCAACTAGCCTTTGAAATTAACTATCAGTGGTCCTTTTGAGACAATCTTAGGCATTGACTGCTGACCACTGCAGAAGAAAATTAAGCACCAGATTCTTGAAAGAATCAGAAAAATGAGGAGGGGGGAAAGAGGAACAATAATGAAGACATGAAAGGTTTTTAAGCAGCATTTAGTCAATTATATCCTTCATCCTTCTAATTTTGTTGCACTTTTCAGATTTCTGTTTAAAAGACAATTTTCCCTTAACTGCTTGAAGCTAATTTTTGTGTTGTACCTTCTGTTGGTTATGTGTCTCACATACTTCAGTTCTCATTTCTTTCATTATCTTCTTGTTCATTGAGCTATTCTCCTTATTAATTTAATTATCTGCTTTTGCTTTCCTTTCATTCAGTTTTACCTTCACTTGTCCTTATAGTCTTCTGTCATGTCAGTTCCCTGCTGTTTAATTCTTACTCCTTTTCAGCACAGGCAAAGGAAGTGTTTGCCTTGAGTTCAGTGAGCTTTGGAAGGACCTTTAGCTATCATTAAGATTTTCTGTGACAAGTGAAAGAGTAGATTCCCCTTGCACTATGCCATTAGTGGCTGGTGCTGACGTCAGGAAAAATTCTTCCTTCATCTGTGGTATAGAGAAAATTTACTGCATCATTGACTACAGAATACTTTGGTGGGTTTGGTGTGATTCTCCCCACCTTTTTTTAAAATTTATTTTTGGTGGGGTGTGAAACAGTAATAAGAGTTCCAGAAAACCAAGATCAAAAAGAGAATCTGGGACCCACACTGTTATACCTCTCACTAACTTGCTCACTCAACTATCTCTCACTACCTTGCTGACTTTACCCTGTCATACCCAAGCCTATATCCCATAGGCTTATGGAACCAGAGTAACCTAGAGTATGAATAATATGGACACTAAAGTACTAATAGAGTAGACATCAGTTTTGATTTTGGTAGTAGTGAATCTGTTTAGATCTCTGTGCACTACTTAAATCCTCAGTGTCTAATCTCCAATCTTCTTACAAAAGTGAGAAAATTTTCAGGGTAGTAAGATCTCTCTTTTCCTTCTGGAGAGGACTCACATTTATCCCTAATCTTTCTCTTGCTTGCAACTTATCTATAGAAGCCCTTCCTGTTATCCTTAATATCCCTGGCCACGCTCGATTCTTACTGGGCTTCCCTAAACTTGTCACCAGCTTCCCATACAATTCCCCTGTATTCCTCCCAGCCACCTATCCATCATGTCTACTTCCTGAAAGCTTCTTTTTTCACTCTGAGTTTGCACAGCAGCTCCTTAACTATCTGAGGCTTCCTGGCATTTTTGCCCAATTTTCTCCTTGTTGACATGCATTGTTCCTGAGCTTGGAGGGGGTGATCCTTGAAATTCAGTCAGCATTCTTTAGCCCCTTTACCTTTCTCTATCCCATGGGACTCTACCGAGTGGGTCTGTGAACAGACCAGAGTCTGCATTCCTGAAGCCAAGGGCAGTGAGCTTTCATATTTGTCCTGATTGCCTTTAAAGTTTTATCATATTTTAGTGACTTTGGAGAAGCAGCAGAATGATCTAATAGTAAAACTGGGATTAGGATTCAGGTCTCTGGAGTTTCGTTCCTGTTCCTATGTACCTTGAAGAAAATAGAGAAATTCAGTCTCAAGTACATTAAATTGCAATTTCTTTATTTGGTCTATCTGGAAACAGCAGCCTAAGACACTGGCTGGGTAATTCTCTGTCAAAGCAATAAATGATGACTTTACACATATGCACACACACATATATATGCCTAGATATTGAACAGTTTGACTGATCTCAAACTGTCCAGCTCAGAATTAACTCCTAACATTATAACTGGTTTGTCTTGAATATCTAAATTTTAAGTGGAACCAAGTAAGAGGCAGAGTGCTATCAAAAAAGTACTAACAAAAATATATCTGCCAGTAAGCAGACTGGATGCTAATTAAATCTTTTCTCCCCTGCCCTAGTCATGAATCTTAACTTATTCTTGGATGAATATCAAAGCTAATCATCATTTTACTACTTCAACATTCTCTTCAAAGTAGTACCAAAAGTGGACCAAGGATGAATAGAATTTACATTTTGATTTAGTAATAACGTATCTATATTCACAGAGACCTTTCCCCCGGCAGATAAAAATATGATTAATTACTATTTTATTTCAGGTTTAGTGTATTCTCTACTTATTTGGCCCTATTGCTGAAAATGCTTCTACACATTCCTGAATGTAAAACGTGTATGCAGTCCCACTAAGTTAATGGGATAATCCATACACTTTCAGTTAAATAATAGTGTTTGCATAGGAGCTAGAAGACTGAATTTGTATAATGTTGTCACGTGGACTGTCAGCCATATGAGCAGATTACTCATTTGACAACAGTGATTTATAGAATTAATCTAAATTCCTTTGAGCTTTGTTTATGTAATTTGTTTCATAGGACAAAGGAAATAAATGGGCAAGTAGAAAGTATTTTTCCCTTTTTTTCCCCATGAACTTAAGTCAACCTCCTGAATTATGGAACTTTATCCCTGGACTTTTCAGTCAAATATCTTGAAGGAGTGAATAATTTTTTCGGTGTTACCTTTCTCCTAATTTCCCTCACTGCTTCACTTTCCACAGAAAACTACAGAAACTTGTACTGTGAAGTGCAGCTGGGAACAGGGCAGCCTAAAATGTTCACTGTATTTTCCTCCTGATACAGTAGAGAAGGAGAGTGAATTGCAGTTAATAATGTGCCTTGTGTGAGTACTTGCTCCACCCTTATTGCTGCGATACCCTTTACCTTACATCCTTTTAATGCTGATACAGCTTATTTATGAGTTAAAATCATATCCAGAACAGAGTCATGTTTGTGTTCAGTAGTAAAACAGACAAAATCTCAAATTTCTCCTAAGTCAGAATTATATTTGCAGATCCATAACAGGCTAAAACTCAGAGGGAGCACTAAATTGCAGAGATTAACTTCATCAGCTGATACATGGAATACGCAGGATATTAAGATATATACATATGGACCAATGCCTAAAAAATCTGATGTTACTGTAGACCCCATAGAATGTTAATATATGCACTTCTATCAATAATACGTTTATTTCATTTTAAAATCACATCATTGTCATTATGCTCCCTAGGGCATTTTAGAGTTTTATTCAATAATGAGAGTCATACTTTATACTTAAATTTACTTATTACCCCAACTCCACTCCCAAATCCCCCTTCTTTCCCTGAGCTGACACTCTCCCTGCAGTTCCAGCATTAAGTTTTTCTGTGCCAAAAAACTGGCACAAATAGTGGTCTGAGCACCTACAAATTCAGTTATTCACTGAAACAGCCTGCAGACAAAGAAGTGTTTATATCATAGTTTTAGAAAAAGAGAAATTGATGAAGAAACATGAAGTGTCTTGTCCAGTACCATGGAGCTGTCAAAGTTAGTGCCAAGGTTGGATTCACTCATGATTCGTATCCCTGTTCTCTAAACACAAGAAGATATCACTCAAGGTCCATGAAAGCCCCCACTCCAAAAAAAAGGAAACCAGCATATTTCTGTAATGTCTCACAACACTCTAAAATCTTAGGATACAGAGAAACACAGGTGAGCATGGACCAGAATGTGGGTATGAAAGCCATGGTTAAGTCATAAAAAGGAACAGCTTCTTGGGTCAAAATCTTGCATTTGAAACTGCAAGAGAACAAGGCAGAAGCATATAACACTCCATAGGAAACTTCAAGCTAAAAAAAATTGCAACCCAAAAGATAAAGAAATCCAAGAAAATTCTCATAAAAGCATTTTCATTTATATTTGGAAGCTGGCATGGGTTTAAAGTAGAAATTATCCTAGACTTCAACAAGGACATAGCATGTGATCTAATACTGTGTCTTCCTTGAAATTTGTCAGTCATAATTCAGCTGACTATTTCTATTTCTTGCTTCAACCTAAATCGTGTTTTGATTAATTCTACTTCAGGTCCTCTCTTCCAGTGTTCTCTTTAAATCACATAGGTTTTTCAGATGTACCTAGCTGATTCACATTTTAAATCTCTTCAAGTTTTAAGTCTCCTCCAGTTTAATTAAGCTTATCATTTCTATTGTTCACTTAGAGCTGCATCAGGTTTTTGAATTGCTTTATTTTCACTGTCTGCTTCAATTTTTGGACTTAAATCATATCAGTTTTACATCAAATTTTCAATCACTTATCTCAGACATCTATTTTTACATCTTACCTTAATTCACATCAACTTTCATACTGATGCAAATTATATAACCTATTACTTTTTCTTGGTATGTTGACTTAAAAAGGATTTCCAATTTTTATAAATCTCGTTATATTTGTTATGTTTACAGTACCTTTATGTGTCATGCTGAAATAAAAGTTAAATTGAAAATTATTTTCAATATGGAAATATTGTAACTGGCAACATAGAATTCTTAAAATACAATGTTTTTCCTTAACAAAGACCTAAAACAAATCTTCTGAAATTAATGGGAGTCTTTCCAAGTAACACTTAGGAAAAATGCAAGGACAGCATTTTAAAAGAAATATACTCCCACATTATTAAACTCAGATCCATTTTCACAGGAAAGATCAAATATGAGATAAATTTAGGATAGAAGTTAAATTTTAAAATAGACATAAATTATAAACTGATGCTGTTTTAGTAACACCTGTTTCTAAATTACAAGACATAAGCAAATATAGCTTACCAAGCTGATCTGAAAGAAGACAAGACTAAGCTTGACTTTGACTTAATCAGAAAGGCAGAAAAGAGTTGACTAACTCCACTACAGTTACTTATCCAGAAAATAAATATATCTGCCTTTTCTTCTGACCCTGAAGACAAAGAATGTAGGGTCAGAATCAGTGCTATGCCCAATGTTCTACCAATCTTAAACGGTCTGGGTTTTCAGCCATGTACTACCTGCTATATAGTTATATTTTTCAAGTTAAACATGGCGATGTTAGAATCTTATTACTCAGCTACACAGAAAAATAGATTGACATGCAGACAACATTCTTTCAGCTTGGGAGACTTTCTGCTATTATCCTGAATTAGGCTTCAGGTTGGGTGTCCTGTTAAATATAGGTACCTGAGCTAGTTCCGTTCAGAGCCAATGGAAAGAAAATGGCATGTCATGCTATGTCTCATCTCATCAGCTGAATGACACCCTAAAAATGTCTATTCCTTTGTGAACAAAATGTACTGACTAAATAAATCCTAAGGCAGTTAGCTCAGGCATAGAATTCTGCACTAAAGGTATCTTCAGCTAAGCAAGGTTCAGCCCAGCCATTGTGCATAAAACACAATGCAATGCACAGCAACTCCCACAGGATGGGTATTTCCATTGTACTCTGGTGTAGAATGATGTGGCAACGTGGCTGATGGTTTTGTGCTGATAACAGATCTTAAGTTACATCAGCCTGATACATTAATATGTGAGAATAATCAATGTCCATACACAAAAAGATTCAGATAAATCCTAATCTGTATTAAATGGAAAATGGCTAAACAGCAAAATCAAATAAACAAACAAAAGCAAAGATTTTCAAATTAATCTGTTGATTATAAGTGACAACAGCCCAGACTTCCAAGGATGGGATTTCTCAAAATGTGCATTATAATAATGGTATCAAAAAGAGTATATAAGCCCTTTGTAGTACTGTGATGACATAGCCAAATAAAATGTATAGATATTTTGCACAAATACATACGCAATGTGTCAACCTAGAGGGACAAATGAATATTTGTGTGGTTGACCCTAAGAGGCAACCAAATCATGGTTCTTTCAAGTCAGAGAACACCGAAGAAGGTAAGCACAAGGAACTATGAATAAGTAGCACTTTTTACCAAGTCCATGAGGATAACAGAAAAAAGCCCCAAGCAAACAAAATAAGCAGCATCAGGAGCAAATAAAAGCTTTTTTTGGGGTGGAGGATTGAGCAGTATATATGCATTTGGATTAAGTGAGGAAGATGGGGGAAGATGATAATTGCACTTCATTGTCTGACTTCTTATGTCAAAGACCTATCAGGCCTGCTCACCTTGGTTACAGGAACTTAGCACCACCGAGGGCCATAGCTGTTGTTGCTGACAATACAGAATCAACTCCACGGACCTGATTTTTTTTGTGTTACCATCACTCCCAAAACAATTTCTAATTCCCTAAATGATACAAATCTTAATTTATAGACAAATATAAATTCAGTTGCAATACTTACAAATTTAGAATATAAATTTCCATTACTTTGAATTGGATATGACAATTCAAAGACACTTGTTCCAAATAACAAAAACAAAACCCAAAGTTAAGGTGTGTAAATTACAACTGCTGTAGTTACCTGTGTATCAGAAACTCCTTAGTGTCTTGAAAGGAAACATGGTACAGCTTAAAATTATCTGGTTAAAATTGGAGGCTTAAAATAATTATAACAAGGACCACTGAATGACAAATTGTTGTTGCCTAGTGCATAAAATGAAATGCATAATAAATCTACTTGTAGTATAATAGATGCCTAACCATGACAATGTTTCCAATCAACAATATAAAAATTTTAATAATAACATTTTTTCAGGGACTATCTAGAATTTTTCAGTGACGTAGGAAGTTTGTCTAATCAGTAAGTTTTCTTAAAGAGAAAAAGACTTTTTTATTAGGCCTGTCTCCTTGGGGTATAAAAAATGAATTTTTTGTTACCTAAAATAAATGGGAAGGCAGATACAGAAAGAACAAGATTGTCAGGACAAATTCTTTGTCCTTTTAATACAAAGATATTTTCTTCTTCTCTTTTTCTTTCTCCATCCTTGCAGCTCTTCCCTAGGAAGAGGAAAAGGTGATCAAAAGGCTTTGAAATTTCTTCCTTCTCCTGCAGTCTTGGATCAGAGCTGAAAGTCCTCCTGTAAACAATTCCTTCCTCCTGCCCCTGACTGTAGGAGATAAGATAGAAAACTTGGTGGGGAAAAGAAGTGAATCCGCCACTAATCAGTTGAGGAAAAAGTGATTGATGTAGGACTTACACATAAAAATGGAATCTATGAAGTAGGTAGAATAGCTGAGAAAATGCAAGAACTGGGCAGCTTAATTGATGAAATGAAAAGGAATTATGGTCTGAAGGGACAGAATTATTTTGAGGAACAGGTCTGATTCCAGAGGATGAGCGTGAACAAATCCTTCAAGGCTGTTAGGGTGCTAAGCAAGGAGCAAAGTCATCTTTCTGACACGTGCAAGGCAAATTGTGTTTCTACCTGAATCACTTCAGGAATAACCAGGAATTCCAGAAGGAGAAGACAGAAAAAAAGAAGTTCCCACAAAACTCCTTAGCCTTTCAGTAACCTAATATTAAAAACTGCATAAATGGCACCATCTCTTAGAGCTGATTCTGACCTAGGTGTGTGATTGACCAGACTGTGACAAATGGGTTCAATCTGGACAGATAAGCACTGAGTCCTATAGCTTCTTGACAATTGGGGACTTACTGTATTTTTATTTTCTGTTTCATTATACTACAGATTTTCACAAAAGTTGTAGGAACTTCAGAAGAGGCTTAGTTGCCTTAACTTAAACCTGCAGTTTCATTTTAGATACTCTTAATTCTGGCAGATATGACAAAAGCAGTAAATCAGTGTGTACCCTTCTGCAGAGGCTGCTGGAGATCAGGTGATGTGATACCTGTATTTAAGTACCTTGAAAATACAGGCACGAGAAAATGTGGGGGGCCCCAGAACTGTGAACCACCTACCAGTGATCAAGCACCTCTTATCATTGGAATACGGTGGCAACACAAACACAACAAAGAACATGTATTCAACATAAGAGAAACACACCATAGACAACAAATTCACATCTATGTAGACTTGCAGACCACTGAAGTATGAGCAAGGTGTAAAGTGCATCAGCAAATATAAAAATGTTCTTAAGCAACTCCTAGAGGGAAGAAGGAAATCACCAAGATCACCATCATAGTCTCAAAAAACCTGAGGATTCCTAATATAATATAATATAATATAATATAATATGATATGATATGATATGATATGATATGATATGATATAATATAATATGATATAATATAATATAATATTTTCATTACAAAATGTCAGCTCTAAATGTACTGAAGAGAAGGAAAATCATCATCCATGGAGTTTATCTCCATGCAAATGGAGATCCATTTCCACACTGTGTCTTCCAAGCCCTGAGGAAAATGTGCTGTGAGAACCATATTGTTTCTCCTCAGTGAGGAGATGTTATAGCCATGATGGTTGCGTTAGGCAACAAAACTGTGCAGAAAACAATGTCTTGGCTCTCTTCTGGTGCTGG